>CM076574.1:390051195-390494707 GCA_034641835.2 Pinus albicaulis
GAGAGAGTACAATGTTCCAATTCATCAATCACAAGACTATCCAGCAAAACCAACCATACAATATCCAAGAGATGAACCCAGCAACAATACTGATCAGAATCAAGGTTTCAAGCTTGCGGTCAACAATCAAGATCTGTGGTCAGCTAAGTAACCGAATTCGTCCAAAAGGGGCCACGAATCGCGAATCCCCGTATCGGGTAGGAATTCGTACCGGATTCAGCCCCAATTCACCAGGTACAGCGTATCCGAACGAGGTACGGCGTATCCCGACCATACCCTATTTGGATACGCCGTACCCGATGAAACCGGATACGACCGGGCCTGCGGGTTCAAAAAACGCACTGTCTTTTCTATAAAGTGAGGTTTTTCCTCATTCTTTTTCACCCATTTCATTTTGTGAAGTGAGAAGGAGAGCTAGTGTGAGCAAGGAGCAAGTGTGAGCAAGGAGAAAGGGAGTTCTTTCGAAGAGATTCGAGCATCCGGTAAGTGCATTGTCCCTCTATATTTTGCATTTAGTTTGCTATTAGTGTTTGCATGTGCATATGTTTTATATATTTGGTTATTTTTGCTTATTTTTTACAGTATTCATGGCTCAATCAAAGGCAGCAAGACAGGGGCAAAGAAAGGGGAAGAATGCCCCCATTGGAGATGCCCCTCCTGTCCCTCTTTCATCAGGGTCTGCAAGTATTCCATCCATTGGAAGTGGGGCTGCAACAGCAGCTTCAAATGTGCAGGGAAAACAAATTGTTGACCCCAAATACCCATTGTGGAAATATGTGACAAGAGAGGGAGGGGCAGCAAAAAAGGGAGGAGGAGGAAATTGTTCATGGAAATGCAATTTTTGCAACGGCCATTTCACTTGCACATATTTCCATGTGAAAGCTCATTTGTTGGGTATTCCAGGTTGTGGCATTAAATGTTGTACAGCAATTGAATCGCCAAAGAGGAAGGAATTGGAGAAAGAGCAGAGTATTGGTGAGGCAAATGTGGCAGCAAAATCAAAAAAACCAAGAATGATGACCCCCTTCCATTCTTAAGGAAAAGCAGCAACAAGTTCCCTTTTGAGACTTTTAGTAGGGGAGAATTAGCAAAGAGAAAGGCAACTGCAGTTGGTCCAATGGACAAGATTTTCCAAAAAGAGAAGAGGGAAGAGCTTGATCTCACCATTGCATTTTTTTTCTATCGGAACTTCATATCCTTTAATGTTGCACGGTCACCTCCATTTATTGAGATGTGTCGAGCTCTTTGTCATGGAGCTCCATCAGGGTATGTGCCTCTTGGGTCAGAGAAGCTCAGAACCACATTGTTGACAAAGGCAAAGAAAGAGGTGGACAAAATGCTTGAGCCTATTAAATCAACATGGCCAACATCTGGGGTTAGCATTGTTTCTGATGGATGGACAGATCCAGCACGCCACCCACTCATTAACTTCATGGTGTCATCCTTGAATGGTGCAGTTTTCTTGAAATCAGTGGATGCACTTGGACAGTACAAGGATGCACAATATATGGGTGAGTTATTTCTCAAAGTTATAGAAAGTGTAGGTGTGGATTGTTGTGTGCAAATCATTACAGATAATGCACCTGTTTGCAAGGCCGCTGGCATGATTGTGGAAGCAAAATATCCACAAGTATTTTGGACACCTTGCATTGTCCATTCATTGAACTTGGCACTGAAATCTATTGCTTCTGATGTGCTTTGGATTGGAGCCATTATTGAGGATGCACGACATATCCGCAACATTGTACAAAACCATACAAATGCCCTCACTATCTACAAGGAGTACAGCAATCTATCATTGTTGAAGATTGTAGATACACGGTTTGCCTCTTCATTCATCATGTTGAAGAGGTTGAGGGAGGTCAAGACTGCTCTTGGGTCCATGGTTATTTCAGAGTTTTGGTCTTTTTGGAGAAAGACGGATCAAGCATCCTCAAAGAAGGTGAAGGACACAGTGTTGGATGATATATGGTGGGAGAAGGTAGATCTAGTTATTCAGATCATGGAGCCTATCATTTCCTTACTCCGATTTGCAGATACAGACCAACCCATCCTAGGAGAGGTTTATGAGGGATGGGATTGCATGATTGAGTCTATGAGGACCATTGTTTTACAGAGTCAGTGCCCAGAGTATGAGACATCACCTGAGGCCTTCTTCACCGTCATACAGGATATTCTTGTCAGCAGATGGGACAAGAATTGCACACCTTTACATTGTTTGGCTCACTCCTTGAACCCAAAATACTACAGCGATGAGTGGGTGAATGGTGGACCTTCCTGGAGATTCCCTCCTCACATGGATGTTGAAATCTCACAGGGGAGGAAAAATGCATTGAGGAGGATTTTTCAGGATAAGGCATCCCTTGATGAGGTGGAGGATGCCTTTGCAGATTTTTCCACTGGCAGGGGGCGATTTGGAGGCTATGATTTGATTCGAGACAGGGGGGCTAAGAAGCCCCATTCTTGGTGGGCAACTCATGGGGCAACAAGCCCTCCTCTATAGCAGTTAGCCATGAGGCTCCTCTCTCAGGTGACTTCATCCTCTTGTTGCAAGAGGAATTGGAGCACATATGGGAATTTGTATAGTGTGAAGAAGAGCAGGCTTGAGCAGTCCAGGGCAGAGACAATGGTGTATGTGCACACCAACCTTCGTCTCATCTACAGGCAGAGGGAGGATTGGTTGAAGGGAAAGACAAAGATGTGGAATGTCTTTCCTGATGATATGGGTCTGGACAGCAGTGTTGAGTTGGCATTGGCCAACTTGGATCTCAATGCGCCAGTGCTAGAGCCTGTCACATTTGATGATGGAGTAGATGCGTCATCCTCCACACCAGCAGATGCAGAGATGATAGAGGAGGAGGATGCATCAGAGCTAGAGGAGAGCAGTGGTGAGCATGATGATCAGGATGAGGACAGTGATGCTGATTATGATGATGAGGATTGATGACTCTGACTCATTGAGGCTTCAGGCTTGTAGTCTTGTAGACTGTAGTTTTTTTTGTATTTTCTATTTCTATTTGCCATTGGCAATGTACTTATGTAACACATTTTTAATCTGATGACTTAATTAGAAAACTATAGTATCTTACTATCTTCAATCTTGTCTTTCTGAGTAAATTTGACAATTGTATCATGTATGGTGTATCAATGATCATGTATGACTCATGAGTATCTATGTTTGAATCAATGAATTTTGTACGAATTTGTGCAAAAAATATCTAATTTTTAATATATTAATATATATATTTTTTTTAAATATACATATATATATATATATAATAAAATAATATATAATGTATCATATCCCAGAAGTATCCTATTCCGGGGGTCACCGTACCCGAATCCGATTCATCGAATCCCTGTATCCCCGTATCAGGTGACTTAGGCGGTAAGTTGTTATCAAAACCCTAGGTAACAGTCGCACGGACCTAGTGACCATGCTAGCGGCTGCAACTCTCCAACCGCATGGAGAACCCTGTATGTGTGTGGCTACAGCCGAGATTTCCTTGTTCCAACCCTACGGCCTCAGACCAAAAACCATAATCCACACGTGTGAGCTCGAACCCTACAATTTCAGACCTATACGAACCAATTCCGCGAACCAACCTCAGTCCTGTGCGAGCCAATACAAAGAAGAGAGAAGAAGAAGATGCTTGATGATGATGTCCAAATGAGCTTCACTTGACTTGTATTTATAGGCTTCCAAGGGTGTCCAATTTCTCTTCTGGGCCGACCTATCCTTTTGTGCACATGGGTTTCCATATTATTAATATATTTTTCCTCAACCAAATTAAATTCTTCCAAGGGCTAAGAGGGGTCTTTCTTGATAAGGAAGGTTGTCCAAAGGAGGGAATTTGTCCTTGAGTTGTCAAATTAACATTGACTACATAATTTCCAACACCATATACTCAATCCATATGTTCTTTGAATTGAGTTCAACAGTAACAGTTGAACTTGCCTCAACTGTCATCAAGCATTCCTGCAATATCCTTCCACGTAGCAAAACAATATGTTAACCAAATAACCAATATCAAAATATTAATATCAAACTTGAGTTCTATGAGATCAATATCCTTTTGCATTATCCATCTCCATATGAATCTTTCTCCATGTATCCATTTAATCATAGTGCTCAAGGATCGAACTTGATTACCAAGCTACAGCATATTCCTTGGAGTTGTCATCGTTAACTCCCTTTCTTGCTTCTGGAGACTATACTTGATGTTGATCAATATTGTCATATTTATGCCATGCAATCTTCTGAGAGAGTCTTGATCTACAAAGAATATCATATTTCGAGCATCATGCAGCCATATGGAAGACTTTACCAAGCCCATTTTTATATCCAACTCTTTTTGCAAGATTCTTGTAGATATGAACCTTACCCTAGAGAGGAGTTACTTAAAATATGCATACCTCTGCTTCCATACAATCATCTAGCCATCCTTTCTTGAACAAGCTTGCTTCTTGTACCTGTCAAAGATAGGTCCATTTTCCAGGCTTGCTTCAACCTGGATACATGTGACTCTCGATCCATGTAAAAAGGTAGTTTTGACATCCATTTGATGTAGATTTCACCCCTGAAAGGAAGCAAGGGCAATAATCGAACGAATGGTGGTATATCAGGCAACCAGTGCAAATATCTCATCATAGTCCACACCTTCCTTTTGAGAGAAGCCTCGGGCAACGAACTTGGACTTGAACTTTTTAGCACTCCCATCTCCATGTTTGACTTTGTAAAGCCATTTCGAGGTGACAACATAATTGTCCTTGGGTCAAGGGACCACATCCCAAACATCACTCTTCATGATCAACTCATATTCTTCGTTCATTGCATCCTTCCAAACTTGGTGCTTCACGGCTTCTTTGAATGTTTCAGGCTTAGATTGAACAAAGGTGCTCATGGCAACTAAGTACCCTTGGTACCTGTTCAACTTCTTCCTTTCGGCAGCCCCATTTAGCTTAGGAATATATGCAGTAGTGGTCTCCCTCTTAATGTCAGCTTCCCTACAATAGTCATTGAACTCATTTGACTCATATTCGGTTCCATTATCGATCCTCAATACTTTGATCTTCTTCCCTATTTGATTTTCAGCCAAGGCTTTGAAAGAGCGGAACCACTTGAACACTTCATCCTTCTTCTTCAAGAAATAGATCCAAGTTTTGCGACACAAGTCATCCACAAAAAATATCATAGTACAAATATCCTCCCAAGGATGTTACAGGTAACATACCAGACAAATCAGAATGGATCAATTGTAGAAAGTCGACAGTCTTACTATCACTAGAGGGGAATGGTCCCCTTTTATGTTTCCCTTCGGCACAACCCTCACAAACACCTTCATGATCAGCTTTGAATTTGGACATACCAGTGACCATCTTCCTAACATCGAGTAGAGCTTTATAATGAAGATGAGCAAACCTTCAGTACCATAATTCGGACTGAAGAGAAGTGTTGCATGTCATGGCTCCCAAAGGACTTCCTCCAACCTGATAAAGGCTATCAACCCTAAATCCAAGAGTAAAAGCATCCTTGAAGTCCCTTTGCCAAATGCGTACCTTCCCATCAATAAATGCTACCTTGAATCCTTTGTCTTCCATCGCCGAAATGGATACCAAATTCTTCTTCAAGTCAAGTACATATAATACATCTTGTAGATGAAGGATTTGACCTTGATTTAAATGAAGATTAACAGTCCTTGTCCCTTTCACAGGATAGGTGGCATTGTCTCCAAGTAAGATCTCCAAATTGGTTTCCTTTTCAATCAGATTTGAGAGGGCTTCTTTGTACTGAGTGAAGTGCCTTGACGCACCACTATCAATCAACCAATTGTCCAATGTGTCAGGAGAAGAGGCAGTAGTAAGGGTAGAGATAAGATAAAATTCATTTTGCTTTTCTACAACATTAGATTCCTCATACCTGGAGTTTCTTGACTTCTTAGTAGGTCGACATTTCCATATCGTGCAGTTGGAACATTTCTCTTTCCTTTGTTGTTGAACCCGTTATTTCTTTGATTTCCATTTCCCTTGAAATTATTGTGGTTGTGATCATCATCTCATGATGTATCCCTTTTATTGGGACACTCTCTAGCATAGTGGTCAAACCTGTTACAATTGAAGCATCTTCCCTTTCTTCCTTCATTGAATCCCTGTCTTCCTTGACTTTGTCTCTTTGGACTAGCATTGTTCTTCCTAGGAATTTGGCTTCTGTGATCCATAAATTGTGTATAAAATCTTTCGGTGAAAATCACATCAAAATTTACTTTGATGTGATTTTCACCGAAAGATTTTATACACAATTGTTCTTCCTTTTATCATGAGTAGAGAATGCAGTAGGATCATTCCTATTTGAAGGCATGTCTCTCTCCATCATCCTCATTTCTTCTTGAGTGCATCTAGTCAACAATTCATCAAAACCTGGAATCCTGTCATTGTTGAGGATAGTGGTATTGAATACATCCCATGCTTGGGGAATACCTCCAATGGCAATAAGAATGAGCTCCTGGTCAGCAATAACCTCTCCAATAGATAGAAGACCTTTTTTTATTTCGGTAATCCTCATGAAGTAGGATTGGATGGATTCCCCTCTATCCATCTTGATGTCCTTCGGCTTGTTCTTGAGAAAGAGGATTTGGTTTGTGTTGCTAGCCTTGAACATGCTAACCAACTTGTCATACATCTCCTTAGATACGCCCAACTCGTAGATGTAAGCAACCAAATGCTTTTGAATGGAATTCGTGATGTTCTTCTTAGCTTTGACCTCTCCTTTCTTGTCTTTGTTTTAGTGGCATCCAGTGCATTTGAAGGATGCTCAACAATCTTTCCCTGCACATAATCCATGACATCATTCTCTTCCAAAGTTAAGTCTAGGGACATCTTCCATGCATGATAATCAGATTTATCATTGAGCTTGTCCTCAGATTTGAAGTAAGATGAGGAAGCCATTGACTCTTGTCCTTGTCCAACAGATCTCAGTGATTGCTTTTCTCACTCTTGCTTGGGCTTTTTCTTCACTTGGGCTCTAATACCATGTTAATTTTAGATAACAATGGTATGTTCTATGCTTAAGAGCAATTTTCCTTATTTTAGCCCAATATCAATTTCCAGATTGGCAATCACATTAACATTGATAGAAAATGCAGATAGAACATAAACAATAAGTAGAAGACAAGCCAAGACAAGAGGACACAATATTTGGCGGATGCCAGGGGAAAAACCCGATGTGGGGAAAACCCTTTGATCAAATTGTTCTTATTATTCTTCAATAATTCAATAGAGAGAGAGAGAAGTACATAATACAATTTTACATGCCCAACACTGTCAAATTAGCCCTGTCATAACAGCAGTCAACAGCAGTCAACCAAAAGCCCTAACCAAAAAGTCAACGTTGGTCAAATCAGCAATAAATCGTCCTCCGAGCAGCTCAATCAATAATAAACAAATTCGGTCTTCTAGGATAGAGAAAGTCAACCCAAAACAATCAAGTCAAACCCAGTCAACGTTGTTGTAATTTATGTGGTCAAATCAGAAGTCAACTTCAATCAAACTACTCCAAATGCCTCGAGATCTGTGTCAGTCAATGCAGCCTCAAGAAATTCGATGAACTGCCTAAAAACCGCAATCAAAAGAGAGGTGTTGACCCTCGGCCAACATTGATCAATGCTCTTGTAATCAGCCCTAAAAATAGTCCTGAAATCCTCCTCAAATTTTCGGCCTTCTGATTTCACACGTGAGGAAGAGCAGTTCCTTGTTGTACGACCCAATCAAGAGAGGAGAGAGAATGTTGTGTGATGAGATGATGTCCAAATGAGAAGAGGGTCTCTCTTATTTATGCAATTCGTTGAGGGTGGAGACACATCTATTGGGGCTTCATGAGCCTACATTTGACTTCTGGCCGACCTTAACAATTTCCGCGTGTGAGAAATAAATTCAAAATCACACTTCTTCTCATCCAAACAAGATGATCTTTAGATCAATCTTGCACCTCTCGGAAAGAGGAATCCAATAAAAATATCATTTCCATCATATGAGTCGTACAAGGTGGAGTTTGGCCCTAGTTTCCAATTTTAACAGATATTGGGTTGGTACCTTGGCAATAGCCTAGATGGTACCTAGATCCCCAAAAGATCTTCAGTTGGTACATTGGCAGTAACCTAGATGGTACCTAGATCCCTGAATGATCTTGGGTAGAGACCTTGGCAAATAGCCTAGATGGTATCTAGATCCCTGGAATAGTATATGCTAGTTATGATGTTTATCAGACTCTTCTTATGGGAATATTTCAATTTGAGAAGTATCCTCGTACCTATTATAGAATTATGAATATCTCCCTAGTTAAGAGGGAGTGTTGGAAAATGTAACTAGGTTTGGTCTTCATAATTGTCATTGTACTTATGTCATTATATATTTTATGTAAAATGCAAAAGAAGAAAAATAAATTTATTTATTTTTCAAACATGGGTTACATGCTCAAGAATTAATATTTTATTTAGATAAGCATGTTCTTCATGCTTTTAGGTTTTGTTAAGTCAAAGTCAAAGTCCTATTTGGACCTACTGTAAAGAAAAATGAAAAATAATTTTGTGATATGTAATTTGGGTGAAAACCCCTCTAGATGCCAAGTCATCCTACTTGTCAAGTCGGTCCAGCCCCAATGGACATGTCAATTCACACCTCTCTAGACAGTGTAAATAGAGGATGATTTGAGCTCATTTGGACACGCTTTTTTTCTCAATCTGATCTGAAAAATCACAGAAGATGAGAGAGGTTGAAATCTGAAGTTGATGAAAAATGTCTCTTGAAGTTTTATGGAAGATATTCCCTATTACATCTCTTGTTGGAAATTTGTTGCTAGTCTCTTGCTGATGAATTTTGCTATGAAGAAGGAGGATTTGACTTAGCATCTAGAGGGTTGAAGTCTTTGGTCATGGATCTTGGATATCTCACTTTGATCTGATTCTATAAGGAGAATTTTTCTGGGTTTTCCCCTTGGAGGGGTTTTGCCCTAGCTTGGAGCCTATATCTTGTGTTTTTTTTTTGTGATCTTCAAGTTTTGTATGTTTGATAATTGTTTGATGGGGAAGAACAAAAATTAAATAATAAGAAACCAACAAATTTCATAAGTAATTATCAAAGGAAGGAAAATCTAATCTAATCGTAAAGCCTCCCAATTTTCCAATAAAGCTTAGATGAATGCATGACAAATCTAGTAAGTTAACTCCTTTATCTTGGTTAGTCTTTTATTAGATGAATGTAATCAAATACTAAGCATATTAGTATAGTATTTCTTTCACTATCCTTCTTAACAAAAACTTCTTCCAAGTCCCTTAAGTCATCTTTGGAAACTTAGAGCCTTGATTCAAAACCCTAGGATACGTAGATTCACCCACCTGTCTTTTTAAGACATGAATTATTACTCTTTAAGTCATCTTTGGAAATTGAGAGCCTTGGTTCAAAACCCTAGGATACGTAGATTAATTTACACTAATCTATTTAAGTCATGGATTATTACTCTTTTCTCTAGTTTTTTATGGAGAGTTGAGCAACTTTCTTGGGGACTTTGTTGATGTGGATTTGATCTCTTTTCATGGATGGTTATGGTGAAGCTTAGATGAATGCATGACAAATCTATTTGTAGATTCAAAAGTGTCCTCAGACACATAACTTTATTGATCATGGAAAAAGATTACATAGCAAATTACACGAGTTTACAAATGTAAACTCTCACTCTCACATTACAATGAAATTAAAAAACTAACCTATTTATAAGCTCTATGTTCTAACTTAATTTAATTATGGATCACTTGGAAAATCAACAAGTGTCCATTTACAATAAATGACCTTTTAACCATTCTACTAACTTTATTCCTATTTTAGAGCCTAGGAAACGACTCTATTCTAGAGTCCTATTTTTACTAACAAAATACTATTTCTAAGTATCTCTAATATTTATTAAATATTCTAATTTAATAAATATATTTATCCTAGCTTTACATTATTTAATTTATGTATTTTTGGATTTATAATTGCCTTTATGAAAGAGGCTAACATTCCCCCCTTCAAGGATAAATCCAAAATAAGAACGAAGAACCATCTTCCAAGTTCTCAAGTTGATGCTGAAAAAATATTCAATCTCAAGAGACCATGAGTCAGCTGTATGTCTGATTCATCTCTGAATGTTGCTTGACAACTCCATCAAGTGCCAAGTTGCAAAAGGATCCATCTATCCTTTGCATGAAATCAGCATCAAAATTTTGTTCAAAGCCCACTGGCTGATGAAGTCAAAAACAACTCACTGTTGCTTTTGTTGTGCTGAAAATTGTTCACTGCTTCTTTGCTGTCGACTACCCACTGGCAAATTTGTGATGCCCACTCGCTGTTGAAGATGCCCACTGGCTGCTTTTGCTGGTTTTGTCGAGACTTTCAGTCTGACAACCACTGTCAATTTCATTGACATTTTCCCCCCTTTGTCAGCTGAAAGGAGAGACACTTCTCTGGAAAGCTTCCTAAACTCCCCCCCTTTAGGTGTAGGAGTTTTACACTGGTGTACTCCCCCGTTCAACTGCATGAGAGTACCATCATCTTTTCACTGTTGGCTGCACTATGTGTGATTGTAGTCGGTTGTAGAACTGAGACAATCATTTGACTGTGGATGACCATTTCCAAGGGTCGATCCATTCATACTGTATCTTCAATCTGGCTGATTTTTGTTGTTGGTTGCGACATTTTGCTGAGGAATGATTGGGCTTGCCACAATGGCGACAAGGATGGAGATCAAAACACTAATCTTCCATATGACCGGTTCTTTAACAATGAGAACATTTCGGTTGGACTTCAACTTCAGGTTGCATACAATTCTGTTTGTCTGCAACTTTGGGTTGCGTGCATTGATGGTTGTCTGCAACTGTCTCAAAACTTGCTGAGGTGAGTGGTGCAAGAAATCCTGCACTGACGAACTTAATTGGCTTGGAATAATCTGGAATATGTAGGTTGATGTCATCATTGACATATCCTAAGCCTCGTCGATTCTGCACTGACGAACTTAATTGGCTTGGAATAATTTGGAATATGTAGGTTGATGTCATCATTGACATATCCTAAGCCTCGTCGATTCTTGTTATTCTGAATTTCTTCCCAAGGCTTGATGATGGGCTTGGAAGAAATTGGAATTGGAACAACTTCGACACTTGAAGCTGTTGGGATGAATGACTTATCATCTGGATGGTTTAAAGACTTGAAAGGATCACTCTTTTCTTGCAATTCAATCCGTTGAAGTTGCGACTCTAGTTGAAGAAATTCAATAGTTTCATGTGTTTGTTGTAGATGTCGTGAAAGATCAGCAAGAGTTTTTTTGCTGACTTGCACCATGTCTCCATCACTTGAGTTGATCAAACTGTGAAGAATGTTTAACAACTGAATATGTTGCGCCATCTGAACTTGTGCACTTGAAATCAGGCTCTCTTGTTGTAGATGTCGTACTTTGAACTGTTTCACTTGAATGACAGGCTCGCTTGAATGTGGCTTGAATGATTTGTTGCTGATTGCACTTGCTTAGAACACTAGCTAGAATTGTAGAATTTTCTCGCTTAAACTCTGGAATTCACGCTCGCTTGATGACGATCGCGTTTGTTTAAGCTCTTCACTTGACTTACTTGATGACTTTACGCTCACTTGAATGAATAGCCACGCTCGCTTGATGTCGATCTCAACTTGCTTGATTGTTGTAACTTGTTTGGTTGCTTTGATGGTTGTTGCAATAAACTTCACTCTGGCTCGCTTGAAGGTTTGAACTTTGTACTATCTTGACGCAAATTTCTTGAATGAATAATCACGCTCGCTTGCAGGAGATGTGAACTTGTTGTTCGCTTTAGAGTTAACTCGTGTACTCACTTTGCTTAAAGAAAGGTTGTTGAACACTGTCGAAAATGCACCCAGGAAAGCTTACAATGATTCACTTTAAAATGATGAATTCACTTGTCCTCTTAAAAATTCATTAACAATGAATTTTTAATGATTCACTTAAAACAATGAATTGGATTACAAGTTCTTAAATGGATTTGTTGATGTAGACTTTGCTTTGAAATGCATTAACTTGACTAAGTGAATTTGATTGTTGATGTCGAATGCTGATGTAGACAATCTTTGATTATATGTTGTAGTTGTGCAGATGCATGTGTTGATCTTGCAGCGATTTCGTTATGTGTTGTGCTTGTTGATATTGAACTTTATGTATGCGATGAAATTATTGATGCGTCACAACTAGACACAAATAAAAACAACAACAATATGAAGCCATAAAAAAAACATGCGCCATCATAAACACACATGGTGTACCTAAGATCCCCTTATTCAATTTCGGGCGGATCTAGGACACATCAACACCAAAAAATGATATCTTTATTAAACTTTGGAGTACATAAAAATGACCACTTTCAAGTAATGAAAATGGCAAGCTCACAACCTTTAGAAGCAATTTGTCTTCAAAATCTGGATATTCACCAACTCAATTTCTCTCAAAGAAAAATGGTACTTGGAATCACAACAATGACTTTCCCTTATCACTCCAAATTTACAAAATATGCACCTTATTACTTCAAAAATCTATGAGCACTTATGTCTCCCCAAAATTACATATTCCTTTGATATTTCTCAAAAAATAGGAATTTATAATGTCACTTTTGAAAAAGTGAATTTACATTAAAATACTCTTCAAAGCACTCTTCAAAGCAATTTTTAATGTAATCCTCAAATACTTCTTTATGCTCCAAAAAAACCTTTAAAAAAAATATAATTTTGGAGCAAGTAGCAAAGAGGGTATCAAATAACTTTTCTAATGGAACTCCTGAGGGTGATAAAGACCTAGTATGCCACGACAGAGGATTAGATCTTCTCACCCTTAGCGCTGCTGGAGCTTTTCTTCATGGAGTTGAAGTCGAATTCTCAGAGGTTCGCATAGCTACCATTGACACTTTGATAAGGCTCAGTGGATTCTCTAAGAAATTTGCTGATAATGAACTGGACTTATTGATGGATTTGTTGAATGATGATTCTAGAGGGGTTCACATGCATACATGGTTTGCTACACATGGCTCATGTTAACCATTCGACATTGCCGGAAAAACACATGCATATGTAGAAATTGAAAATTAACTCAGAAACAGAACTCTGAAAAAATGTTATCGCAATCCACTTTCTTCACGCAGTGCTGCAACAGATGGTGACTCTTGGAATCTCTTCCAACACATATCCCTTGTATTCTTGAATAGCTCTTCTCCATGCGTCTTTGTAGTGAGCGCTCCTCGATTGATATCACCATTCAACATATGCAGAAATAGGAAATTTGGCCTCGCAAATGCAGAAATCTAACATATTCTTTCCCAATTCAGATGGTGGTCCATCTGCTCCTGGATCTATTCGATCATCAATCAGAGTTCAATCATCTTGGCAAATTGTGCTATGCTGAGGGTGCCTTGGACGAGCAAATCTGTAATGCAGCGATGGTGATATTTTTAGTCAGCAGGTCCTCGATTTCCTCAGATCCGCCAAGAATGCTCAATCAATGCAACATATTTCTGCATTTCACATCAGGATCCCCCACTCATGCATTCAACCCAGTCACCGGGTGCCCGAATTCTCCGCCCTTCGCTTGATTCCTGTGTCGATGGTGCACGCCCTGGGCTCGCGTGAAGATGGAGGTCACTGTGGGTGAGCGAATCGTTGCAACCAGCAAGGGAGTCGACCCTCCTCTGTGCTCAAGAACATTTCTTTCGATTATTTGGTGCATTCGAGGAATTAGGCAGGGTCACGCCCCGGATTGGGAAGTCGTATCTACGTCGACTTATGCTACGCCTTCCTTAGGGGTCGATGAATCAAACTCGCAAGACGAATCAAACTCGCAATCAGACAGTTGATTGGTAGGCGTTGGTTGTCTCTCACGCTCTAATTGAACGCAGGGAGACTCACTGCATGCCCATTCCTCTTCAAAGAACGCATTTCCGACCACATCTCCTCTGATCTGAATGAACTGATATTCATCATCGGGTTGTGGCGCTGCAACGGCTTCGATCCATCTTTGGAATTAGTGAGAGGCAATGGGTAGAGGCACAAGTTGAAAATGCAAAACAACAGGCAATCCTGACAATGGCAAAATTGCAAGTATCAGCTGATGAACTTCTATTAAGTTAACTCCTTTATCTTGGTTAGTCGTTATTGGATGAATATAATCAAGTATTAAGCATATTAGTATATTATTTGTTTCATTATCCTTCTTCCAACTCCCTTAAGTCATCTTTGGAAATTGGCAGCTTTCATTCAAAACCCTAGTATGCGTAGATTAACTTGCCCTAGACTTTTTAAGTCTTGGATCCACTCCAAAGTTCTCTAAATTTGTTTGTTACTACACTACATTAGCCCTAGATAGAGAAGGTGATAGAACTCTCCCTCTTCTAACAATCAATTATACTCTTAAAATTACTTTTTATTGTTTTCGGGAAAATTAGGGTTTTATTACAGCAAAATCCTATATTTTCAGCATTTATTGACTTGGATATTAATATCCTAAAGTTAGGAATTGTTTGGAATGCATTGAACAAGTTACATTTTATGTGCATTTTCAGCCACCAATTAGGGTTGACATCAAGACTTTAGTTGCTTTTATATGCCTCTTTAACCATTGAAATTTGTTGTCATTTAGTCTCTTATTTATACAGATATACTTAATCTCATACCTCATTTTACACTATCTTATCATTGTTTCTGGAGCTAAATGTGTTGTTGTCATAAACTGTTATAGTTATGCAATTTCTAATTTTTCAAGCTAGTATATGACAGCCAAGTGTAATTATACTTGATTTTGTGTGTTTGGGAACCTATCATGAGCCTCTTTTGGTTGACCTACACCTCTAGAAGAGCCATAGGGGCCTTTGAACTCAATCTGGAAATTACTCATAAATCCACCTTAAACCTTAAATTCCTAGTTTATCCTTTGGTAGAAAATCATTGTAAACCCTTAGGGGGCACTTATCTTAAGTTGATTGGGTTATTTGATCTCTAAGATCTACTAGGGAAACCTCCCTAGCGTTGGATTGTATCCATCATTAAAACAAGGGGTGTAATTGTAGATAACAGTGCTAACACTCCAACTATTGCACTTAGTTTAGGTCACCCAGAGAGGCTTTACACTAAGCTGCTAGATTTTGTTGTAACATGTGACATAATGTGTTGTGCTAGATTTTGTGGTAACATGAGACAGAATGTGTATGCAGATCACTTGCCTAGAGAATCTAAATGCTTCAGTTAATCAAGGCAGAACCATATGTGGTCTTCAAAAAGTTGTAGTAATGTTGTGAGCTTTTGTTTAGTGTGAGTTCCTCGTAAAAGCTTTTGAACCTTTATATTGTGGGTTAAAATCTGATATTCATGTTAAAGGGGGGCCGATGAAAAGTAACATATGAAAACAGTCACAATAACTGACAAGATAACCCAACCTAATGTTAGCACATTATATTAGTGTTTAATCATGGTCATAATGACCTAACTTCAATAGCAGTGTTAGTGAGTATAAAAGTTTGGGAAACCAACTATTGAACTCATCAATAAAAGTGTATCAATCATAATCTAAAGGGGACGTCATTTTTAATAGATACACTAACAATATTTCTTGTATATCTGCTTTGATTTTTCTATCATATGACAGCGTTCTATTTCTAGCAGATATATGCCCCAAATTTCAAAAGATGTGGCAGGTAGATGTGTTACTTTTGGGAAACTAGGTCCAAACTCCATGTTGCACTGCTCATATGACGATGGTCATATTTTTGTTGGATTCCTCTTTCGGAGAGGTGCAAGATTGATCTAAAGATCATCTTGATCGGATGAGCAGAATATTGATTTTGAATTTATTTCCCACATGTGCAAGGTCGGCCAGATTTATCCCACATGCCTAAGAGATGTGTCGCACACCCTCATTGATGAATATAAATTGGAGAGACTTGGAAGTCATTTTCTCATCATCTCATCACACATTCTCTCATTGTGATCTGAGTGGTTCGATAGCCTTTGGAGGCCTTTTTCCCCTCACACGTGTGGAGTGAAGTTGTTGTTTTCTGCGCTGATCTGTTTATGGCTTTCTGTTTTTTGCGCTAATCTATTTAGGGCTTTTCTGCTGCAGTGTTGACCAGCGTTGACTATGGTCAACCCCTGGTCGTTTGTCCTCAATCTTCTGCAAAAATTCCGATTTTAGGATGTCGTAAAGCTAGGCACTAAAATCGAGGAATTCTGGGTAGTTTGACCGAAGCCCTAGTTTGTTGCATTGACCTTTTCTGAAGTTGCATGCGTTAACTTTTCTCCATTGTCCCTGGTTTGACTTGCGTTGACTTGTGATGAGCTGTGTTTGAGGGTTGTGGGTGTGACACATGAAAGTGTTGGCTGACCGAGAAAGACTTTGCTGGTTGAAGCATCCTGCTGACTGTCGTAACGCAACAATATCTCATATCTTTGTTGGACAAAAGGAATTGTAAATCTGATCTCTATTTGGCTTGTCTCCTATTGATCTATTATTGTGTTCTATCAGCATTTTACTTTCAAGTTTATGTGATTGTTATTTTGTATTGGGCCTAAGAAAGATTGAAGTAAAAGTGCATCAAGCATAGAACACCATTGTTATCTAAATTTAACATGGTATCAGAGCTGAGGTGAAGACAAAGTCCAAGAGTCCAAGCTGGTGTTAGAAGCTATCTCTGAAGGAAGAAATCTTATCAAGGACAAATGGCCTCCTCAACCTACAAGGGTTTCAAGGCTGATGATAAATTGACTGATAAGTCTGATTATCATGCATGGAAGATGTCCTTGGATTTGGCACTAGAAGATCAAGATGTCATGGACTATGTACAGGGGAATATTCAAGAACCTCCATCAAATGCAGTTGCTGCCACGAAGTCGAAGTATAGAAAAGGGGAAATCAAAGCAAAGATGATTATCTGGGATTCTATTCATAAGCACTTGGTTGCTTACATTTCTAAGATGAAGACATCTAAGGAGATGTATGATAAGCTGGTGAGCATGTTTAGGGCTAGCAATGCTAATCAAATCCTCTTCTTCAAGAATCAATTGAAGAATATCAAGAAGAGTAAAGATGAATCTATTCAATCCTATTTTATGAGGCTCACTGAAATCAGGAATAACCTCCTAGCTATTGGGGAAGCAATATTTGATTGAGAGATGGTTCTTATTGCACTTGGAGGTCTCCCCCATGATTGGCATGTATTCAATACCATTATTCTCAATAATAATGTGATTCCTGATTTTGATGAAATATTGACGAGATGCACTCGAGGAAACAAGAATGATGGAGTATGCCTCTAATGGTAATGGAAGTGACCCAACTGCCTTCGCCGCTCATGCAAAGAAGAAGAACCATCGTGGCCCGAGAAATCAAAACCATGGTAGAGTGGATCCCAAAGGAAGGAAGGGAAGATGTTACACTTGTAACAAGACTGGTGACTATGCAAGAGAGTGCCCTAATAGAAGGGACTCTCCCAGGGATGATGAAAACAACAACTCGAGAGGGAATGGCAGGACCAACAGGTTCCAAGGAAAAAGGAAGGCTCCCTCTGATCGTAATGGAAATGGGCAACCTTTCAAGAGGTCAAGAAATTTCAGGTACGATGAGTCTAATGTTGTTGATAATAAGAGAAATGATTTTATTCTTGTATCTGCCCTCTCTGCTGCATCTCCACCTGACACCCTGGATGTCTGGTTAATTGATAGTGGTGCTTCAAGGCACCTCACTGGTTATAAAGAAGCCCCTTCTGATTTGGTTGAGAAGGATACTAATCTAGAAATTATCCTTGGAGATAATGCCACCTATCCCGTGAAAGGAACAGGGACTATGACCCTCCATTTATCTCAAGGTCAAGTCATCCGATTACAAGATGTGTTGTATGTACCTCATTTGAAGAAGAACCTTGTGTCCATTTCGGCAATGGAAGACAAAGGGTTCAAGGTGGCATTCGTTGATGGAAAGGTACTTATCTCAAAGAACTTCAAGGAAGCTCTTTCTATTGGTTTTAGAGTAGATACACTCTACCAGGTTGGAGGAAGTCCATTGGGGGCTATGACATGTGATACAACTCTTCAAACAAGGTTATAGCACCGGAGGTTTGCACACCTTCATTACAAAGCCTTTCCCGAAGCAAGGAAGGTGGTGACAGGGATGCCCAAATTGAGAGATGATCATGAAGCTATATGTCAGGGTTGTGCCGAAGGGAAGCATACAAGGGGACCATTCCCCTCAAGTGTCACAAAGACAACTGATATCTTGTAGTTGATACATTCTGACTTATCTGGTATGCTGCCTGTTACATCCTTGGGACGATGTTCCTATTACATGACTTTTACAGATGACTTCTCTCGCAAGACCTGGATATATTTTTTTAAGAAGAAGGGCAAAGCATTCAAATGGTTTCATACCTTCAAGGCCTTGGAGGAAAATCAAACCGAGAAGAAAATCAAAGTTTTGAGGACCGACAATGGGACCGAGTATGAGTCA
This sequence comes from Pinus albicaulis, assembly GCA_034641835.2. Classification (NCBI taxonomy): domain Eukaryota; kingdom Viridiplantae; phylum Streptophyta; class Pinopsida; order Pinales; family Pinaceae; genus Pinus; species Pinus albicaulis. Next base: position 390,069,743 of record CM076574.1, read on the forward strand.
AATGAGTTTAATGACTTTTGTAGAGAAGCGGGCATTAAGAGGGAGACCACAACGACGTACACTCCTAAGCAAAATGGTGTTGTTGAAAGAAAGAACAAGACCATTGTGGAAGCTGCTCGCGCCATGCTATGTGACCAAGATCGTCTGAAGTTTCTATGGGGAGAAGCTGTGAACATTGTTGTGTATCTTCAAAACAGATGCCCGCATTCCACTCTGGACTCCAAAACTCCCGAAGAAGTCTTCTCCGGTAAGAAACATGATGTTTCTCATTTTAGAGTTTTTGGTTGTCCTGTTTACTTTCATGTGAAAAAAAAAAGAGAAGCAAGCTGGAATCTTCTGGAAAGAAGGGAATGTTTGTGGGCTACAGTGAAACTTCGAAGGCATATAGAATCTATGTGCCTAGTCAAAGAGAAGTGGAGATATGCCACGATGTCACCTTCAATGAAGATGTTGCCCTCGAGAAAGTAAGAAATCTTCCTAGCTCCAAGGAAGACAAAGAAGATGAAGAAGCAGGGAAGTTGGAAGAGCCGAAGGATGACCTGATGCCCGATGTTGAAGGACCTGTGGATCCCATTGATCCACCTCCTTCAAATAAAAGACCCTCATGGCTTAAGGATACTCTTGAAGATGTCGAGAGCCATATTGCCCAAGGGGGACATTCCGTGAAAGAAAGAAACCGAAGAGATACCAAGGGTATCTAGCAGCCATGAGTACGATAGTACAATCTAAGCCTGGAACATTTGAAGAAGCCGTAAAGCATCAAGTTTGGAATGATGCTATGCACGAAGAATATGAGTCCATTATGAAGAATGATGTCTAGGAAGTGGTCCCAAGACCAGAGGACAAATCCGTTGTCACCTCAAAATGGCTCTATAAGATCAAGCATGGATCCGATGGAAGTGCTGAAAAGTACAAGGCAAGATTCGTTGCCCGAGGCTTCTCTCAAAAAGAAGGCATAGATTATGATGATATATTTGCACCTGTGGCCCGCAATACCACCATTCGATCTATTATTTCCCTTGCTACTACGCAAGGATGGAGTCCACATTAGATGGATGTGAAGATCGCTTTTCTGCATGGATCTATAAAGGAAGAGGTGTATGTGGAGCAACCTCTGGGGTTCGAAGTCTAAGATAGAGACAACCATGTATGCAAGTTGAAGAAAGCCCTCTATGGGTTGAAGCAAGCCCCCAAGGCTTCGTACGAGAGGATAGATAGCTACTTGATGAAGTTGGGCTTCACTCGAAGTAATGTTGATCCAAACCTTTATTTTAAGGTTGATAGAGAAAGGCCTCTCATTTTGGTTCTCTATGTAGACGATCTCTTCCTGACAGGTGCTGACCATCTCATTCATCAGTGTAAGAGGGAGCTAGCTTCCGAGTTTGAGGGGAAAGACCTAGGACTGATGCACTACTTCCTAGGCTTTGGGGTGGTAGCTGGCACAAGGAGTGAGCTTTGTGCCCCCCAGTCTGAAGAGCTCCTGCCAAAGAGCCCCCATGAAGCGACAGTCCCTGTCACTGACTATGGTCTTGTGGAGACCATGCAACCGCAAAACCTCCCTTAAAAATAGCTCCACAATTGCGGAGGAGTGTACCAGGTGGGGATAGCAAAGAAGTGGGCATACTTCATCAGCCGGTCCACCACCACATATATGTAGTCTCAGCCCTGCACCATAGGGAGTCCTATGATGAAGCCCATCGAGATGCTCCCCCACTTCCCCTCTGGAATGGGAAGCGGCTGCAATAATCCAGCGGGATGAGTCAACTCCCCCTTGTTCCTCTAGCAGGCCTCACACTCTTGCACATGCCTCAACACATCCCCCTTGAGGCCCCTCCAACTAAAACGCTACCTGACTGTCCTGTAAGTCTTCAGGAACCCCTGATGTCTTGACAAAGGTGAATCATGGGCTGCATGGAGAATCTTCTCCCTCAACTGTGAACCAGGCACAAGATATATGCACCCCCTTGTAGTAATGACATTGGCTATCACCCTGTAGCGCTCATCCCCATGAGTACCATCCAGAATCTCACACACCTATCGATCCTTGAGTACTCCACCTAAAGTTGCGCCTTCCAGTCATGGCAAATGCTCATGAGTGAAAGTGTTGAGGGCCTCCTGGATAAGGCATCTGCCACTATGTTCTGCTTGCCCTTGGCATATTCCTTGTTGAAGTCGTCGGCCTGAATCCTGCTAACCCACTTCTGTTGCCTCTCCTTGAGGCCCTTCTCCTCCAAAAAGTGGCGAACTCTGTTATGATTGGTCTTCACCATGAACCTGCTTCCCACCAAGTACTATCGAAATTTGGCCAACGCATGCATGATGGCTAACATATCCTTGTCACAAATAGAATAAAGCCTCTCATGACTAAGGAGCTTTCGGCTCTCGAAAGCTATCAGTGGCCTCCCTGTGACAACATTGCACCAATGCCCTCACTTGATGCATCACACTCCAAGGTGAATGGTTGTGTAAAATCGGGCAAAGCCAACACTGGACAACTGCTCATCACCTCGTTGAGGTGCTCAAATGCTTCTTGTTGCTATATGTCCATGCAAATGCCCCCTTCTTAGTTAGATATGTGAGGGGTGTTGCTAACTGTGAGAAGCCCTTTACGAACTTCCTGTAGTATGTGGAATATGCCCACAAATCCCCTCAAATCGATCACATTACGGGGAACTGGCTAGTCTTGAATGGCTCTAATCTTCTCTTCATGCACCAGCACTCCATCTTCTCCAATAATGTGCCCCAAGTAGAGCATCTCAGTAAGCCCAAACTCGCACTTGGACAACTTCGCATAAAATGGTTGCCCCTGCAAGATAGGAAGCACCTCCTCTATATGTTGTAGGTGCTCCTCCCATGTCCTGCTGCAAATCAGTATGTCGTCAAAGAACACAAGCACGAACCTGCACAACTGCTTGCGGAACACATGGTTCATGCAGGACTTGAAGGTGGCAAGTGCAATGGTCATCCAAAAAGGCATAACCATGAACTCAAAATGGCCATAGTGACACCTGAAAGTTGTCTTGGGGATATCTCGATCCCTCACTCATATCTGGTGGTACCCCGAGCGTAAATCTATCTTAAAGAAGTATTTAGCTCCTCTAAGTTCATCCATAAGCTCATCTCTGCAAGGAATGGGGTACTAGTTCTTCAAGGTCATCTTATTAAGGGCTCGATAGTCAATGCACATCCACAATGTATCGTTCTTCTTCTTCACCAGAACAACTAATGAAGTGAAGGGGCTAGAGATGGGCCTAATGTGCTCCAATGCCAACAACTTGTTGATTTTTAATGTACCTTCGACAAGTGGTTTCCCATGGGTTGTCTCTACCTAGGGAAAAATGTCCAAAATAATTATTTTCCTAAGTGTGACTTTATAAAGTGAAAGTGACTTTATAAGTGGCAAAGTCAATGTTAAATTATAAAGTGAAAGTGACTTTATAAGTGATAAAGTCAATGTTAAATTATAAAGTGAAAAGTGACTTTAGACATAAAGTACGATGTGGTACTTTATTTAATGGGTGAGTTAAAAAAATAGAAAGTGATAATTAAATGCACATTTATTCTCATCCCTTGATCTAAATGAATCTAAGTCATTAGATCTTAGGGCTGTCCAAAAGTCATTTACGGAAACAAAAGGGGGAAAAGAAAAGAGAGATTGCATTCATTCATTCTTCATGAGCAGATTGGGGAAAGGAGGTTGAGGGCTACAGAAAAATTCTGAAGGAGAAATTTGCTGCAGCAAGCTGAAAGGGTGATTTATGGGCAATGTTGGGCATGGAAATCAAGGCATAGAAGACAAGAGAAGGTACAGTGCGAACAACATTTAATGTTGTGAGCTGCACGCAGTTCGAGAGAAGTTATTGCAAATTTTAAAAAAAAAACAAACAAACAGCAACAAAAAACAAAACAAACAAACAAACAAACAATTTTTTTTTTCAAAAAAATCATACATTCCGTACAGCGGTACGAAAATCTATACAATCCATATGGAATCCGTATAGTACAGTCTTTATCCGCATAGTACATATTTTTAGCTTCAAGTGGGCACGAAAATCGAGGCAAAGTGGGCACGGTTTTCAAGAAGTTTTCAACTGAAGAGATAAGTTGTATTTTGTTGTTTTGTTTTGTCTGCAAATGTATTTTTCCTGAACTTGAAAGATAAATAAATTTGAAGAGCTCTCTAACAAGTTTTCCCCGAAGAAGATTGAAGGGGTTTTTCCTGGGTCTAAGTTGACCAAAAATCTGTGTGTATTTTTATGTGTTACTGGTTTGTTTATGTCCATATTTATTTTCAACATGTGTTGAAAGTCCCATGTGTTCTAATCTGAAAATTTCATTTCCAGAATTCTATATGTTGAATGTATGTTTATGGGAAAGGGCATTTAACTGAATGGGAGTGATAGTGTGAAATTAAAATCGGGTTGGGATTGCAGGAAACTTTTTAGTCATCAAATTTCAACACAACTCCTGGATAGCTCGCTCGATCTCATCCCGATAGGCCTTGGGATGCATGTATGGGGTTGTGATGACTGCCTATACCCCTGGCTCCAGCTCAATAGTGTGCTCAAACCCCCTATCAGGTGGTCGCCCCGATGGGATGTCCAGAAATACTATCGAGCACCTATCTAGAATGGCTTGGATGTCCGGTTGAGGTGATTTGGTCCCGCCCCCTACATTACATATCTTGATATTGTCTGTGGGGGATATGAGTGCATGCCTCTCAACAAGATCAGCCTCCCATCTGGCCCTGTGAACTCCATCTCCAGTTTCTACCAATTAGTGGTAACACGTCCCAAAGAGTAGCGCCATTGAACACTAAGCACCACATTGGTGTCTGGAACGTTGACCACACACCTACGTTAGTATGAGAAAGGCTCTTAACCCCACAAGTTGTGGCTTAGTGGCAAACCTAAGAGATGGGTTTGTCACCTATTCCCAACTCTCTCCGTTTAAGCTCTCTCCTAGGTAAGCTAAGGGAGGTGGTCCCTAATGAACAGTTAGATGATATGATATTTCTAGGAGATGTTAAGGTCAATTGATTTACTTTAAGATTATGAGCAAATTTCTTCAAATATGATAAGCAATATAAGACATGAAATAAAAGATGCTCTCAATAATCATCAACACATAAATGAAAGATAAGCATGTAAACCAGTGCCTTCAAGATTCCTTCAAAATAATAAACACTTGCTCAAAAATTAAATGTTTCAAAATGAAACACCAAGTAATCTTGCAAATCAAATGGATGTTAGAAAAGATGATATCAACTTGCAAGATATAAAATTGCTCTTAGAGAAATGCTTTTAAGTCAAAATATAACCATTCACGATTCTAAAGCATGTAAAGAAGCAATGTAAAATAACTTGTAATATGAGATGAAGTAAACTAAAGCTTTACTTGCAAAAAAGGATAGTACACTTGCTCAATGAGATACTTCAACAAAATGATTACTTCAATAAATGTTCATCGTGACAAGCATATAAATTAATTGCAAGTAAAATACTTTGAAAGTAAAGTGAGTTAAGATGAGATGCACTTTAACTGACGTTAGATGCAATTATCTTGATTAATTTTAAGCTAAATGTCTATTCTAAGTGAGAGATCTTACTTTTAAACTCTTGCCAAAGGGTGAAAATTGGGGTGATTGTAAGGAATAGGGGTTGAGGAGTCACTAGTAGTCATTAACGATACCCTTCCCCTCAACCTTATGAGTTAGTGAGTGCCTTCGTTACTACAAGGGGACAAGCCACCTTCATAAATGCAGGGTCACACACCTTTACCTTACTTCGTACCAATTGGAAGGATTCTCCAAGAAAACCTTTTCCCTATGATGTCTATCAACCAAACTTATGCTTGGAGGTTAATTAAGTTAGAAATGCAAACTATGCTAAAATGCCTAAATGAAATGCAAGTAAGTTTATCAGTGCTTTGCAAAAAATAAAATGAATTGCCTCAAGTAAATGGAAATATGCTCTCAATGAGATAACTTGATAATTGCTCCCAAACTTGTACAAGACATAAGAAGATAGGCTTCATAAGCACATAAGATTGTAAATTGCTCAAAGTAAGTGCTTTATCAAATTATATATCAATGGTCAACAAACTAAAGCAATGAAATGAGATTGAAGCTAAGAGTGTAATATTGCTTGTAAAGTGAGCAAATGGCTTTAAAATAAATGAGCAAAATATCCAATGAGCCTATAGTGGGGAAAACATAGCGCAATTTGTCAATTTAAATAAATCAAAACTTTGCCACATAAATTGAGATACTTGCACATAAGCAATGAATTACTACAAAGTGAAAATCCCAAGTTGTACTTCAAAGCAAAATTGAAATGCAAAGCATAAAATGGAAACTTGTAGCAAAACTCAACTTAGAAAATTAAACGTGATGGTGAGATTGTGCTAATTCTTAAAGCATGCAAATGAGAGTGAGAATGAAAACTAAGAGAACAATGCAAATTCAATCCACCCACATATTCCTCCTTCTAAATAAGGAGAAGGGATGCCATGGGTAAAACCCAAGCTCCCGCAAGAAAAACTAAGTCTTTTATTTACTTGTTACAACGATGAGAAACCTTCCAAAAGGTCTCAACTGAAGCTTCAAGAGGAATCTTTACAACATATGAGGCTTTTTAAGCACAACATTTCCTTCTTGAAAGTCAAAATTAGTTGCTAAGTATAAGAATGCTCTCAAATTTGAAAATGTTAGAGGTCTTTTGGTATCCCAAAGATTAGCCTCCAATGATGGTTGAACTCATGCACAAGAAAAGAAGCTAGCCTTTGTCCACGACATTGTCAAGGGAGAAATCCTCCTCTATCAAGCTCATGGCCTAGCTAAACGACAACCCTCCTCTAATGTCCATGGCGCCCTTAAAAGTGAACCTTGAATGCTTGAGAGGTCCCACAAGAAAATTCATTAGAGTTTCAATGATCTTTCCTCAAGGCCTTTGTTACTAACACTCCAACTATGGGCTGCAAAAACCAAGACACAATTAGTGTAGAGAGGGCATATAAAACAAATAAATATAATACAAAATAGTGTACAAGAAACCAAATCAAGTGATGGGAGTGTACCGCATCACTTGCTTATGTTAGAAAATGCTCTTAAATAGCTAAATAAAATCAATGAAGCACTATTTTTTTGAAGAGTTTTAAGTATAGAAAAATTTTGCTTGTGTACAAGCTATGTCCAAGAAAACCCCTGCAAAACCACTTCATAAGATGAACTATGACGGCTCAAAAAACGAATGAGAGCTCCTTTGAGAATGTATCAAGAGTGGGTCGGTCTCTCCAAATACTTCCCCTCACGCTTAATTCAACAAGATACTTCCTCTACAACTCTTCAATCAAGAATTAGTCTCATATAGATTGGCAAATAAACGACAAGAAACTCTAGAGATTTATTGGAAAATAACTAGAGCATTCTATATCTAGAGCATACTTCTAAATCAAATGCCAATGCAAGATAGTTTTACATTAACGAGTCTAAAAGAGCATATGGAAATATACTAGATCAAAGCATGATTAAAAGAAATTATACCAATAATCCACCATTCATCGCATTCCAAAGGAAGAACAACTCGTGAATGGAACCCCAAAGTCTTTTATTGCAATTGAGAACGAGTGTACACAAGAGCAGAGCTTCCCCAAGCACAATAGCTTGTTTTCAATGGATACAAAATGAGAGCACAAAGCTCTATTATATAGAGAAATGGGAGAAAATCTCAATGTAGCAACCAAGTGACAAATGGCCATGGAGAAGATCCCAAGGGAGGAAATCGAACTCCAAGTGTCAAGACTCCAAGAAATCGAATTTCATTGGTGGCACCAAGATATCCTCAAGCAAAATCGAATTCTCCAAGTGTGAACCAATCAAGGAGTTAACTCAAGTCAAACTCCATGATCAAATCATGTAATGACACCCCATGTTGATGCTTCCAAAGTGCCTAGCGTAAATCTCCTTGGGAATTGCATTGATCCTCCTCTGGATGCCAAGTGTAAAAGCTAAGGTGAGTGAAGTGGAGACAAGTCTCCATCAAATCCTCCATCAAATATTCCATCCAATCCATGAGATATTCCAACATGCGCATTAACTCTTCAGGAAATTTGATTTTCCATGTCACCGGTTGCTTCATTAATGCCAAAAATTTTGATTTCCTTGAGTGGGCAATGAATTTATTATGCAAGGTGCCAAATCATACTCCACTTGTCATTTGACTTATTCCTTTGACTTGAGATAACTTCCATGCCATTTTGTCACAGATAATTTATTGCCTAATTTCCCACTAAACTTGGGAAAAGTGGGCTTTGAGGGACTAGAACTTATTTTTTACCCCTCAAAGCATGTCATAGTAGAAATTTGAGGGTGAGAGGTGTAATTTGATAGGAATCATGATTGTCATTAGACCAAAAGCCACAGGTGTTACTCAACGATCGCATCGCCAGAGATAAGGATCAACGAGAGGCAGTTAGTCCATGTCGCGAAACACATGGAGAGTGTTGGTTTATCCAATGTCAAACAATCTCCCCCCCAACGTGAGTCGGGTGTGTATCAAACTCATGACCTACACTCTGATACCACTTGATAGGAATCAGGATTGTCGTTAGACCAAAACCCGCAGGTGTCAGTCAATGATTGCATCGTCAGAGATAAGGATCAACGAGAAGCGGTTAGTCCATGTCGTGAAACACACGAGGAGCGTTGGTTTATCCAATGTCCAACAATCTCAAAAAAAACACAATGTTCGGATTTGGAGCAGACATATTTGTGGTGTGTTAAGGGGTATATTCCAGAAGTTGTTGGGAATTCATGTAGGGTGTTACAACTCTTGTTTTTGCAGGAAGAACACTTGTTTTTGAAGATATATCTCTGTTTTGTTAGCCCAGTTTCAGACATAATCTTGGTCTTCCTACAAGCTTTGATCTCAACCCTTTCTACAGTCCTTTTAAGATCTGAAACTCGACCCCTCTAGGCCTGCTCCTCGGCCCCTTTTACAACCCTTAACTTGGCACTTTTATTCCTCTGATTTTTGGCTCTTTGCAGCCCTTATCATTGCCATCACACAACACTTGTCTCAACCTTTAACTTTAGCACTTTTGAGGAAACCACTCAGCATTTGGAGCAGTCATTAAGAAGTTTTTCAAGAGTCTAAGAAGGCATCTTGGTAGTAGGCATGGAGAAGTTTTTAAGAACCCTTTTTTGAAGCAGATTTGAAGTGGTTTAAGGGCAACCTTGGAGACATCTTGATGAAGCTTTGAAGCAGAGTGGTAGCAGTCTTGACGGAGCCTTGTTAGGAATAACATTCAAAGCTATTTGATTGCAAACATTTGAAAGCATTGTTAGGGCATTGTTAAAGACATTGGTGGAACATCTTCTAGTAAACTTGTTGCAAACCTTGAAGACTACTTGGAGTTGATTCTTTGTGCATTTTGAGGTTGGTGTATTTGAGAACCATAGAAGGTTTTTTTGAAGTGTTTAAAGACTTGTTTGGAGAGCATCTTGAAGACCTTTTGCAAAAATTCTTTTAGAAGCATTCGTCAAGATTGGGAGCATATCTTGGAGGGTCATCTAGAAGACTTTGTTATCTTGAAAAGTTCTTGGGGCAACTTATTGACACCTTAAGGCATTATTGAAGACATCTAGAATACTTATAGAATTTGATCTTGGATGCAGCCTTGGAGACCTTAATACATTAATGGGAATCCTCATGGAATAACCTTGAAGGAAGTTTTTTGGGCATGTGAAGAGTCTCGGAGACACTTTCTGCAATTGATAAAGTTGTCATTGATGAGCTAAGCATATTGGAGATCAATTGAGGGCATTTTTTGAAGGTTAATTTGAAGATATTATCAAGGCTTGTTGCAGAAGATTTTGGGAGGCTTTGAAGAACCATTCAACCTACATTGAAGAGTTGAAGCAGATTGATAGGGTTGGTGCCCTAGAGGATAGGTGTCCTAAAGAAGATCAGGTTGGATCTTGTGCCAATGTAGAGGGTTGGTGCCCTAGAGGATAGGTGTCCTAAAGAAGATCAAGTTGGATCTTGTGCCTTGGAACCTTGTGGAAGATAGGGTTGGAGCCCTAGAGGTTGGCGCCTCATAAAGCCCAAGAGGTTGGCGCCTCATAAAGACCAAGTTGGAGCTTGGTACCATACAGGTCAAAGCCTGGTTGATTGAAGATTGGTGTCTTCATCTAGGGTTGGAGCCCTAAACATTATTGTACTTGATTTATTGTAAAGAAGAGGATTGGAGTCCTCGGTATTTCGGATTAATAAAATATTTATTTTATATTATCATTTTATTTTAAATATTTTATTTTATTTTATTTAATAAAATTTTATAAGTGATCTAAACTAGTAAAGTAACAATTGTAAAAGAAATATTGATTCAGCCCCCTCTCAGTATTTCCAACATAATTTTGAGCATGCATACCCCATACAACTTCTTTAGACAACACTTATCACATATTACATTCAGATTTTATTCCAATTTCTGCTCTGCAAGAAATTTTAAAAATTTTAAAAATGTCTCCTAGACCTAATCAAATTCCACGAAATTTTACGAGTGATCTAGTATGGTAATATACAATGACTCTAGACACTAGGACTCACCCAAGGCCTTGTCTGCAAAACGTACTCCGGGTTTGGAGTTATGTTTAGAGGAAAAAACTCAATTAATTATTAAGTCCCCATAAGGATATAATAATTATTAATTAACCAAGTGGAAAAAACCCCCCAAAGTAAACTCACTTGATGATAAGGTCCAAGTTACCTAGGCTTGTTACATGACTCAACTTCATCATACTGGAATCACTTTACATCATCCCCACAGAGCTTGTGGAATTTGAGTACAATAGAAGAAAATGAGAAGAAGTAGAGTTGAAAAACTCTGATGATATGATGATCTCCAATGGTACATGAAGCCTCTAATACATCCTTAGGCATGGAGTCTTCAAAAATATTTGGGTACACTTCAGTGGTCAACAGGAATATCACATAGGGGTGCACTCTAATAAGTGTTGTCCCATGTAAATAAAAGATGTCCCCCCTAGCAAATCCCAACCATGATAACAACAAAATATAAAGCCAAACTTAAGGTGCACCTCAACCAGGGGATTATTATATCAAAAATCATCATCCAACCTGAGGAAAACGTTAGATCACCATCAAATCATAGCCTCCAACGTGGGGACATGCACTCTTCTTAAGAGTGCATAAGAACCCCAAAATTCTCTAGTTGAACAGGTGAAGAAGAAAGAAAAGGCAAGACCATGTGGCGGAAGGGATACATATCAATATCCACAAACACCACATACTTATTGTCTCTCTTTTTTTCATAAATACATCAACAATAACTCAAAATTCAGCTACACCAATGCCAAAAATATATCAAAGTAAACTAAATGCTTACATGTGTTGAACTTATTCATCCTAAACTCCGATGACCTAGGATGAAACAAGAAGCTAAGTGAAATCAAATAGCCAATGCAACAATCCAAGCATCACATCATGGCCATGGATCCTACCTTTGCATTTGGTAATGATCCAAAAAAATATTACATCGATAGTTACAATAGTATATGCTGGAATCTCTAGTGTTTCATGGTTGTTAAATGAATAACATTACATACATGGCAACCAATATGAAAATCTGGAATAGGATAGCATGCTCTGACACATGGTAAATCAATCCAATGTTGAACAAAACTGAAAAAGGCAAATGAAAACCCATCATCAACCTCCAAAATATCACATGTGGGCCTTTTAAAAGGCAAATCTGCCTGCATGACAAACATCAATAACACCCTCAAGCAAAGAGGATGTGGCTATCCCAACAAGAAAATGTCTTCTATCATGCATGAAGTATGATATGAAATTTCAGATCTAAAAATGAAATTTTGTATCACAAACATTACGGCTGGAAATGACTGTCATAAATTCTACACTCAATATCTTGCTACCCAAAAAAAAATTCAACACTAAAACCATAATCTTCAGTTGAAAAATCACATGCATTTTCACAAAAAACTAAAGAAGAAGATGGCTGGAAATTTCTAGCAATTTCCTCATTAGTAACATGCCCCAAAAACTGAAAATTTTCAACATTTTTTGTCAATAAAGAAGGCTAGAAATTTCTGCAAGATATGCCAATCTGAAAAGTGTGTTGTCCTTGTTATTGCAAGATCAAGCACCCTAGTGCAAAGCCTCATTAGGCAACTTAGGTCTTATGGCGAAAAAGAGGTCAGCCACCATTGTCACCTTAGTGGCTTCTCTCCTGCTGTTTTTCGGTTGTGGATGTTATGAGTCATGACCCAGGTTTACTAAGTCAAATGATATTCTACGGATCTTGCTAACAATATCACCTAGAATCCCACAGGGCTTTGGATGGACAGTGAACGGGTGTATTGTTAAGGCACTCCTTGCAAAAAAGTTCACTGGTTCAAATCTTCTTTGGGTTAGGATGATAGTACCTAGGGCAGTTTTGAGACACATTATTATTTTTATTAACCATAGATATTTGCTTGTGGTGGCTACCCTTGTGGTCCATTTTCTTTTGTAAGTAATTCCTTGCATGGTTACTGAATTCGTCATAGGGCGCCCTGCCCCTGAATCTAGTTTTCCTCGGAATATGGGAATCTCAGATCCATATTGCATTCTTCGGTTTTTTGTGTATTTTGGATCAGATCCATTTCCAGTATAAGTGGATCCAGATCCCAGTGACAGAATCGTGTCAAATTTACCCCTGGCTACATGTTTTGAACAATTTTTACCATCATCATTTCCACAAACAGTGAGCATACATTTCATATAAAAAGCATTTGCTAACTTAAAATTTGAGCAAATTTGTTCCCAAGTGCCCCGGTTGAGCACTTCAGTTGTAATCGTCATGTTTATATCATACTGTATTTTAGTAGTTTTGTGCAGTGACTTGTCTTCAGTGCCTGTCTTCTAAAGAACTGCTGAAAGGTTAAAGTTCACATGCAATGTGTCTTTCTGTAGTTATTGGGTCTCACCTTGTATTTAGCCATCATCTCCCCTCTTGCAATTAGAGGAATTGATTTTAGTTCTTCTCAACATCCTCCATCTTGGCCCATATTATTTTGGTGTTATAGCCTGAATATTTGACGATGCTATCTATGAGCAATTGCAATCATCAAAATCTTCTGCAAACTTGAAGGTTTTGTCTCATTCACCAAGTGGCAATATGAGTATAAGAGTTAAACATATGATATCCTTTAATTCAGATTTCATTTCTCTTTTAATATAAAATTTAAATGTCCCGGGTTCTAGCTTGAGTCGGTGGAAGCACAGTTTGTTCTCCCCTCCACCCTGGTTCAATTCCTGCAAAGGGACATGTTGGCCCATTGTGATAAGGTTAGAAGGGTAAGTGCCCTCACTACAAAGGACATTTCAGCCCTTGCTAAGTCATGAGTTACCTGTTGGGCACTGGCTTGCGGGTTAGAGTGGCAGCTGCTGACTTTGAACCTGGGCCTTGCCCAGGTAATCCCGACAAGTTACTGATCCCCTTTATATATATATATATTGCAGTTAGGGTTCTGAGTCCACAATTTCTAATATCCAGACAAGTGTTGCACCCCACTGGGTTCTTATGCTGAGTCTGAACACAGCCACTGTTCATGTAACATTGATGCCTTGAATGTAAGTATTGTTCATAGAAAACAGATAATGAAGCCCATCAGTTTGTCTTGATTGGTAGATGTTCTTTGTGCTAAGTCCACAAAGGCCAAGACATTATATCTCATCGAGTCCTCTGGAGTTACCAGCGACCTATGTGGTTGGCAGTCGATCCACCCTACATTCAGAAATTACGGGGAACAAGTGGGAGAGCTCCACTAATGGCTGGCATGGTACCAAGACCTCCATTCTGCCCTTCAAGTGTGAGAGGGTGAAGTGAGATTATTTCCTCAAAAACAATTTAAGCATTCCAAAAAACTTAAATAAATAAAATATTTTTTTAAGTATTCCGTATAAAGTAAGAATATGAACACAATACCGTTCCAATTTAAAGTTCAAGCTTATATCTTGTAACTCCATACATTTCAAACGAGAAAAAATTTTCAAAATTACAAAACAGTGGTTCAATTTGTAAATGCTTGCTTGCCAATACTTTCAACTTTGTTAACTTCATCTATAAGTTGAACAAATTCATATACATTAAAAACAAGGGTTCAACTTGTAAGTTGCAACTACATACCTGCCTCCTCTTTTTGGCATCCTCATCTATAAGCTCACCCCGTGCCCTTTTCTGTTGCATTTCCTGATCCTGAACCAAGATAATCCACAGTCAAGCAGCAAATTCAATAGCTACAACATATTCAGTCATGTTAAGTATGGAGCCAAACCTTGCGTGTTATGTTTGATTCTGTGGGATAATTCCTTTTGCGCTCCTCACGCCATTGCTGAATTTCTTCAGCAGACTCCTTAGATTTCAGTGAAGCAGCCCTATTTATCATAATATAATTCATGGGCAGAGGAATTACAAATAAGGGAAAAATCGAACTTCCACAGAAATTGCAGACAACCACTAAAGAGATTACAAAACGACATCCCTCCCTGCATCAGATCAGAACACAATACCTTTGACCAGCAACCAAAGCTTTCCCACTCTGCTTCTTGTGATGAATCAACATGTGCTCCTTCAACATCTTCCCTGCTCAAACCACACATTAAGTACTATACACACTTAATTTAAAGACATGCCTTCGCATCTAACTCTAGATAATTTGCCTTCCCACAGGACTTCATAATATTAGAGTCTTGATGACCAAGATACAAGACCTGGAGCAGAGCAATGCAGTATTTAACTATATCACATAAAATGGTGCTATAAACATTAATCATTTAAAATGAGCAATACCAAGCAGTGAGGTCCACCAGAAAGAAAGATATATTGGATAGTTAAGTCTCATTTTCAATGTATTCATTTCATAGTATATAAGCAGTATAGGTACATATTACAACCATGACATTCTGCTCTTTTAAACTGTAACATATAAATACTGACCAGAGGCATCAAATGAGCAATCTGGCTCGTCACATTTCACATGAGACTTTAAATGCTCATCCAACTGACGCCTGTGACTGAAAGAGATCTCACAATTCTTGCAGATTAGTGCATCTGCATATGACCTGCCAAGACACAGTTAGTTTGAATCCTATATATATGTAAATTTTGACACAAGCAAACCATATATGTTCACTTTCAAGTTTGCACTGTGTACTCACATAAATCAATGTTATCGTTTCAGCCATGGCATAGAAAAGGGCACTAAAGCATATGTAAACTCAAGAGAAAGACAGAAAGACACATCGAGGTTTGCTGCCTATCCTACTGGCTTCAGAACTAAATTAGTAAGCAATAAAAATTCAGAGATAATCAATGTCATAGAAAAAGACAGGTAGAAAGAAAGGCACATTTTGTAACACATACCTTGCACCTTCCACATTCTTCTGGAACCTAGAAGGCCCATTATTGAACTTCCCATTTTGAGAAAAATTGGGCGAAGGGAATCCATGTTTTGCTCTTCCTTGGGCTTGCTCTGAAGAGTTCAACCCAGATGATCCAATTTTCTGCTTTGGATAAGGCTTCTCAGCTTCTGGCCATCTACCGTGGTCTGTGCTGAGTCTGCCACCATGATTATATTGGTGCACACCAGACCCTGCAGCTTGGTCTCTACCACCAATCCCTGATGAAATTCCTCTATTAAAAGACACATTTTGGTGATGCTGCATGTCATTTGTAGTGGGAGAATTCTTGACTCCACCTTCTTGCTCATTTGAACTGGCCTACAAAACAGTAATTGGTCTATATAAGCTAAGCAAAGCTTCAGCTCTGAATAACTCTAACGATCAAATAGGTTGCAATGTAACAAGATTTGTACATTAAAAAGCAGTATACAGTCACACCTCATAGATGAATATGTCAAAACAAGACCAGATACTGCATTCATCGTAACACAGAAACATGGTAGAGCCAGAGGATTATGCTTAGCAAAAGCATCTAATATAGAGAATTCACATGTAATCTATTTTTTGTTACTGTCAGTTCTTCCAAATTTCATGATCAGTTGCTTTTAGCATACATCTTAGCCATGCTTAAAATTGAGCCTTGAATTAGCTTTATCATAAATTTTACCTGTACACAACCTGCGTGTAAGCTTCATCATCAAAAGAAATGGAATTTACCTACAACATTACTTTGAGATATGTTACACCTGGTAAGATCTGTATTGCACTATCTAAACCGCATCCAATACTTATGAAGTATCAGGATGAATCACGAAATGAAACTCGAAAAGAAAACAGTAGCAACATCAGATAGTAAATTTCCAGAGAAAAAGACTGATTTTTTTCTGAGGAAAAAATTGTGGAGAACCCAATGTGCTGCTTCCCCATATTCATGGTTGGCATCCTTAGTAAACCTGTTGGAGTAGACTAGCATTCCTAACCCTGGGAGATTTGAATTGGACACCTGCTGGCACAAAATTAGCCAAATGCCCAACAACATTGGCGACAACTGGTTGAGCTAAACCCTTAGCTATAAATATTAATGACTTTCATGAATTCTTTAACTGTGTGGCAACCTAAATAGACCAACACTCATAAATATATCAGTTGGAGAAGACACATACAAGTAGAAGAAATATAATGACTTGGCAGCAAAATGATTCAAGAGGTAAACCTCTTTCTCTTTGTCACCATACATCAACACGGATAATTTAAGGGTAGTTAACCTTCCCAGCTAGCCACTAACTAACCATTGATATTATGAGAATTGTTTGTAGCCAATGGCTCCTTAACATCTTCCCATTAACCGAATAAGCACTCCTCAAATATTGCAATTTCCTGAATTAACATAGCATGTACGAACATGCCCAGGTAACTCTCCTCAACAGCCACTATGTTCACAATATTAAATGTTATTATTCTACACTTTACCATATACTGTACTGCCCACGTAACCAACCATAGCAGCCAATTGTTCAGTGAGTCAGAGTACCCAAAACAAAATTCACTGTGATTCATAACCTCTCTGGCCACCATGACTAGTCACTTAATTGGGACATAGTTTTAAAAACTGGCCCAGTTGAACCAGAAATCGGCCAAACCAGCCAGTCAGATGCCTGAGCTTGCTAACCAGAGCAATAAACCCGATGTATTGGCCGATTAGGACCGGTTAGGTACCAAACTGGTCGGTTTGGTACCTAACCGGTCCTAACCAGCCGACTCCATAGAAAACCAGCCCCCTTGGAATAGCATGTACTGGTTCTGAACTTCTGAAGCAAAAGACTCGCTGTTGGTGAGAGAGATAGGAAGTCTAAATTTTCCACTCAGACTCCTTGGGATCAATTCCCAAGGGACGAATCCGATTGATAACAAATAGCCTAGTGAGAAAGTCATTGTTATGGTGTTCCAGCTTAGCAGCTTATTTATTGATAAAGAGGGGCATGTATTTAGTATATACTGATAAATAGGCAAGCAAAGACCACTCAATGAAACAGCAATATGTGCAACCTTCATCAAAATGTTACACATACTCTTGACGAGGGTTATGCATGTCATATTGATGCAACTATTGAATTATTTACAGATAAATACGTAAGTTGTGTCTATAGAAGGGGAAACATTAATTATGGCAATAGTTTGACCTTTATCCCCATTATTTGTACTCCACAAGATGAATAAGTTACATCAAACTCTGGGAATTTTCTATCATTTGATTCTTATTCTCTCAGCCTGAACTATTACAATAATCTGGTTAAACTATTTATGTTTGATGTGTCTATGTATGTTCTAAGTTCTAACAAACATGTCTCATAGTTAGAAGACTCACCAACACTTGCCAGAACTTGGCAAGTAAACTCCGCTTAACCTAGTGTTGGTTGAGTTGACCATCCTCACCAAGACTCACTAGTTCTGTAGCACTCATTATGTATAGGGAAACTCGACGAGTTATTAATTATCAAGCAATCAAATTAATGTGGAAGCTTCTAGTTCTGCTAGGCCTAGTGTTGTTGCTCTTGCTACTGCTAGTACTGAAACTGAGGCCAAAGAGGAGTTTGAGGAGTCCTCAGACTCTAAGCCAGATGATGTTTATTTGCTCCTAGTGATGATCCCATGTATAGTAGTGGATGATTGATCATGTTGATCAGTGATTTGTAGTACGCTGGTGGCCTGGTAGCTTGAGTTGTAGCATTGTTTTTGGAATCTAGAGGCCATTTCGAGCCTCATTGCTTATGTATTTTGTTGTTGATATGTAGTGAACTCAGTGCTATTTTGATATATGCACCCTTACATGGTATATAGATGAGCATACTTTGCATATTTTGTCTCTAATGGTTTAGAATCATGGTTTGTAATCTTAAAAATAAAATTTTCTTTAAAAATTAATTATTTTATGTATTTTTTCAATTCCAATTTATTGAATCTAGTTCGACCCGATTTGATCCGATTCCGGTTTGAATCCGGGTTAGATAGGTGGTCGGTTCGTAACCGGGTTCCAGTTTTTAAAACCATGAATTGGGGTAGTTCCAGCCATAGTTTTAAAAACCGACTGGTTCAAACTAGAAATCAGCCAAACCAACTGGTTGGCAAATCCTGGGATCGAACCGGCCCAACTAATCCGATTCATAGACCGGTTAGGACCAGTTAGGTTCCAAACGGCCAATTTGGAACCTAACTGTCCGATTCCATCACAAACCGGTCGGTTTGGGTGTCGTGCATGTGGACGGAAAAAAAGGGCCTGTGGGTGGTTTTTTGCAAACCATGGGCAACTTCTCCCCTACATCTGCCCCCCTAAACTTATAAAAGCAAGTCCAAGCTCCTATTTGCCTCACACATTTAATTTCTAGTGTTTGTTAGCATTTAAGAGCTTGGCCAGTGCTGCAACGGCATTGTGTTTTGGAGCAACAGCAGCAACTTTGGAGTTCATTGTCATCTTGGAGGAGTTGTCTAGTGGAGTTCGCATCTTTGGGAGGAAGCTCCATCAATTGGTTTTCATTTCCAGCCTTCCAGGTATGATTTTTCCCTAAAAAAAATCCAGATTTCATTGTTGTTCCTGTTTTTAATTTTTTCCCCTATTTCAAGTAAAAAACAACCCCTATTTGTAGGCTAAATATGTCACTTTTCTTGCTTATCATAGGTTTTGCATTTTTCTCTTTTATTTGCAAGTCTCTTTCCATTCAAATCTAAAATTTCATCATCCACAATGGCACCAAAAGCCAAAGTTGTTGCATGGATTCATTGTGATGTTGTTGATGGCAAAATGTTGTGCAAATATTACAATGGCAAGGGGGGCATCTATAGGTTGAAACAACACTTGGCTAGTATAAGAAGCCACATAATCCCATGTGATACACCAGATGAACTGATAGGGCTTATTAGGGCAGAATACCTTGAAAAGTTTGAGGAAGCGAAGACTAGGGAAAAAGCTATACAAGGAGAAGCTTGATGAATGGTCGAGTCATGTTCACCAATGATTTGAATTTTGTGGTAGGCCAGTGACCTAGTAGCTTGAATTGTACCAGTGTTTTTGGACCCATTTAGAAATTGGAACCTCATTGACTATGTATTTTTTTTATGATATGTATTGCAATCTGTGCCGTTTTGATATATGCACACTTACATGGTATATAGATGAGAAGACGTTCTATATTTTCTCTCTAATGGTTTGGAATCATGGTTTGTAATCTTAAAAATAAGGTTTTTTCATCAAAAATTAATATTTTTATGTACTTTTGTCGATTCCGATATATTGAATCTGGTTTAATCCAGTTTGATCCGGTTCCAATTTGAATCACAGTTAGATAGGCGACCAGTTCGATGCCCAGTTCCGGTTTTTAAAACTATGGTTTCAGCAAGAACTTAAACAATCTGTTTCATTTTCAGTAACCTCTTCTTGGCAGCAATTGTCCTCATCTACCACAAGTCACTCCTTTACACCTTCCTCTCTTTCACTAAAGGGTTTTTCGACCACTTAAAATTTTATAGTCTAGGAGGTTGCAACTTACATTATGTTAACTACTAGCTTTCATGTCACTCTGACTATAACAATTGTGTTAAAGGTAACTCCTAACTTGCCTTTCTTTTAATGTATGACTGAATTTATGCAAGGAGGTGACCCTTTGTTTCATTGTCTAAGGGTCCCTTCACATTGTCCTAATTTATTTATTTAAAATTTCAGGAGAAAAAAATCCCAAAAGAGTATGTCCAACATTCCTCCCTCAACAACACCAACCACCCCCACCCCCCCCTCCACCTTAAGTTGAATGGGTGTTTGTGAGCCCAAGCATCATTTTGAATTTTTCTCTTCCGAGTGCTTTTGTGAGGATGTCTGCAATTTGCTCATTTTTGGAACAATGTCTTAAATGAAGTCTCGGCCTCTACATGATATCAAATCAAATGATACTTTGTGTTGATGTGTTTGGTTTGATCATGGAATCTCGGATCCTTGGCCAACTTGATTGCAAAAGTGTTGTCAACCAGAAGAGTGGAATTCACTTGTTTCTCCTGCAAATATTCAAGTATTTTCCTGAGCTAAACAATCTCCTTTGTTGCTTCTGTAGTTGCCAAATATTTTGCCTCTATCGTGGAATCTGTTAGAACTGATTGTTTGTGTGTCCTCCAAGAGAGAGTTGTTGATACAAGATGCAGAAAATCCACGAAATTCTGATCTGCTAATATGAACAATCTGAAAAACGTTTTCTTTTCATATAGATGCAGAATTTCTCTACTAAACTTTCCAGCGGAATAGGAACAGAAATAAATCACAGTCACACAGTAGCAAAACACAATATTTTTCTAGGGAACCCAACAGGGAAAACCATCTGCTTGATTGAGAATTTTATTGATAGAAACGGAGCAATTAATCTCTTACAAATACAACTATTTCAATCTTAAAAACACACTTGCCTTTCCTGTTTGATCTAAGCTTGAAATCCTTGCAAGACTGTTGATCTCTATTGCCTTCTATCAATTTGTGCACAAGCTTCACTTGCACACTCTGCCTCTCACAAGCTCCACACACAACCCTGTGCAACCTTCTCACAAACCCATGAGCTCTATTGTCTTGTCTCACCAACTCGTGCTCACAAGACAATGATCAAATTGTGCCTTTGTTCCTCTTTATAAGCACTTGGATTAGGCTATTACTTGCAAGTTCTATTTGAGGAAAGTTGAACTGTTTATTTACTAGTTAACAAAAGCTCATTGGTTGTGTTAACTAGTCCTTCCTATAATTTAAGAACCTGACTCAATCGACTCGACCTTTACCAAAAATAACTCGCACTGGAAGGCAATAAACTCGGCCTTCCACTAATTAGCACTAGTCAACTGCTTCTTGCACTCCTAACTTTTAGGAATTCACCCTAAATTTTAGGAATTTGTCCTACTTTTTAGGAATTAGCTCCTAATTCATAAGAACTCGTGCATGCTCAAGGAAAAAATCGTTATGGTTCCTTTGATTAAGGCACAAATCAAGGAACCCTTTTCTCGCTAATATTTTCAACACTCCCTCTTAGCGAGGAAAGTGTTCATGGAAAAACCTTGTCCACCTGGATCTGTCTCCAACACTGCCATGTTCTCCACTGCTGCAGCTGCTCCCTCTGAACTAGAAGACTTCCCTACTTTCCTCTGAGAAACATGATCTGAAGACCTGTTCTTTCCCACCATGCTTTGCGAGTCCACAATCTGCCATTATCAATGATCACAGCTCCTTCTGTGTCACTGAACTTTCGCTCACTGATCTGCCCACTAGTAGCCCTCTAGCTCCACTAAGAATTCTGCTCATTGGGTCTTCTAGATCTGCCCTCTTATCAATGGTTTGGCTACCTGCAAACTATGAACTAGGGCTCCACAACTCTGTCTCCTAACAGCTCATTAGTCCTTCAATGATCACTATACATGAGGACTTCAAGGATTGCCCACTTGTCAAGATTTTGGCTGCTCCAGAATGCTGTTCCTAGGGCACACAAATATGCACCATCACTGTGACACATCAGCCCTATTGTCACTCTCCTGAGTGCCTCCAAAACTACCCCCACAGTCAATTACTTGATTGATCTAGGGCACAATATTATGCCCACTATCTGGCTCCTTAATGCTCAGAACTTAGGGTAGACATGAACAACCCTCTTATCAGTGATAAGTCTGCTAATTATCCACTAAACTAGTGTTGTGATCACTGTTGTTCAAACCTCCATGAACAGACCTAAATAAACTTCAATGTTTCCTTGATTCTGCCCACTTCTCTTCACCTTATGACAACCCTACGACCATACACATTACATCCTACTTATGTGCCCTTGCACGCACTGCTTGGATAGACTTAAGGGTTGACATATGGTGACTGTACATACATTGAGAAAAAACCTAGCTAGGGCATCAAGGACCTGTTGTAACCCTTTAGGAACAGCTCCTCCATCTCCTAGCTTTTGTCACCTTGGAAGACAAGTCAACATCCTTCTTCGAGACGTCTACAACAGCCCTAAAACTTTGATGTTATGAGCACCATCTAACTGAGCTTTTTTGGCCTTCTTTAGGGCTCCTGTAACAGCTACAGGACAGCCCTAACTTTGGCCTCCAGAGTCCAAACTGCTCTCCAAAAACAACGCTAACCTCTCCTTTAGGACTCTAACTTATGCACATTCTTCTTGAGGAATTGCGGCCTACATTCCAGACACAGTCATAGCCCTCACAGCCCTTTTGGGCACTGGAAATCAGGGTTTTAGACCTCCATTTCTACTGAGAAATTTCGCACCCTATTCACAGAGATCAACCTTCAAAGCACATGCACAGAACTCTGCAAGGAAACTCGCCAGCATCTGGTTCAACTTCGCCAGATCATACTTGCAGGAAGAACCATTAACTTTGTCCTACTCACTTTCCACCTTGGCTCCTTGACCTGAAGCAACTCAGACTTCTTTCTCCTCTTGGATGAAAAGCGCTTGGATGGATTACTCAACTTGGTGTTGGTCTTTATTCTAATCCCAACTCTGATACCATGTAGAAAATCCACGAAATTTTGATCTGCTAATATGAACAATCTGAAAAAACACTTTCCTTTCATATAGACGCAAAATTTCTCTACTAAACTTTGCAGCGGAATAGGAACATAAATAAATCAGTCTCAAATGTTGAGAATTTGGAGGGCCGGTGATTAATTCAAATTCTCTTCTGGATAATTACTTGTGAGCTTACTTGATTTACTTATGTCTTCTCTTCTTAACTTATTTAGTCTTTCATCAAGTCAATTACCAAAATACAAAAGACACAAAGTTAGGCTCTTCAAGCCAGGGCAAAACCTCTCCCTCTTGAAGAGGAAAACCCATGAGAAATTCTTCTTATAGACTTTCAAATGACAAGTACCATGGCCAAGACTCAGACCCTCGACCTATTAATGCTTCCAAGACCTTGACACTACTTCTTTGTCTACCTCCAACACTGATCCTTCTTTTCTTCACCAACTTGCACTGACATGCATCAACATTAGAGAACTCGGTCTCTAATTTTATCTTCAGACACTCCTTATTGCTTATTCAAATATTGGAGACAAGATCATTCGAGATCTCATCCTTCACTTTTCATACACTTGAAACTTTGTTTACTGGAGATGTATAACTTTCTTTAATGAACTGTGAGTCCTCCTTTTTCCCACACTGCAATAGCCCTTAGACTTCGCATCACAGCATGATCATCAGCCTTAGCCCTTCGCATAACATGACATCTGAATTCTTCTAGTCACAGTCCTTACAACGAATAGAACGATGACCTTATTCTGTCATTTGATTGCAAGTGTATATCAACGTATTTATTGCAGGCTTGACAGCATTCTTCTTGACTGCAGCTCTTTCGTACTGATCTGCATCCATTGCTTCAGAATACTTCACAAAACAGATCCACACCACAATAGAACACTGCCTTTAACTCATATTATATTCCATACCTGGTCACGCTGTCACCATCTCAGAACTATTTGCAATTTCCTTCAGAGTTGTTTGAATTGTTGTCACCAAATGACCCCAAATCAATCAATATATATAGAGGTAGCTTCTCTGTTTTAGGTCGACCATACATTTAGCTTGTAGATCAACTTTAATAACTGTTTGTAGGCCGACTAGATGGCAGCATCTTGGAGCTTATCTTCCAGCGTTGAATGAGGGCTGACTTAAGCCATTCTTTCACTGTTTTATGGTAAGGTCTTGGAGCATTTTCTCTAGACTAGTCACTTCATATACATGACACTTAATTACACTTGTAACTAGAAGACAAACCCTAATAGACATCAAGAAGAAGTCTATTGACCTATAATAAAAATCTTGCTCATGAAACCCATGGAGCAAGTACAACAAAAAATACATTTTATTATCTTTGTCTTCTTCTTTTACATAAATACATAATTACATAGTCAATATGAAGACCAATCCTAGTTACACTTTTCAACACTCCGTCTTAACTAGGGAGGTATTCATACAAGTACATGGTCACTTTCAAACTGAAGAATCTCATAAGAAGAATCGGATTGGTAATCGCATCTATATAGCATCATATCACCCAGCATTGTCCTAGTGCAAGGCCTTGACTAACAGCCCCATCTCTCAACGAGACTCTGGGCTACAATGCTGGCAAGACACATGACTTATAGACAACATAGTCATTGTCTCTCCAAGGTACATAATCCACTCAGGTGTTCCCAAAGTATGACCTTCTTGGACTATTCTTCTCTTGGGTAGCTTGCCCTCAAAGAATATCGGTACCCGACTACTCTTATCTTGAATGCCCTATCACATTCTCAAAGAGTATCGAATGCCATATGATTACCCAATCCTCCATTCTGTCTTCCCAAGTGAAGACCAGAATGATGTGTCTATCCATTCTCTCCACATGGCCTACACTGAGACTTACGGTTGTTAGTCCTGGTCTAGCGCATAACACATGTATTAGAGAATCATATACGTCACTCCCTCTTAACTTAGGAAGGACATACTTCAAGTTCCTTCCAAGCAAGAAACTTATCACCAGGCTCCCTCTCAACCAGGGACCTGCAGCAGCAATGATGAGACACCCAACTGCTCATGAAGAATTCCTCCCCTCGATGTCATGGATTTCAATATTGAGGAATCTTCAACCTTTGGCTTCATAGGGCACAAATCATCCATCACTTTCATCCATGAGGCATGTCAGCTATCAAAAAGTGATTCATCTGACTTCCTTATCTGGTCCACCTTTTATGCCATGCTGCTTTCTTTCAAACCATCTCCAAGGATCTTACATCCTTTCACATGATTGGCAGCCCTGCACAAACTCATCCAGATAAACATACGTATGAAGTTTTAAAAACAATAGTTACCTCAGTGATGATCTTTCACCATGACATCTTCCTGTAGGAATCGGCATCTTCTATTCAGATTGACACCTCTCCTAATGATATGTCTTGTCAAGGGTCTTCTTCTTTACCAAACTTCTATCAAAGTCTACATATCCTCCCAAGAGATATTCTAGTCACATCTTCTTGGCCTCCGGATGATAACTGCCTCTTGACATGGTTGCACTTCACGATCTCTTCCTTTCTACACATCTTCATTCCCAGGAACTTCCAATTTCCAGTTCCTTGATCATATACAACCACCTCATATTCCATATGAGGATATGTTATGTTGATTTCATCTGTCTGTGCACCATGAGAGATCATACTTCTAAAATTCATTACCTACAACCATATGACATGACTACACAGCATCCAGTGTCAGCATATAAATATATATACCTCATAATTTTTTCCTTTGAGTCATCCTGTAGCAATTTTACTAGAATGAAGAACTTCATTCCATTGACTTGCTTCATCAATATGTCATCACATCCTAATCCCAGAATTCTGTAGCATAGATTTCTTGATGAAACCTTAACCAGTGAATTCATAGAGAATTCCATTTAGAGAGTGAGCACATGTTTCCATGATGACCCTTGATCTTGATGACTGCCTTCCATCAGTATTATTATCAGCGAGGCTTTCCAAGAGTTGTTTCACCAAGAGCTCCTACCATGCTTCTATCATGATGCTATGGTTTCCTATCATACTATTTTACAACCAACAGAAATCTCTTAAAGAAGAAGATGATCTCAAACATAATAGAGATTTCTCGCTTCTTCTTTCTTAGACTTCTTACATCAAGTTCTTCTCTCTTATCTGTGACATGGGATTCTTCCTTTTTCCTCTTGTCGTTTCTAGATTAAGGACAATCTCTTTTATAATGCCCAAGTTCATTACATCCAAACAATCGTACTTTGTCCATATTTCTTCTTTTATTCTGAGGACCAAATTTTCTGAATCTTCCTTTCTTCTTGGATATGGATGCAAAGGCTTGATTCCCTTCACTTGATCCTGTATCATCTTTGGCTTTTAATCTTGTTTCCTCTATTTTACATAGAGACCAAAAATCGTGGAATGGTGTTGCTTCTTTCTTCCCGTATAAGCTTGAAGTGAAGTTTTCCCATTCTTCTGGTAGAGCATTCAACACCACTGTAGTCATCTCAGTATCAGACATTACTTCTCCCAATTCCTGCAGTTGGTCTCTTATTTCAAAAATCCTCATAAAGTATGAAGTGATTCCTTCTTCTCTTGACAGTTTCATTTTGTATAGTTCTTGTCTCAGAGAGATTGCTTCTCCTGCAATACTCACAGAGAATAGCTCCACTAGTTTCTCATATATTTATTTTGCAGACTTCGATTCTGATACATAGAGAATGAGTGAGTCCTTAATGGATTGTATGAGAATCATCTAGGCTCTGACTTCTCCTTTCATGTACTTGGCATGAGCTGGAGCATATTCTTTTGAAGATTGAATTGTAGATCCTTCGATGTAGCCCATAACTCCGTCTTCAATTAGATTCAAATCTGTCCTTCTTTTCCATGTACTAAAGTTTGATGACCCAACCAATTTGTTGCTCTCTTTATATTAAGTCATCTTGACAGATTTAAATAAGGTCATAGATACTTACTTGAGTAGAGTGACTTGCAGCTTCCTTGATGATGATGAAGATGAAGTCAGGAGCTTCTTCTTAAGATTGAATTCTCCAATGTAGATGTTCTTGGATCCTGGATGATAAAGGATGCCTTCAAAAGATGATGTCTCTTCCAACAATGTCTTGAATACAAATCTTCAAATGAGATTGAAGATCTTTCTTGAGACAGCTTGAGAATCTTCCTTGCAAACTGATTTGAATTTTCAACGTAAACTTTGACCTTTGCTTCCTAGAGTGTCGTCTTGTCAAGTAGCCCTTGTGTTCAGCGCCTCAGCTCTGATACCATGATGAGAATTTGGAGGGCCGGTGATTAATTCAAATTCTCTTCTAGATAATTACTTGTGAGCTTATTACACACAGCATCTTTTTCTTCACTGTTCTGTGGCCTTTGAACTCTGGACGATCACACTCGCCTCGATCCAACCTAATTCTCGCTAGACAAGACCCACCTTCATTGAAGCTTGGGATCATTAGTGGAATGAGGTATCTCCTCACAAGCTCCGCAATCTACCTATCCTTATCTGCTGGAACATTTGGATGGCCCGCAACCGGACCATCTTCCAAGACATCCCACATCACTGGCCTTCATCTGCTGCCCACATCCTCTCCATCTATCATTATATCCCTGATGATCCACCTCCCCCACCTCCCCGTGTCATCACTCCTGAGATCATTGATTACTCCCTCCCATGGGCACACTGTCTCATGGCTGTGGTGGTGGTTTCATTCTAAATTTGTCACCTCATCATCATTACAAAGTCAAGGTTGGACTTGGATGCAGCACAAACAATTTTGCAGAACTATCTTGTCTCTTGTATCTACTACAGTTTGCCATCACAAAAAATATTCATGCTCTACAAATATTCGGTGATTCAAAAATTGTCATTCACTGGTTTACTACACAATCGACATGCCACACATATACACTACAGAACATCTTGGCTGAATCTCTTATGCTCAAAGCCTTATTTGATCCTATTTCATGTCGGCACATTTTCAAGGAGCGGAACTCAATCTCCAACCTCCTTTCCAAGGAGGCAACGCACCTACTAACTGTACATATGGAGGTTCAGGAGCAAAACGATCGTGCTTATTATCAGTATTTCCACAGACCATTTGCACCTGCGCACAGGAGGGGGGATGGCCCCCAATAGAGATTGCTGCTGATTTCTATATTATCATTTTTGTATGTAGTTTTTTGCATATATATCTATCAGACCTCATGTGATAAGACTATTTTGAATTACAGTATGTAAAAAAAAAAGGGACAAAACGGATGTATTTGCTTTTTTGGTTTTGCACTATATATATGGCAGCTAAAAGCTTATCTGAATATGCACTCGCATATACAAAATGTAACTTTTATTTACATTAATAAAAGCTACGATTTTTCCTATGGAAAAAACAAATTACTTGTGAGCTTACTTAATTTACTTATGTCTTCTCTTCTTAGCTTATTTAGTCTCTAATCAAATCAATTACCAAAATACAAAAGACACAAAGTTAGGCTCTTCAAGCCAAGGCAAAACCTCTCCCTCTTGGAGAGGAAAACCCACGAGAAATTATTCTTATAGACTTTCAAATGACAAGTACCATGACCAAGACTCAGACCCTTTGACTATTAATGCTTCCAAGACCTTGACACTACTTCTTTGTCTATCTCCAACGTTGATCCTTCTTTTCTTCACCAACCTGCACTGACCTGCATCAACATTAGAGAACTCGGTCTCTAAGTTTATCTTCAGACACTCCTTATTGCTTATTCAAATATTGGAGACATGATCATTCGAGATCTCATCCTTCACTTTTTATACACTTGAAACTTTATTTACTGGAGATGTATAACTTTCTTTTATGAACTGTGAATAGGAAGATAAATCATAGATTTACCTTCCTCCTTTTTCCCACACTGCAATAGCCCTTAGACTTCGCATCACAGCATGATCATCAACCTTAGCCCTTCGCATAACATGACATTCGAATTCTTCTAGTCACAGTCCTTACAACGAATAGAACACTGACCTTATTCCGTCATTTGATTGCAGGTGTATATCAACGTATTTATTACAAGCTTGACCACATTCTTCTTGACCACGGCTCTTTCATACTGATCTGCATCCACTGCTTCAGAATACTTCACAAAACAGATCCGCACCACACTAGAACACTACCTTTAACTCGTATTATATTCCAGACCTGGTCACGTTGTCACCATCTTAGAACTATCTGCAATTTTCTTCAGAGTTGTCCGAATTGTTGTCACCAAATGACCGCAGATCAATCAATATATATAGAGGTAGCTTCTCTATTTTAGGCCGACCATACATTTAGCTTGTAGGCCGACTTTAATTACTGTTTGTAGGCCGACTAGATCACAGCATCTTGGAGCTTATCTTCCAGCGTTGAATGAGGGTTGACTTAAGCCATTCTTTCACTGTTTTATAGTAAGGTCTTGGAGCATTTTCTCTAGACTAGTCACTTCATGTACATGATGCTTAATTACACTTGTAGCCAGAAGAAAAAACCTAATAGACATCAAGAAGAAGTCTATTGACCTATAATAAAAATCTTGCTCATGAAACCCATGGAGCAAGTACAACAAAAAATACATTTTATTATTTGTCTTCTTCTTTACATAAATACATAATTACATAGTTAATATGAAGACCGATCCTAGTTACACTTTTCAACAATGCAGTAGCAAAACACAATATTTTTCTAGGGAACCCAACTGAGGAAACCATCTACTTGATTGAGAATTTTATTGATAGAAACTAAGCAATTGATCTCTTACAAATACAATTGTTTCAATCCGAAAAACACACTTGTCTTTCCTGCTTGATCTAAGCTTGAAACCCTTGCAAGATTGTTGATCTTTGTTGCCCTTTGTCAATCTGTGCACAAGCTTCTCTTGCACACTATGCCTCTCACAAGCTCCACACACAACCCTGTGCAACCTTCTCACAAACTCGTGACCTCTATTGTCTTGTCTCACAACTCGTGCTCACAAGGCAATGATCAAATTGTGCCTTCATTCCTCCTTATAAGCACTTCGATTAGGCTATTACTGGCAAGTTCTATTTGAGGAAAGTCAAATAGTTTATTGACTAGTTAACAAAATCTCACTGGTTGTGTTAACTCGTAACTCATCCTTCCTATAATTTAGGAATCTAACTCAATCAAATCGACCTTTACCCAAAATAACTCGCACTAGAAGGCAATAAACTCGACCTTCCACTAATTGGCACTAGTCAAGTGCTTCTTGCACTCTTAACTTTTAGGAATTCAGCCTAAATTTTAAGTATTTGTCCTACTTTTTAGGAATTAGCTCCTAACTCGTAGGAAGTCGTGCATGCTCAAGGAAAAACTTATTGTGGTTCCTTTGATTAAGGCACAAATCAAGGAACCCTTTTCTCACTAATATTTTCAACACAAGACCCATGAGATTGCCTAAAGTCAACACTCCAGTTTCTTTGTTTTCGTCAAAGTCTGAATATCCAATCAAACTGAAGTCATCTATCTGTAAATATTTGAATCCAAAGTCTTGAGTTCCTTTCAAGTACTTCAAAACTCTTTTTGCATTAAACCAATGTCCTTCACAAGGCTTTTGCATAAATCTAGAAAGAATTCCAACAATAGATGAAATATTTAGTCTGGTAGTAGTGAAGCAAATAAGACTTCCCACAAGTTGTTTGTACTTGGTTCCATCCTCAAATTCACTCCCTTCTTTTGATGTGAGATTCAAGTTTTGTTCCATCGGAGTTATATAAATGGTTGCATTCATCCATACCAAACCTATTCAACAATTCTCCAATGTACTTCTTTTTGGAGAGGAATGTGTACTTTAAAAGTTGAGTCACTTCAATGCCCAAGTAGTAGTGAAGTTGTCCCCAATTTGTCATCTCAAAGCCCTTCTTCCACTCTTTCTTTATGGATGTAATATAGTTTTCATTGTTACATGTTATCAACAGATCATTTACATATACCACAAGATATACAACAATTTTGCCAACTTTCTTGACAAATAGAGTTGCATCATCAAGATTAAAGTGTTTTAAATTCAATATCAAAAGTTACTCAATTAACTTTTCATACTAGGCTCGCAGTGCTTGTTTTAGGCCATGTAAGAATTTGATAAGTTTACATACTTTATGTTTTTCTCCCTTGACAACAAAACCTTTTGTTTCAGCCATGAAGACATTCTCTTTCAAGTCTCCATTCAAGAAAGCAATCTTCACATCCAATTGATAAACTTTTGATCCATTTTGAGGTACCATGATAGAGTTTGCATGGTGGCCCATTTTGTTGTAGGGGTGTTGATTTTCTAGGGCATTGGTTAGAAATAAAAAAATATATATATATATATGATAACTACTTTCAATGATTCGGTTAGCATAAATTCCACATAGCATTCAATCAAAGATCATTAGGTAGTTATACAGAGGAAAAAATCAACTAGTAAACCTTGAAAGAGCAGTAGAAAATAACCATGAAACCATGTGACAAGAGACACAGAAATTAGGCCCGAGGCTAGGGAAAAACCCACAAGGGGAAAACCCAAAAATTCATCCTTATGCGAGAGAGAGAGAGAGAGAGAGAGAGAGAGATACATCAGTACATCAGAAACACCATCAATATAATGACCAAACCAATGCCCAAAAATAAGATAAATCCCAAGCCAAGTCCAATATCCCTCCTTCAAATTTTCGGCCTCCTTTTCTCCTTCTGAAATTCAATGGATCAAAGATCTCAAGATACAAATTAATGATGTGTGAATGATGGAGGAAAGGCTTCTTTATATAGACTTCTGATGGGGGTCAAATGGGTGCCTCTTGGGGCCCAGTCGACCTAAACAACATGAGGCTGACTTTTGGGGTTGTGGGTATTAAACATTATGCAAAAACATTGAAACTAGGAGGGCTATAGATTTACAAAATTTCTACATGGTATCAGAGCCTATGAACCTACATTGAAGTTTTCAACTGAGAAGAAAACCACCAGCAAGCACTTATTCTACTAAAACTATGAACAATGAACCTAAACTACCTTCAGATACCCAAAGTTTAGTTGTTGAGAGGGAGGCAGATTTGGGCATTTTCATATCTGAGATTTAGTGTTGGTTGTGAGGGTCATGGCGATTGGTTTGAGGGTGGAGGACAAATTGAGTGGGGTTGATAATTTTGGCCCCTGAAAGGAGAGGATGATGCTACTACTTAAAGAAGTTGAAGTGTGGGAAATAGTGGAGAGTCTTGTGCAACCTCCAATTGATTCAGCTCAGTTGGTGGACTCCAACAAGAAGAATGTGAAAGCAAGGAGAATCATTCTTGATGCCATCAAAGACCACCTATTCCCTCATATGACACGAATGAAGTTTGCCTACGAGATGTGGGATTCTCTCGTCACACTACATCAAAGCTCCAATAAGAATAGGACCAGCCTAGATCCATCTTAACCTCAAATCTATCAAGTGCCGAGAGGGATCAAATCTCTCAAGGTGCAACCTCTTTTTTTAGTGCAAAACTTGAGGAAAGGTTTGCACCTCAAGAGATATGATCCCTATCGACACTTGATATATCCGAGATTAAGATCAGTGTTTTACAAACCGGTCGGTCTGGCTCGAAATCAATCGATCTGACCGAGCTGACCCCCTGCCCAGACCGACTCGGTAAAGAAATCAGTCGGAGGGCCAGTTTATGACCGACCCAGCCGAGCCAGTCACCGACTCGGCCAGTTTGGTCACAAAACGCCTGGCTCAGCCAAGCCAATCCCAACTGGATGCGGACCCCACTTTTGCCCAAAAAAAGACTCCAAAACCGATTTTTGTTTGTTGTTAGGGTTTTGGCAAGGCCTCTAACCCCTCCTTATCCTATTAAAGCTACCCAACCCCTCTCATTTCCTCACAGCTATCTCATTGCATTTGAGTGAGCATTTGTGAGGAATTTGTGAAGAGTTGTGGAGTTGGTTTTTGGAGCAACTTTGAGGAGTCTCTTGAGCAAGCTTTGGAGCAGCAGTGAGGAGCTTCTTGGGCAAAGCTTTGGAGCAACATTGAGAAGTTGGTTTGTTGGGGCAGCATTGAGGAGGCTAAAGCCTAGAGGTATTTTTTTTCCCTTCTAAAATCTACCTTTACTTTCTTTTCTTTTTTTGCAAATCTGAAAATGGAAAACATAGATTTTTGTGAAAGAAATGAACATAGAATGAGTAGTTTTTTTTTTTTTTATAAGATTTAAACCTTTCATTTCCAAGTCAAAAAATTAGTCCAAAATGGCCCCTGGAATGGAAGACATTGCTTGGGCATACGCTGAAATGGTTGATGATCAAATGCATTGCAAATTTTGTAAAAGAAAAATTAAGGGGGATGGAGGGGGCATTCATAGGCTGAAACTACACTTGGCTGGTCTTAGAGGCCAAATTATTCCATGTGAAGCACCAATAGAAGAAATTGGGGAAATTAGGAAGAAGTTGAGAGATCAATTTCAAAAGTTTGAGGAAGACAAAGCTAGGCAAAAATAAATAGAGGTTGAAATTGGGAGTAAGAGGAATATAAAACACATGATGGCTGCCAACCCCAATTTTGATTATGAGGTTTCTTCATCTATCCCTTGCACTGATGCATCAAACCCCTTTTGCTATGTTCGTCCCTCTTTGGAGTCTATTCAAGAAAAGGGTAAGGGTGCAATGAAAAAAAAGGTACTATCATGCACACTTGTTGTTTCAACTTTTGGATGAGATTGTTGAAGAGGTGGGGGTGCAAAATTTTGTTCAAATCATCACAGATAATGCCTCTAACTATGTTCTTGCTGGTAAATTGTTAGAGGAAAAACACAAAACCATGTTTTGGACCCCATGTGCTGCACATTGCATAGACCTCATGCTTGAGGATATTGGTAAAATAGATTGGATCAAGAACACTGTAGAGCATGGCAAAAGCATCACAAAATATATTTACAATCACTCATGGATTCTGAACCTGATGAAGAAACACACAGGGGGCAAGGATATTATTAGGCCTGCCATCACTAGATTTGCAACACATCTTTTGACATTGCAATCTATGCTTTCCCAACATAGAAACTTGCAAAAGTTGTTTTCCAATGATGAATGGAATGAATGTCAGTGGACTCGCAAGCATGATGGCAAAGATGTGAAAAAGAAAGTTAATGAAGAAATATTTTGGAAAAAGGCAGCAAAGATTGTGAAGGTTGCTGAGCCACTGGTTAAGGTGTTGTGGTTGGTGGATGGGGAAAGATTGGTTATGGGCTTCATTTATGAGGCTATGGATCAAGCAAAGGAGCAAATAAAGGCAGCATACAAGGGCAGAGTGGGTAAGTATGGGCCCATTTGGGAAATCATTGATCAAAGATGGAACAACCAACTCCATCGCCCTATACATGCAACTCGGTATTTTTTGAACCCAAGGTATCATCATAAAGCTCAGGAAGCAGGAGCTTTGATTGGGGAGGTTAGAGATGGATTGATTGACTGCACTAATCGCATGATCCCCCAAGGAGAGTGACCAGTTGCTGATACACAATCAGATCACTGTGTTCAACAAAGCCAAAGGTACCTTTAGCAAGAACCTTACAAGGATTGCAAGGGAATCAAATGAGCCAGGTAAACAAAGAATTTCAATTTTCAAATTCATATTTTATTATTTTGTATAATTGTTTATAATTTCAAAGTTGGATATAATTTGTTGAGCTAACTGAAGCTAATTACACAGCTATGTTTTCTGCAGCACAATGGTGGGAGGCATTTGGTAGTCATTGTCCTCAATTGCAGAGGTTTGCAATCTGCATTTTGAGTCAAACTTGCAGTGCTTCTGGGTGTGAGTGCAATTGGTCTATCTTTGAGAGGATTCACACAAAGAAGAGAAACCGTTTGGAGCAAAAACGATTAAATGATCTAGTCTATGTCTAGTACAACCTCCGACTAAGACGCAACCAATTGCTGAACAAAAGACCTGATTCAGATCCCATTGTGTTGCAGGATATTGATCCAACATAAGATTAGGTAGTGGAGACTTGCCCACCAGAGTTTGACTCTGATGAGGATATTGGAGTGGGGATGGACTTCGATTCACAGGTAGAGGCTCAGCTAAATGCAGATCCACTAGTAGCGGGCCGAGGCCTAAGTCCTCTAGTTGCAGCCGCAGGCATTTCCTCTAGTCAGCCACGACGGAAGCGCATAGCTCGTCTATCTCAGGCTCAACGTGCTATAGTTCCAGTTGAGGATGTTGATGAGGAGGAGGAGCGAGGGGTTTCCCCCTCTGATTCAGAGTTTGAGCCAGAGGATATTGCCTTGTCAGATGTCTAGCAGTAGTGACTAGTCATGTTTTGTTGTAGAGGTCATTTAGAGCCTCCTTGGTTACGTTTTTAACTTTTTTGTTCTAATCCCTATATCATCATCATGTATGTACTATGTACTATGTATTGGACAGTGCACTGGGTGCAATTTTGATATAATGGATATATTCATGAGCCTACTTTGATGATATGTTGTCTTTTGTCTATATTATAATTATTTGTGTTTCGAAACATGAATGAAAATCTTTAAACTTCTGTTTTTTTTATTAAAAAGAAAAAAAAAATATTTAATGTATTTTCTACAAAGACGAGCCACTGAAACCGAACCAATCGAGTCGATACAGAGTCAGAGTCTGGGTCAGAGTCGACCCTCGGCCAGTTCCGAACCCAAGTCGGAGTTCTAAAACACTGGTTAAGATGGATCTAAGTTGGTT
The DNA here is from genome assembly GCA_034641835.2 of Pinus albicaulis. Taxonomy (NCBI): domain Eukaryota; kingdom Viridiplantae; phylum Streptophyta; class Pinopsida; order Pinales; family Pinaceae; genus Pinus; species Pinus albicaulis. The sequence continues at coordinate 390,105,518 of CM076574.1, forward strand.
ATATAATACTATATAATATCTATATTTGTCTCTATGGGTTTGTTTCTTATTCTCTCTCCCCCCATCATCTTTGTGTCTTTCTCCCTCGCTTTCTCCTTCCTTCTCTTCCCCTCTCTCTCTTCCCCTCTCTCCCTCCCCAATCTCTCTGCCTCCCCCACTCCCTCTGCTTATCCCTCTCTCTCTATGTCTCTCTCTTTTTCCCTCTCTCTACCCCTTCCATCTATATCTATATCTCTCTCCATCTCTCCTTTTTCTCTCTATCTCACCAACCGAAACACACACGCTCTCTATCTCTCTCTTCTTCCCTCTCTCCCCCCTCAAATATATCTCTATCTCCCTTTGTCTCTCCTTTTTCTCTCTATCTCACCCCCAAACATACACACTCTCTCCATATCTATCTATTTCTCTCTCCCTCCCTCTACCTCTCACTCTCTCTCTTTTCCTTCTCTCCATCTCTCTCTCTCTCTCTCTCATCCCCTTCTCTCCATCTCTCTCTCTTCCCTCCCACTCTCCTCTCTCCCTCACTCTCTCTCCATTTCTCCCTTGTCACTCCCTCTCTCTTTCCACCTTTCTCTCTCTATGTCTTTCTTCTTCCCTCCCTCTCTCCCCCCTCCAACTCCATCTCTCTCTCCTTCTCTCTCTCTTCCTTCCTCTCTCTCCATTTCTCTCCCACATCCCTTTATCTCTCCCCCCCCCCTTGATCATACACTCTCTGTCTCTCTGCCCTCCAATTCTGTCACTAACTCCCTCCCTCTCTCTCTTCCACTTCTCTCTGTATCTCTCTCATCCATTCTCTCTCTCTTCCTTCCTCTCCTCTCTCCCTCACTCTCTCCCCCTTGTCACTCCCTCTTTCTCTCCATCTTTCTCTCTATGTCATTGTTCTTTCCTCTGTCTCTCTCCCTCTCCGTCTTTGCCCTCTCTCTCTCTCTCCTTTCCTTCGTCTCTCTCCCTCTCTCTCTTTGCACCTCTCTCTCTCTCTCTCTCCAACTCTATCCCTATCTCCGCTCTCCTCCCCTCCCCTCTTTCTTTCTTAAATTTGATCCCATTGTATTGTATTTAAGAAAGTATCTAAATTAAAAAAACTCAATTGGTTGTTAATATTAAACCTATATTTTGGATCAATCATGTTAAAGAAAATACAATAATGAAAAACTTAAAAGAATCATGTGTTATTTTTCCTCTATCATTGTTAGTCACATTGCTTGGTCTCATCGGTTGGATCCTTAGTTAAGATGGATATATGCTAGTTCTTAATAATATTATTTATATTATATAAATTTCACATCTCTCTATATAAAAAGTATTCTCATTTTTTATTTTATTAAAAGGTTGATTCAATTTCCATGTGAATATTTTTAGTAGTTATGAGGATAGAGGGTTTAGATATATCTCAAAAGTAATTATAACCTTTTTGCTTTTAGATTTAGTTAAAAAAATCTTATAAAATTAAACTAAAATAAAATATTTATAAAATATTTTGATTGTGAAATAAGTTAGGGTTTTTTGGCATATGGTATTGATAATCGATGGTATTGGCCCATGGTATTGTAACAAAGCCTATTTACAAGTTAATAATGTCAATGGTAAAGTGGGGATGATTATACATGGTTAAGAATCTTGTCATATTGTTATAAAATATTTTGATTGTGAAATAAGTTATGGTTTTTGGGCATGTGGTATTGATAGGTCATGGTATCGGCCAATGGTATTGTAAGTCTATTTACAAGTTAATAGTAAAGCGGGGGTGAATATCCATGGTTAAGAATCTTGTCATATTGTAAGTTTATTGTATGTATCAAGTTTTTATGTGCTTATTAATTAAATTTAAATATAGTTATGAAATCATTATTTAATTTATAAGGTAAAATGGATATTAATTTATAGCTACTACTCATATGTTATATTTTTTAATTTGATATGTCTATTATGACTTTCTTTTATCTAAAACATTGTTCGTAATTTTATTAATAAAAACAAAATATAAATATAACAAATTAAAATTTATTATTTTTAACTTTTTTATTATTAATTTAGTTAACATTTAAATGTTTACACTCATTTAACTTTTTATTTATTACTTTTAACTTGTTATTATTAATTGAGCCAACATTTAAATGTTTACTTATCCCTTATATTGGGTTTTATATTACTTTTAACTTTTTATTTATTACTTTTGACTTTTTATTATTAATTAAGCCAACATTTAAATGTTTACCCATATTCCCAATAGTGGGCTCTATATTACTTTTAAATTTTTATTATTCTTCAACTAAACCGACTTTTTAAAATGTTGGCAAACTTTCTTACATTACATCTACACATTTCCCCTATACTGGATTGTAGAGTGCCTCTCGGTGCAAAGATGGTGTTGAGGCAGAAGCTAAGATACACCAAGATGACCAAAACTGACAACATGACCTCATACCTCACCAAGATCACACAAGTGAGAGATAAGTTGGTTGCAATGGGAGATGATATCCCAGAGGACCAGTTGGTCAGGATAGCACTACATGGTTTCACTAAGCAGCGGGATGGATTCATATATGGCATTGTGGCCAAAGAGCATTTTCCAAACTAGAGGAGGATGTGGGATGATTTCATCCAAGAGGAGACCAAGAGGACTGCCAAGACTAGCTCAGCATGGTGGGGCAGATGAGGAGGAGAGTGTTGCCCTTGCAGCTAAAAGGGCAAGAAGAAGGCCAAGAAGGGGTCCTCTACTGAAGCCAAGCAACAGAAGGGGAAGCAAAAGGCTAAGGAGAAGGACATGAGCAAAGTGAAATGCTTTGCTTGTGGGAAATTGGGTCACTATGTTGTTTAGTGTCCCAACCAGAAGAACAAGAAGAGGGGCGTAGCAACTTCGACAAAGGTGGATGAGTTTGCCTCCAGATTTGAGACGAAGTTTGCCTTAGTGGTGAGCCTTGCCACTAGTGTCACATCTGCCAGTGTGTGGTTTGTAGACAGTGGAGCTTCTTGCCATATCACTGGAGTGAGAGAGCACTTTACGAGTCTCACAAAGGATGATATTGACTTGGAGGTTGTGCTTGCAGATAACACCAAGGTCAGAGCAGCAAACGTGGGGATAGTATAGTTCCAAAGGGAGTCATCGATAGTATAGCAGCAAACATGGGGAAAGTGGTGGATGTTCTTTATGCTCCAGGGCTAAAGAAGAACTTGATTTTAGTCTCTGGTATTGACGACAAGGGATATGAGATGGTGTTCCGAAGAGGACAGGTGCTCATATATCCCAAGGGATCCAATATCAAGTCTGCTAGAGTGATTGGAGTCTATAGTGGGAGACTCTACAGGTTTATGTTTCAGCCTACTAGAGCCTTAGTGGCACAGACCAACAGTAGAGATTTGTGCAAGATATGGCATAAGAGGATGGCCCACTTGCACCATGGAGCATTCAGGATGTTGAGGGAGATGGTTACAGGTTTACCAGAGTTCAGCACTAAGCATCATGATGTATGCAGGGGGTGTGCTTTGGGAAAGTACACTAAAGCACCTTTCCCAAACAATGACAACAGAGTAACAGGTATCCTAGACTTGGTACACCGATGTGTGTGGTCCTATGTCTCGTGTATCATCGAGCGGACACAAGTACTATGTGACATTCATTGATGACTACTCTATGAAGACTTGGATTTTCTTTCTAAAGACCAAGGATCAAGTCTTCAAGAGGTTCCAAGATTTTAAGGCTCTTGTGGAGAACCAAACAGGGAAGAAGATCAAGGTGTTGATATCAGACAACGGGGGTGAGTATACCTCCAAGGAGATGAAGGAGTTCTATAGGAGTGTGGGCATCAAGATAGAGTACATAGTGCCTTATAACCCACAGTAGAATAGGGTGGCGAAAAGGAAGAACAAGGCCATAACGGGTACAGCTAGAGCTATGTTGCATGATCAGAGGCTACCTTTCTTTTTATGGACTGAGGTATGTAACATTGCAATGTATCTGCAAAATAGGAGCCCACATAGAGCCTTGGGGAGTAAGACTCCTGAGGAGGGATTTTCTAGGAAGAAGCCTAAGATTAGGCACATCAGGATTTTTGGGTACCTTATGTATTCACACATCCCTGAGGAGAAGAGGACAAAGCTAGAACCCACTAGAGAGAAGGGTATCTTTGTGGGTTACAATGAGACCAACAAGACCTATCGTATATACATTTATGTGCAGAGGAAAGTTGTCCTAAGACGGGATGTGAGATTTGAGGAGGAGAGGTCCTTCCGGAGATCTCGAGAGGTTGATCGGGTTAAGCAATAGGCTCCTCAGCAAGGGGCTGCAATGCAGGTATCAGGATCTTCAAGTGGTACACCAGGGTTAGGAGGATTACCTACTTCTAGGTTAACAGGTTCACAGAGTCCAGTATCACTAAGCACAGGATCTCAAAGTACAAGTTTACCACAGACCACAGGAGGGGCTTCCTCATCATGAGGAAGTGGAGGATTTTCCCATACCAGTAAAGGAGGCTACTACAGGGAAGATGAAGCCAAATGGATTTGAGAGACCCTAAAGGAAGCACAGGAGGCAATGGGGAAACCCAAGTGGTCATTGAGGGAGAGCAGACCACCAGAGAGGTTGGGTGGCTATGTGGCGAATGTTGTGGACACTGAGCCAGGTAGCTACGAGGAGTCTGTTAGTCCGCAGATTTGGAGGGATGCCATGGTAGAAGAGTGTTAAATTTAGATAGACATGGAATGTTCTATGCTTAATGCAATTTTACTTCAATCTTTCTTAGGCCCGATTCAATTTAGCAATCACATAAACATGAAAGTAAAATGCTAATAGAACACAATAATAGATCAACAGAAGACAAGCCAATAATAGATCAGATTTTACAATTCTTCTTGTCCAGCAAAGATATAGGATAGTGTGCATTACGGCAGTCAACAAGATGCATCAGCCAGCAAAGTCTTTCTCAACATCAGATCAACCAACCCTCCAAGTGTCACACACAGCCCTCAAAGACAGCTCATCAAAAGTCAACGATGGTCAACAGAAAGTCAATGTTGCAGTTTTAGTGCTTTAGGAAAAAGTCAACGTTCAGTCTCGATTTTTGTGCCCAGCAATACGGCCTTCAAAAATCGAAATTTCTGCAAAGTTTGGAGGCCAAAACATCAAGGGTTGACCATGTTCAACGCTGGTCAATGCACAGCAAACAACCCCAAAAATAGTCTGCAAATTTCCCAACTGCAACTCCGCACGTGTGAGAGAGAGAGACCTCCAAAGGCTGATCGAACCAATCAAATCACAAGAGAGAATGTGTGATGAGTTGATGAGCAAATGATCTCCAAATCTCTCCAATTTATATCCATCAATGAGGGTGTGTGACACATCTATTAGGCTTGTGAGCCTACATTACAAATATTTCCGACCTTACACATTTGTGGAAAATAAAATCAAGATATATGTTTTGCTCATCTAAACAAGATGATCTTTAGATCAATCTTGCACCTCTCCGAAAGAGGAATCCAACAAAAATATAATCATCATCATATGAGCAGTGCAACACGGAGTTTGGACCTAGTTGCCCAAAATTAATAAGGAGTATGCCTCCATCATGAAGAATGATGTGTGGGAGATAGTGTCGAGACCTAAGGCGAAGTCAGTCGTGACTTTCAGGTGGCTCTACAAGATCAAACATGTTGCGAATGGCAACGTGGAAAAGTTCAAAGCTCGTTTTGTGGCGTGGGGGTTCTCACATGTAGAGGGAGTCGATTAGGATACCTTTGCACCAATTGCTCATTATACCTCTATTAGAGTAGTGACCTCCATAGCAGTTGAGATGGGTTGGAGGATTCATCAAATGGATGTGAAGACCGCCTTTCTTAATGGGGTCATACAGAAGGAGGTGTACATTGAGTAGCCACAAGGCTTTGAGGTGCATGGGAGAAAGTCTCATGTGTGTCGGCTTAAGAAATCCTTATATGGACTGAAGCAGGCACCGAGAGCATGGTGCAAGAGGATAGATGCCTACTTGCAGCAGATGGGCTTCCTGAATAATGATGCAGATCTGAATCTATACTTTATCATGATTGGTGATGATCCACTCATTTTCGTTATGTATGTGGATGACTTGTTTATTACAAGAGAGGACAGTCTCATCCAGCACTGCAAGAGGGACTTAACTTCAGAGTTTGACATGACTGATATGTGATTGATGCATTTCTTTTTAGGGATGGAGTTTTGGCAAGAGGATGGGCATATCTTCATGGGCCACAGTAGATATGCAGCAAACATATTGAGGAGATTTCTTATGGAGGATTACAGGCCTGTGGCTACTCTGATTATCACCAACTAGAAGAAGTTGCATGCTTTTGATTCCAAGTTGGTCAACCCCACTTTGTATCATCAGTTGACTGGTTCGTTGATGTATCTAGTCAACACTAGATCAAATATTTGTTTCACAGTCAACACATTGAGTCAGTTTATGATGTAGCCCAGGAGAATACACTAGGTGGCTGCAAAACATGTGTTTAGATATCTACAGGGCACAGTAGACTATGGTATGGACTATATCCAAGGAGATGGAGTCTTGTTGACAGGTTGCACAAATTCAGATTGGGCAAGCAGTGCTAGTGACCGGAAGAGTACTTCCAGATGTTGTTTCATGTTGGGTTCGGCAGTTGTGTCGAGGTTTAGTAGGAAGCAGAGATCAGTCGCACTAAGCTCAATAGAATTTGAGTATACTGCAGCTTGTCAAGCTAGTTGTGAGGTTATTTGGCTTCGTAAGATGATATGTGGCTTATTTGGTCAGAGGCTGAGACCAATTATGATATATTGTGAAAACCATAGTTGCATTAAACTCACAGAAAATCCAATATTTCATGACCGGTCAAAGAAAAGAGAGATCAAGTACCACTTCATCAGGGATTGGTTTTAGAGAGGAGCAGTGAGGCTTCAGTATATATCCACAGATGAGCAGGTTGCAGATATTCTGACCAAGTCATTGCCAAGGGCCAAGCACGTGTATTTCAGAGTCAGGATGGGAGTGGTGAGAAACACCTTCCACGATAAGAGGGAGTGTTAAGAATAATAAGGGTGCCAAGGAGGTGTTTCCTAGTGCATTAGCCATTTTGCCTGGGAAGACATTTTACTTAATTTTTTGGGATGTGACTTTATGGGTTATATTAAAGTCAAGGTGGAAAGTCGCTTGATGTGGTACATGTACTAGGTACTTTATATTAATCACTTTATGTCTTAAAGTAACTTTATAAGAAAAAGTACTAAAGTACCTTTTAATATTAAAGTTTCTTTCTATTTTTAAGTTAACTTTATGTGGAGAAAAAGGTGATGAGCTCCATCATTAAACATATTTGGAGGGGTTAATAGTCACCTTTTTGCTAAGTTACCAGGATTCGGATACGGATACGGATACGGATCCGGATCCGGATACGGATTCGCTAGTTTTTTGAAAATCCTGGATCCTGATACGGCAAGGATACGTCAAGTACAAAAAAAATTAAAATATAATATTATTATTTTTAATTTAAAAAAACACTTTAGAGTTCAAAAGCCAAATACTCCTTGAAAGCATCAAACACTTTTAGAACTGATACCATTAGATATATTATAAATATGAAGACTAAAACATTGAAATGATGCATCCTCCCTCATACATATTACAATGATATTATAATGATATTAGCTCAACTTCAAAAGACATGCCCTAAAATGTGAGGCCTAATAATTATAAAATTATAAATTTTTTATCATAAAAGCATGTATAAAAAATTTAAAAACCGAAGTATAATTTTAAAAACAAATAAAAATATCAAAAACCCATAAAACGATATATAAATAATAAATATAAATATTAAAAATAAAAATAAAAAACCAAATTATCAATTATTAAATTAATAATTATTAAACTTTAATAAAAAACAAAACTCATTATAACAGATCAATAATTAATAATTATTAAATTTTAATAACAAAACAAAGTTACAAAACTCATTATAACAGATTATTAAATTAATAATTATTAATTATTAAATTTTAATAAAAAAACCATTATAAATTATCCCACTACAATATAAGACAAGACAAGTGAACGCACACAAAAATAAGTTGGATTGAAACTCTTTAGAAACCATTATAATTATTAAATTATATTATTATAATAAAACAAACAAAAAATAATAAAAATTATAGTATAGAAATGTCCGATATGCATTAAATCCATTATAATTATAATAATAATAAAAAAAAAACCCACTATGTCCATTATAAATAACGCACTATGCTAATGTTCAGAAAATCGAGAAGATTATGAATTTATAAAAATGACAAATGTGGAATACGCATTTTCTGGAAGATGGTTCCGCATTCCACTGCCGTCGAGAATTTTTAGGCGGAAATTATTTTTGTTTGCACTGTCCGGCAGCTAACTCTCTGACAGGATCCGTTTCTAACAGCGCAGATCCGTTTCTAACAGCGCAGAGCCATTTCTTTTAAAATTAATACGCCACCCGACGGTTCATAGCCGTATTTTGGTGTATCCGGATCTGATCCGTAGATCCGCCGGATCAGCTAAGTAGACCCACGGATCCAGTAACTTAGCCTTTTTGCCTTCTTAGATCTCTTTTTCTTGCATTTTTATTATTATTTGGGTTTATGATGCTAGTATAGGTGGTGTTTAAGGCTAACATACTTTGAGTGCCTAATATAAGGTTGAGTGCAGAAAATAATGATTTATTAAGCACTTTTATAAAGATTTTATCACAAAGACTTGGAGGAGACGGCAAGGAGAAAATATAGGAGGATTGTCCACCCTCAAAGGTAGTCGAAGGATCCCAAAGATTCTCTCCAAGCAATTCGAATTCCAAAAGGCAGCCAAGCAACTGAAGACAAAGGGCACTCAATCTATGTTTACTTGGAGTCAAAGTGGACTCAATCACCATTTTCAAGGGAGCTGTTGGTAGCTGCCCTGTAGAATAAATAGAGCAGAGCTAGAGCTAGGAAGAGTTAGTCTATTCTAGTCTCAATTCCATTCAAAACTATTGTTATGAGCTATTGAGCTTTTTGTTTTATTCAGGGATCAAACTTTCAGAGATGTATGCAATTATTCTTTCATGAAATGAGCAGACTGATTCCATTTGATTGATTTAAGTTCAAAGGGCTAGACTCGTGGGTTAGGGCCCAATCCATATGCCTCAGCTTCTCTGTTGTTACTATCTTTTCCTTTCTGTCATTTAGCTAGTTTTGCTTCTGCCATTTAAGTTAGATCTGCTTCTGATAAGTTTCATTGCTATTTAGTGTTTGTGGTGCTATAGTTTCAATTGCTTATGCACAGTGAAATAGAGGAAAAACTCCAAAACTGTGGTCAAGTTTCTCCCCTCTCATCTCTGTCAATAGTGTTCGAGTCGGGCAGACCTCCCCACAGGCCAAAATTGCTTTCTGTTCAAGTTTGGGGAAGAATTTGTATTTACCAATTCCATGCCTTTCCTTCACTGTTTCACCCCACATTTATGTTTGTTTCCCGTGCACAAATCTGCATGTGTGCTTCACTTCTGAGCACTGCTTCTACGCTTCCATTTCCCTCCTTTACTTCTCACTTTAACCACTGCACTTACCTTTTTATTTGCCTAACGCACTTAGCCCTTAAAAGCCTTATTTCTTTATTTTCTTCGTTCATGGCCGCCTTATTCTTTTTATGCAAAACACGTGGAAAACCATTCCAAACCACCAAAAACTAGACCTCTGCCTTTGCTCCTCGAGACTCACGCCACCGTACATCGCAGTCGCACTTCGCAACTCTTATCTTTTGTCTTACAAACTTACCGCTTTCCTTTGCCAATTGCCCGCCTTATTCCTTCGTTCCATCAATCACCGTCGCCAAACTCGTTTTAACGCTAAACACTTGAAAAACCATTGAAACCCGACTTCCGCCTTCCTCCTCGCAATTCTCGCCATCGTACATCGCACTGCGCAGATCGCAACATCTACCTTTTACCTTCAGCGCTCACCGCTCGCTCTTTGCGATTGCGATCTTACGAAATTGCAAATCGCACTTCACAACATTTACCTTTCACCCTTAAACACTTACCGATGTTCTGGCCGATTGCGATAGTGCGATCTCACCCTGTTGTCGGTCCCACCGCCACATCAATCGCACTTCGCATCCTTTAGATCTTACCCTTAACACTTACCATTCATTCTTGCGATTGCAATATCGCAAATTGCCTCCCGCGGTTCTTCCCACATTGCAAATCGCAGCCCACACCCTTTACCGCAACGCAAATCGCACGTCACACATCTTAGTTCATTCCGTTAAGCCCTTACCGCTATCCATTTAAACTTGCGAAGTTGCGATTGCGACATCGCACATCGCAACTTTTACCTCCATCGCATTCTGCCACGTCACTCTTGAGTTCTTTCTGCTCCAAAGCCTTTTTGCGCTATAATAAAGTTCTAATAAAGTTTTAAACCCCCTCTTTCTGCTTCTAAGCCTTTTTCAATTATCTCCACTCCAAAGTCATTTCTCACCATTATAATCAAGTTTTCTAAGGTTTTAACCCCCCTCATTCCGCTTCCAAACCTCATTTCATGTGTTGAACCTCCCAATAGCTTCTTTTAGCCCATTTTCTTCCTCCAAGCTACAAATTAACTCTTTTTAGTTATAATTAAGTCATGGATAGCCTAGTTGCATGGATAAGAGTATGGTAGATAGATCATAGGATAAGTAGAATGCATTTAGCCGTTTGGCCAAGTTAAGTGTGGTTTAGAATTAGTTTCCTTTCTGCCATTTATTTTCAGCAAGTTAGCTTAGTTTCTTTTCAGTCATTTCCCTTTTTGCCAATTAAATTAGTTCATTCTTGTCATTTCTTTTCAGCACTTTAGTTTAATTTCCTTTATGTCATTTCCTTCCAGTTATTTACTTTCCAATTGTTCTCATAATCTAAGAAATAGCACCCTTTCGTAAAGCAGAAGAGGATGACATGAACAGAATGCATCTATTGTGTATATAGCACTGTCACCTCTTAGTTTGTACAAACCCCGGGTTGATAAAGTAAAGTAGGGCAGCCCCTGAGAGTTGCAGCACTCTTGGTGCAATACCAAGGCTCACCAAAAGGTACATGGTACAAAACATTAAAATGACTAGGGAGTTCAGTAAATGAGGGGGAGCACTGAGAAAGGGGGTCAAGTGAGGGAAATGATCTCCGCCATTGATCTCATGGGCTGAGATCTAATCTCAGCCCTTGATCAATAGGGTTAAGGTTCTCCTATCTAATGAGAAACAAAAAGGGAGAAAAGGCAAGAGAAGTTCTCTCATTCTTCACAGGCAATTGGAGAAGAGAGAGAGCAAGGAAAAGAGGAGGAAGCTTTGATAGCAGGTTCGCTAAGGGAGAGAGGCCACCTACAGCGAAGAGATTACACTCAGGCCGAGTTTAAGCCTGTGAGAGAGCAGCACGCACTCCAAGACCACAGACCCGAAATTCTAGGAAGCTGCTTCAGCACAAGTTCTAGTTTGACTGAGCTTGAATTTTCTGGAGAAGACCAGCGCAAAGTTTGAGGAATAGAGCTGCTATTCCTGACGCGAAATTTGAGGAAGAGGCATGTCTGCTACAGGCCCAAATTTTGAGGGACTGTGTTGACATTTGCAGACCCGAAATTCTAGGAAGAGAGCAGTCATTTGCAGGCCCAAATTTCCATAAAAGTGGCAGATATCTGGCACGAAGTTTGAGGGAATTTTGTCAGTGAAAGAGCATGAAATTCAAAGCATATCATTCAGCTGTCAGCGCATTTATTGTAGCTGTCAGAGGTTAACTGTAGGGCACGAATTTTATGACAAAAGCCTGAACAGTGGCAGAGGAAAGGGAGATGAGTACCCAGTTGTTTTATTGTTGTGTAATTGATTTCCTGAGAAGCAAATAATAAATCCTTCTTAGTACTAGTTTTCCCCTTTTGGGTTTTTCCAGGGTCACTGTTGACCAAAAACCACTGTGTAAAAAAGTGTGTGAAATTTTGTGTGTGCTTGTCATTTATTTTTCTTATCAACTGGAAAGTGAAATAAAGTAGAAGTAGCTAGAATGTTTCAAAATAATTTGCATTATCAATTTTATATCAGCTAACATTTGGGGCTGTGGGCATTAAACATTATGCAAAAACCTTGAAACTGGGAGGGCTACAGATTTACAAAATTTCTACATAAATGAGCCCATAATCTGTATTTTCAGATTTGAGGAGGATCATTTATAGATGATAATGGTCATGAGGGATATCATAGATGTAAGTTGTTGAACAATAATATAACTTTTTTCTTGCACCATGGAATTTAGTCCCCAAAGGGTTCTTGATGTAAATCTTATTGGCTTGATCATTGACGCATTTGTGAGTTAATATCTCTTTCATGTTCAAGTTTGTCATTATTGCCCCCCTAATTTCTAACAATATCAAGGACTCATTATGTTGCCCCATGATTCTTTTCAATTTTTGTGCTACCAAATAATATCTTAAAATGTATAAAATATCAATAAAATTATTGACACTTGTCTTCATCTTTAGTTAGACCATTTCCACCAAGATTTTGGCTCAAGTTCAAAAACCAGTCTAGGGCTTCATCTTTAAGTAATTATCTAAACTCTATCAACTATCTAATCTCATCATCTATACACCTTGCTTTCCAAATAGTTTTGCACATAACAAAATGTTTCTTAGCAATAACGTGACCATCATTAATAAGTAGATGTAGAGATATGGAAAAGGACCAATAAATAAATGTAGAGTTGTGGAAAAGGACCAACCATTGATATTATTTGGATGGACGAATATGGTTGGGTTGAACGAGCTAGATTACATTATCCTGCTAACAAAAACAAAGGAACAAATGCCTTAGTCTCACTTTGACTCTTCAATCAACAGTTCAACCTCTATGGGACTTGATAAGATCCTTTACTCAACAATGATGATATAGAGTAGTTTTTGGCTCATCCAAAGAAAAGAAGTCCAACACTCATTATCTACTACTTCTACTCAAGGGGGAAAAAACATATGAATAAATTACTTAAAATCTCCAAGGTCATATTTACTAGATAAAGATTGTTTATGTTTATTAAGGTTATCTATGGTGTTTCCAATATCTTCTAATATTAAAAATGAAGTGCCTTCAAGCATCAAAACGGCAATCTCAATCAAGTCCGTTAGGCCTCCAACTACAAACTCTTCTTGATAGAAAGCATCTCATGAAAGATTTTTTGAAGTTTTAAGAGCTAACAATATATAACTTTTTCTTTCGGACTTTTAAAACTGACCACACCACAACCATAGTTCCTTGGTTCAAGTCTTCAAGACACTTGTCGTATTATTGTTTTCTCTCTCAACCCTTGAGCCAAGGCTCAATCAACCAAATGAGCCTCTTTGAGAACATCTTCAATAGTCTTCCAATATATGTTTGTTAAACTTGGTAATCCGTTTATACCTTCTCCATCATTGCCCTCTTTTGAGCAGTTTCCACATAACTTTACCATTGAGCCTTGTACCTTTACTTGCATTAACTAGACATCTGCTTCCAAGAAATGCTCTGTCAAATTCTCTCAAGAAGGCACTACACCCACCTGCTTTCTTTCCTCACTTGACCTCACCTCTATCCTTTTCAACAATCTTTCATCTATCGTGTTCTATTTATTCTAATGTCAACTTGCCAACTTAACATTACAAAATTTTCTTCAACAACTCCTTGTCTTATGGTACATGCCACACTACTATCTCCATTTTCTACCATGTCATCCCAACCCCACTAACAACTCTTCATCATCATCTCCACCTGCTCTCAACCACTAGCTAATGGCTTACACAATTCTCTGTCAATCACAAATGTATTAAAAGATTGTACAACAACAAACTATACATCATGCAATTATGTATAAATTCTTTCTCAGATTTCAGTCTCATAGATGATGCTAGCTGAATTGCTTGGTCAAGGCAAAATTCATCCTACAATTGATTGAACCATGCATTAAGAATCTATTTCTCAAATTTATGAATTTCTCACTGTCTAGACCACAAGATCCCAATTTCTGTTTACTGTTGATTTGCCATTATCCAATTAAAGATCTATCCAAGCAATGTCTCTATTAACTTATCGTGTTTTTTGAGAAATATCTAAGTCTACTCCTAGTCAAAGACAAAATATTTATTTTTGCCAGCAAGGCATTAGATCACTAGTGAGGTCAACAGAGTATTAAGTCATTCATCAGGGTCCCACTCTCATTATCTTGATGGCATGTCAAAAAAAGAATGAGAGAGAGTGCAAGTCCCGAGCAATTTTAATGGAATAGGTCTCTCTCAAACTTGGCATCTATGCGAAGGAAGTTCACGTTATGTAGGGCAGCCCTGACATTGGGACGTGTCTCTGGAAGCAACTTCCAAAAAAAAGTTTTCCAACATAATTTGTGAAGTAGCTCTCAATTTTTTTCCCAATGTTCTCTAAATTCTTTGTCAGATACCATTTTATGTCATTTGTTGGACAATAATACAATTATCTTAGTTTATCTCATCTACTTCCATCGTGATCTATAGGAAGCTTGTCCATACTCACAACTCAAATTCAGCTTACAACCAACAATGAAACCAATGTTGTCTCAATGGAGAAAACATGAATTACATTTTGATAGACCAGATAAATTAGATAACAAGATAGGAGATAGAAACATGAAGGAAGAAATTGTTAATAAGTTAATAACTAATTTACAATGGGAAGTCTGAATTTCCTCCCTTGTGTAAATATGCTTATTTGCATTCTTTAAGAAACAGGTATTGGAATTCAATACATAAATCTATCAACTTAGTTGGCCAGTTAACTAGTCTCACTGACTAACTGGACAGACAGGTCAAGCCACTGGCCAGCATCAACTATCCTACTTGACTACTAAAGGCCATCTACCACCAAATAATTTATATAAATATCCCATCTTTCTAGATCGAAGATAAGAAATTCTTTTCCAAAGTCACACACCACTCCATAAATACAGCGGCTTACTCCTTGATAGAAAAATTCCATTTCTCACTATATTTATTGTTTTTCTAAATCTATGACTACAGTTGTACTGTGAATGGGGAGTTTTTTTTATCAATAAAGATAAAACCAAAAGCTACAATCCATATTGATAGAGAATCATATTTTGGTTGATGCCTTGTTGCTATAAAGCTCTTTTGCTGAAATTTTGCAGCCGATAAATCTCTATAGTTTCATTATTATCTGCTTCTGGAGTCTTACTCCTATCTTCTAGTTGCTTCCCTCTATTGTCCTGCTGTTATCTATGCATTATCCTCGATTGAAACTTTGAATGGCACTAAATACCTGCAAACCTTTTAGTTAACAGTTTTGCTCTTAGATATCTTCATGTCTCAAATATTGGCATTCCATTCCATTTCCTTATCGAAAACCAACTTGATTTTAAAGTTTTAAACGCGTTTCCCTTAGGAAGTTGTCAGCAGGAAATAGTGTTCTGCATTCCTCTGGAAGTTATTTCAACTGTCTATAAAGCTTATATTCTTCAGCAAATGTACGTTTTTTGCTTGAATTTGCAATAGTATGCAGTATGTACTTCATCTGATAATAACTAAGTTGTTCAATAGAGTATCCCAATTTCAGACCAGACTTGTAGGTGGGCCTGAACCAAAATCCTCCTATAATCATCCACAGAAAATCTGGTAACTCTTATGGCAAAACATACAAATGAGAGTTAAAAAGACTTTCCAAAACAGGTAAATACCACATCCTCAGCATTTTTCTCAGACTATTTATTTCAATTGGTGGCTGACTGTTCCAATCCAGCCTCCCGGATCAGATTAGTCTACCAGCATACCCCAGAATCAAGCCCTACTTTTCCTTTCCTCCTTTGGGCAGGCAAATGGAGTACAGCCGAGTGGTAAGGCATCAGTTTTTCTGCAGCATGCTGTAGTCAACAAATTATGTAGTGAAATGATGACAACCTAAGTGACCTGGTTCATGTTTGTCTTTGAATTTGAGGGCAATGAAATTCAAAAAATGTTTGCCAGTGCAAAAAAATATGATAAATTCACCATTAAGTTTGTAAAGACAATTCAGCAAATTCCATTATAACTTCATGTATTTAAACAAAAACCAAATATAGATATTTTTTAACTTCAAATTTGACTCAAAAATATGTCAACATGTCGGGACTAGCAACATAGATACATACATATATGATTTTGTTCTAATATTTTTAGGTTTAATGAAAATGTGAATCCTAATATTTATTTTTGAAACTTATAGAAAAAATTGCATGGCCAACTAAATTCACCATTCAATTCGACACTTCTTGAGACTCAACAAGATAACATTCAAGTTTTTATTTAGATATTTTGCAATACACGGTGACTAAGATACAAAAGCAATGAAAGAGATGCACATCTATCTCCCCAACGTTTTGCTCAATGGCAAAAAGCATTGTTGTTATTAAGGTATCTAAAAGACTGCCAATATGCTGGAGAGATTATTCTGAGCCATACTATCATAGAGACAACTTAAGGTCTGGGATACTCTACCAATTATAAAATAATTATATTTCAGCAGTGGGTATATACATTCAAGTGTGACATGATGCTCTTAGAACTCCCATAAAGAGAACAAAATAAACTTTCAGTTGGATCATGTCAAACATAAAAGATTGTCCAAAAAGGTAAACATAACACATGAAAAAGCATTGAGATTACCTGTGATGGTTGTAGGTTGTTTGGGTACATATAGTGCTGGATTTGCTGCAGCTGTTGATGATTTTGATGCATTGGGACTGGCCCACCACCTTGGAAGACTGTGTTGCCTGCTAAATGGGCAGCAGCCATTTGTGACATCTCTCCAACATTTTTAACCACAAAAGGTGGATTGAAAGTTTGGGCTGTTGGTTGTGTGGGAGTACGAAAGGCTAGATTGGACGAAAACGGAGGGCATGCATCAGAAGGAAGAGGTTGTGAGGTCAGGTGCTTTTGCTCAGGAATAGGAGGGTGGGGAGGGTGTGGAGGAAGTTGTTGATAGGGTATCTGAGATTGATGTTGAGAAACACCAACAACTCCAACATTGTTGTGGAGTTGTGAATGAGAAGGTTGGGTGTTTGAGAAAACTGCTTTGGGTTCAGAAGCCTTCTGCATTGGAAACAACAGATTACCAGGAGGTGGATATGAAGGTGTAGGAGGTATTGGTCCAGCATGAGGATTGGTATGACTGGCTAGGCCAGGTGTTGAACCTTGTGGTGGCATGCTTTGGTAATTATTAATCGGAGAAGTCATTGATGGGCCGGGAAAGCCATTTTGAAAGCACTGTACAAAAGAAAGGATGTGCATCAGAGTTGCTGGGTTATGTATATTGGCTACTACAGAGGCCAACTGCTGTACCACCGCAGATTGCTGAGCTGTAATATGCATATTGTTATTCAACATTGGCAACGTATTGGGCTGCGAAGTTGCACCAAGATGAGGCAATTGAACCAGCCCCGGGGTCGGATTAGATATAGGAGTAGACACCGATCCGGAGAGAACATTCATCGCAGGAACCTGAGTTGGATTCCAGACTGGCATTGCAGATGAAACCATGTTCGCATTCGGAACCTCGACTTGGGTTCGACTGTGCATGTGATTAGAGGAAGAAACCATGTGGGCATTCTGCACCATCTCAGATTTTATCTGCTGAGACTGAGAATCTCCACCGCCGGTAGATGTCCCTGTTACTGGAAGCTGCTGGAGGGCTTGATTAGGTAAACCAATTGCCGCAAGCTGAGGATGGCAGTTACTCTCATGAGCTTGCATTTGCATTTGCATCTGCATTTGCGCCTGCAATTGCAACTGTGACTGCATTTGCATCTGCATTTGCATTTGCATTTGCTGTTGGGCAAAGTGGCCAGGGAATTGGCAGGAAGGATCATGGTGCGGCCGCATGGGGTTGGGTTGAACTAGCCCCTGGGGTTGACCAGGCATAATCCCCCCTGAAGGATGAAATGGGCTGTTCGGAGCTTGGCCCTGGGATTTAGGGGCCATACGCATGTTTTGGTGATTGAACGGCGATGCCATATTGCAATTTAATGTGACAAACAGCTGAAAGCTCTATGAATTAAAACTCTAGGAATGAAAAGGCAAAAATAAAAGGAATGAAGAACCTGAGTTTTTCAGAGACTTGTGAGGAAAAATAAAAAGTCGGTTTCCGAGTTATTTGAAACTGTGGCAAAGAATTCGTGGAGCCCCAGCCAATGGACGTAGCAGGTTGTTAAGATGAGACCTGTAGCGGCGCCTGCTTCTTCATAGATTCTGCATAAACCCCAAGGGTTTAAGCACTCTTTCAAGTTTGTTTACTTTTTAAGTGGATATTTCGCTCACGGTAAAAGCTAATATTGTCACGATGGAAAGTTGTTCTTTTTAAATTAAAAATAAAATGGATGAATAAAAAAATACTGAGTGAATTTAGACCTCTACATAGAATTTTTTAAAGATGTACCTGTCGGCCCGTGGCGAGGATTTACAGCGGCTCTCTGGAATATTCTCATAAGGTGGGATGGGGTTTTCTCTAAATAACCTAGTATTGATGCTCTTAAACATGGATATCTGCCTAGAGGTATCAAAAACAAAATGTGAAATACTAAGACCGGTTTAAAAGTTCTAACCATAACCAAATTGTAAAATACTAAAAAGGATTTTAAAGTTTTAATCATAACAATTTATTTTTATTTTTTATATATAAATAAATGTGAAACAAAAAATTAGGTAACATATATTTTCAAATAATTTATTTAAATAATTTTGTTGAAATATTTTTGAAAAATTAAAGGCTTAAACATTTTATTTACACATTTTTTAACTTCTAATTATTTTACATGAAATTAAATTATATTATAAACAACTAAATAAATATGTAGTACATCTTACAGATATGCAAGTATGGGTTGATCTAATTTTTTCCAACCCCCTCTAAAACTCAACGACTGTTGTGCGCGCTCTGTGGCGATTTGAATTTTCTTGTTGCGTGCACGCCCTGAGGGCCTGCACCCCTCTGCCTCCATTGCTACTGCTCGACTGGAGCATCTTCCTGCTGCCCTCATGGAACCACCGAACCCTCCTCCAAACAGGGACCCTCCGCCTACCTCCTCAATCCTTGCAAATGATGAAAATGCAGATGTCTTTGCCTCTCTTGTTTCCTCCATTATTGCCCCTAGAACCAGACCCTTTGTATCAAAGTTTGTGAAGAAGCTAGATGACATTCCAGAGATCATTCTCCCTCTTTCCCTCCCTCGCGGGCAGTGCTTTCCCTCTCTGAACGTGGCTTGGTTAGCTAGTTCACTGGCCTCTAGCCATCTCCTCGCTTGGTTCAGAAGAGGGTTGAAAGGAACTGGTCCTCTTCAACAAATGGGAAAATCTCTATCAGATTATGTGGAAGAGGGTATTAGACCTTCCACTTTGAAAGAAGGGAAGACATAGACCTAATATTTAGAAATGGCCCATATTTCATGGACATGCGAGGTCTTCATCTTAATAGATGGACGTTGAGCTTCGACCCTGAACTGGATGTGCCAAGCACAGTCCCTGTTTGGGTCTGACTTCCTCACCTCCCTCTCCACTGTTGGGGTGATGAATAAGTCAAGGCAATAGGGAACGCAGTGGGAAAGTATATTCACAAAAGCAAGCCAAAGGAGAACATGCATGCTTGTGTGAGGATATGCGTAGAAGTCAACCTAGGGAAAGGCTTACTTGAAGCAGTGAAGATCAAAGTAGACAAATGGATGCACATACAGCAGCTGGACTATGAGCATATACCGTTTAAATGCAAGGTATGTCATGAATACAGTCATTTTGCCAATAGGTGCCCAAAAAAACAAGAAAATGAAGAAGTAGAACCTTAGGAAACTAAATGGGAACAAGTAAAAAAAGAAAAAAGCAGCAAACAAACAACCTCCCCCCTTCAATACCCAACCTTGGGCTTCCTCCCAACCTGGCCCTTCTTCCTCCTCGCCTCCTCCTCTTAACCCTCCTCTTACTACCTCCACCCTCACTAATCCCAACGCTTTTGGCCCTCTTGAAGACCCTCCCATCTCAACCTCTTCGCCCCTCTCTCCCCCCACCACTCATCCCCTCCTTTCCTCACCCCATCTTCCCCCACTATCCCTCTCAACCCACCTCCCCCCTCTGTCGTTCGAATCTTGACAAGGAACCAATCAAAAGACTCTCTACTTTCCCTTAAAAAAAAACCAGGATTAAAGACAAACAAAGAGTTCAGAGATGAAGAAGCAGCAAAAGAGATGCCTATGGGAACCCAACAACCCATGGATTCCTTCTTTGGAAAAAGCTCAGGAAACAAGGAGAAAAACCATCATAACCAAAGAGGAAAGGTCCCTCAGCCTCCAATCAGAATAAATAATGATTGTGGTGTCTTGGAATTACCGAGGTTTGGGGACATCAATGAAAATCAATGCAATCAAAGATATATTAGCAATGGAAACTCGAGATATGCTAATGCTATAGGAGACCAAAACATGTGCACAAGAATATGAGAATATGATCCAAAAATTAAAAAATTATGAAGGAACAACCCAACAAGCAATAGGGGCCTCGGGAGGTATTTGCACTCTATGGAGAAAAGAAAAAAGGGAGCTACTTTAGCAAAAAAAAATAGCAACACTGGATTAGAACATATTTAAAAAATATAGCCACCATTGAACAATACTGCATGGTCAACATGTATGCCCCAAATCATTATAGGGAGAAAGATCTATGCTGGAACACTATTAAAGAGACAATAAATAATGCCCAAAACAGAAATGTTATATTGGGAGGTGATCTCGATCTAGTTTTAAATGTGGAAGAGAAATTTGGAGGAGTATACCATGCAAATCCATCTAGGGATGCCATAGAAAATATAATAGAAACGTACAAGCTTCTTGACATTCCTCCCAACAACGACAAGTACACATGAAGCAATAAGAGAATTGGCAGCAACAACATAAAAGAAAGACTAGACCACATTCTAGTTCAGGACAACATTTTATCCAAATACAACTCAACAGTGTCGAGGATTATTCATACTACACCATTTGATCATAAGCCGGTGGTTATTTCTCTAAGGACTTCGGGAAATCAAGGTCCCATTCCTTTTAGATATTGCCCAACATGGAACAACAATGAGGAATTGAAAAGAATAATTATAGAAGTTTGGTCCCAAAAAGTCTACGGTTCTCCTTACTTTGTGTGGGAGACAAAATTAAAAACTTTGAGAAAGGAAATGAAAATTTGGGCCAAGGAAAATCATTAAAAAAAAAACACAAAAAGGAAGGTTGAACTAATTAAAAAAATGGAAACACTTTAAGAAACAAAGGAAACCAAGGAAGAAACAAAAAAAATCCAACTCCATGAAAAGGCACTTTATTGGGAAATGTATAGAGAACATAGAGCAGAAGAAGAGGTGTGGAGATTAAAATCTCGCAGCCTTTGGTTAAAAGCAGGAAACAAGAATACATCTTTTTTTCACAACTCAATGAAAATTCGAAGGACAAGAAACCAGATTGACAGTATTCAGATTGAGAAAAGGAGATAAGAGAGCCAAATGAATTAAAACAAGAACCATATAGACATTTAAAAACCTCCTTACAGCAAGTGGAGAAAATGCAGATTATGAGAATTTTTTACAGCATGTCCCCAACAAGATAAACGTTGAACAAAATATGAAGCTTATACAAGAAGTTGAAGAAGAAGAAATTGAAATAGTTTTTTGGGGACTTCACCCGGACAAGGCTCTGGGCCCTGATGGTTTTTCTATTGCCTTCTACAGGAAAAATTGGCATATAATCAAGAAGGATCTAACAAGAATGTTAAGGAATGTATTTAACAAATAAAAGTTGGGTGGTTTCACTAATTCCTCCTACCTGGCTCTAATTCCAAAAGATGCAAGGCCCTCCACCTTTAGTCAATTCTGACCAATTTCATAATGTAATTCCTCTTATAAAATAATCACAAACATCATAGCCAATCGAATAAAGAATCTCCTACCTAATATTATATCGAAAAACCAAGGTCGTTTTGTGCCAAATAGACAAATTCTTGACAATGTGTTGATTGTCCAAGAAGCTTTGCACTCAAGTATGTCAAAGAAAGAGCAAGGAATCATCATAAAATTGGACATGGCGAATGCATTTGACCGAGTAAGCTTAACCTTCTTAACAACAGTCCTCAAGAAATTTGGATTCTCAAATGAGATCATTGAAGTCATCAGAGCATGCATTGTGGGACCTTGGATTGCCCCATTGATAAATGCAAGGCCTAGTGAATTTTTTCATAGTTCTCGATGGTTGAGGCAAGGATGCCCCCTATCCCCATTCCTATATATAATAATGGCAAATTCGTTAAGTCGACAAGAACATAAGAGATAGATCACTAACTGGTCTCCACATCTCCCAAGGAGTTAAAAGCATCAATCACTCCTTATTCGCTGAAGACACACTATTGATGGGAGGGGCAATATGTATTATCGCTAGAAGGTTTAAAAAAGTGTTGGACAAATTCATGGAGGCCTCTGGTGGGCTTCTAAACAATGTAAAATGCATAATCTACAGCTGGAATGCGCCCCCACACACTTTACAAAGAATATCCCATATTTTAGAGATACCTACACAAGAAAATTGGAGCCATTTCCATTATCTAGGACTCCCTATATCAAAAGAAAATATGAAGGTAAAATTATGGAGTACCCAAATTGAGAAAATGAGAAAAAAAATTCAAAGTTGGGGAATGCAATGGCTAAATTTAGCAGGCAGAGTGATACTTATCAAAGCCACGCTTACAGCGTTGCCAATTTACCAATATGCAGCAATCTTGGCGCCTCCCATCATCCACAAACAAATAGAGATCATAATAAGAGGATCTCTATGGCAAGGCGAAAAGATTGAAACCAAAAAGTTCAGTTTGGTAAAATGGGATCAGGTAACACTTCCTCATGAAAAGGGAAGCCTATCTATTAGGTTATTTGGAATTATGAATGTGGCCCTTGGGGAAAAAAGTGCTTGGAGACTTATCACAGGGAAATATTGTCGGTGGAAACAAGTACTGGCATCAAAGTACATGAATCGACATCGAACTCTCTTACTAGAAGGAAATGCACCAATCAGACCATGTTCGCAAGTTTGGAAGCTAGTTAAAAAAGTCCTCCCCACCATCATAAAGCATACTTATAAGCTCCCTGGAAATAGAAGAAGTGTTCTTTTATGGGATGACAAAATAATGGGGAATCCTCCATTATCCTCCTATACAGACCTCCATGAATTAAAAAGGTGGATGTGCACTAAGGGGTTGACGACCTTGTACTCTCTCTCGTTGGCAAAACAGAAATTGGGTTGATAGGTACACTCCCAACATGCCACACAATTTAAAAAAACCCTGGGACTCCTTAGTCATCCACCTTGAGGGAACAACACCCACTAATCAAGAGGCTCAAGACACCTTCATTTGGGATCCCAGCGAAGGAGAATACTCGGTCAAATCAAGGTATTTAACCATACAAGCTCAGCAGAATAACCAGGATTGGGCACCGTGGAAAACAATATGGAAATCAGAAAGTTTGCCCAAGGTCAAAATATTCATATGGACTCTTTTAAAAGGTAAAGTACTTACAACGGAAAACCTCAAAAGGAAAGGTTTTCTAGGGCCTTCAATGTGTCCCATGTGCCTCAATGATGAAGAAAGCATCCAACATATTTTCCTAGATTGTCCCTTTGCGAGAGAATGTTGGCACCTGCTAGTGAGCCCATTGGAAATTGATCTAAATTTCTCAAGCACCTTTAATGACTTCTTCGTAGATTGGAAAAAAAAATATCCTTATTCATTGAAGCTAAAGCACACTATAAAAAGATTTTGGGAAAGCCTTCCATCTTTCCTTTGTTGGCAAGTCTGGTTAGCTAGAAACCAAGAAATCTTCAAAAATCAATCACCAAATATAGGCATAGTTCTGTCAAATACATGGGGATTCACAACAGAATTTTTAATCATGAAAGGATTTAAAGTAATGGACAGTAACCAACTCCAGCAGGAAGAGAGGATATGGAAAAGCTTTACAACAGGTAGAAGCAATTGGTCAAACAGTCCCAAAATAAAGACAATCACCCAAAATTGGCAAATAAGGTTAAAAAAGGATGAAAAAACTCAACAAGCATTGTCTCTTCTTTGATGGTGCATCAAAAAACAATCCAGGAAGGGCCAGTGCAGGGGGCATACTCCTAGATCCGAGTGGAACCAATTCCATCACCTTTGAATGGGGATTAGGAAAAACCTCAAATAATAGGGCCGAGGCATATGGTCTATTGTTGGGCACCACAATTCTAAAAAAAAGGAACATTCAAAATCCAATAATCATGGGAGACTCAGCTATAATTATTCAAGCCATGATCAACATGAGAAATCCTCCAAATGCGGCAATGGGACAAATAGTCAAACAGATCACGCAGAATCTAGCAAATCTGGGCAATGTCTCCTTCAAACACATTTTGCGAGAAAATAACAGCATTGCAAACCCCCATACCAACCTGGCAGTAGCTCGATTCTAAGGGGAATCAAGAATTCAAAATGAAGTATCATTCATTCAAATACCATAACCATCCCTACTCCCCTCCCTTGCCACAATCACATCGAATCTTGATGGGGAGTTTGAATAAAACAATTAAAAAGGAATATTGTCTTAACATTGATCCATCTCAGATTTGGTATAATCATTAAATTATCTGCAGTCTGATTTTCAAGCATGGTAGGCCATTCTGATCCTGTGACTCAAACTTGTCTGAATTAGTCATCACCTTTCCATATATTGGCATCGACCTTGGCATGTTCCTTGTCTGCACCGATCAATTTCCCCTCACTTCTGTCTGCACCGATATAGTGATTGTGTTCCTTGTCAAGCTCGCTCGAACCCCTAACCCCTTATTGTCTGTTCCTCCCAACCTCCTACGTATTCAGCCTTGTTCATCTCTAACGCCCTCAGCTCTCCCTCCACCCATTGCGCTTCTTGTGATTTCAGATCCGCTCATTCCATATTGCATGTGCATTCATCTCCGCTCAACTCCATCGATTCCTGCTCTGCATCCACCTAGCGTTCCTAGCCTCACCACCCTCCATCAGCTTCATCTCACTGTGTTGGATTCGGGTTATACTTTCCCGATCTTCCTCTCTACTAAGCAGTGTGAGCTCCTCCTATTCTCTATGCAGCTCAGCAAATCACTTACCACAATCTCCCACTCTGTCATCATAGTGCACTTGGAAGATCAAGCAGCTATCATTAAGTGGTGCGCGCTCCTCCAAATCTCTACGCATCTCAACAGATTTCTTATCAAAGTCTCCCATTTAGTCAACGGAGTGCACTTGGAAGATCAAGTAGCTCTCACTGCTTCCAAAGCACAAGGGAAACATCTCTTTGTCTCTCTCCATCGGCAGATCGAACAGAAGTCACCCCAACAAGAAACAATGGACCTGAATCCACTAGAAAGAGCCTCACTAAAATGAAAATGTGCTACATGCAGAGATAATAAGTTCATGATAGACAAACTAAGGGAGACAATTCAAGATTTGAAGTTCCAAGTAAAGTCTGAGAATTCGTCCTCGAAGAGGCAGCTTGAGGGCCAGAAGGAAGAAATAGTTGCCCTAAAAAGAAAATGCACTCATCTGGAAGAGACAATCTGCTATCTTAGGAACATCACCATGAACCAAGAGGGGGAAAACTCAAACTACCAAGGAAGTAAACAAAGATCACAACAAGAACCATCAGTCAACAACAACTAGAAGATCTCAAAAGAAAATGAAGGACCTTCCCTCAGCATCTAATATC
Source organism: Pinus albicaulis (assembly GCA_034641835.2). Lineage (NCBI taxonomy): Eukaryota > Viridiplantae > Streptophyta > Pinopsida > Pinales > Pinaceae > Pinus > Pinus albicaulis. Next base: position 390,131,323 of record CM076574.1, read on the forward strand.
TTTTTTCCATTATGTTATGTAAATGTGTTTCTCTGCTTTCTCAGTTTGTAAGGCAATATGCAAAAAATGTAGTAGGAAATCCGGGCAATTTTGGAAACAAGGCCTTAGGTAACTGGGACTGCGCTCCCACTCTTACCTCCAATAGCCTGCTTTTCTTTAAGCCCTTCATGTAACGGGAGCTTGCTCATTTTTTTGGGGGGCAATAGACATCTCAATAACTGACTTCGAAAAAAATAAATCCATGCATAACATATTATTTTGTATTTTTTATTATAATGGACATTGATTTCCTATTTAGAAAATATTTTAATTTTATTTTAAGAGAGACACATCGCCTTCATTCTTGGTTTGTAAAATGAATCTCTTGGGTCATTAAAAAATGTGGTGGTTTTTTAAATTTGTCTTAATATTTAAAAAAAATCATTGTTTAAGTAATAAGTAAAATGGTTGGACCTTGAGTATGCCTTAACGTTGCTTTTGTTTGGTCAATAGTTTTTAGCTCGTAATTTTAAGTGGTGTGGTTTTCCTTGATTAAAAGTGATGAATGCATTTCTAGTGATAGCAATTAGTGACGGATGTTCTCAATGTTGGTTTGACAACTTAGAAATGATAGGTTTTCCTATTGTTTAAAAACAAATAAAAATAAAGGTCATGGTCTTTTTCTCCTTAAATGTGATGATACAATTTTAAATAATATTTTATTTTTATTTCATTTAAAATGTATTTTTGAATGCATAAATAGATTTAGCACTCTAAAACACCTTTCAGGCACTTGAACTTTGCAAATTAAACAACTTAAACTTATGATTATGGAATTGTTTAGGGGCGAAATTTAGTCAACTAACTATTGTTTAGATATTTTTCTATATATATGTATGTATTTAAGGTTCAAAACGAGAGGGGGGTAGAGTATGTATGCCTTCATAGACTTAGCAGTCAAATCGTTGTGCGGAGGTTGGTCCCTTGTCCCACAAACAAGGGGGTCTCATACACCAATTTGGTGTTTGGCTTGGCCGTGACCTTAAAATTGGATTATAATAATTATCATTATTATTATATACACTTATTTGATTAAAAACTTTTACATGTATGATTCAATTAATAATATTAACCAAAAAATTGCCAATTTTAATAATAGATTACATGTTTTGTTTTGTATTGTATTGAACATTGATCTACATTTTATATATATGAGTTTTTAAACTAGAATAGTCTTGTAGAATTCTATACTTAGGCATAATATTTAAATTCTTAAAAATATATTTTTTTGTAATTTTTAGATTTTTAAAAATCTCTAATTGATTTTGGTAAAATTGATAAAAAAATAAAAAATAAATAAAAAATTATCTATTAATAAGACTATGTCAATAAAAATAAAATTTAATAATTTTTTTTAAATATGATAACATAATTTAAGTAAAATTAATTGAACAATCTAAATTTATAATTTTGCTATGTTTAAATTTTAAACTAACTTTATTAAAAATATATATTTAAAAATAAAAAATCAATTAAATTTCGCCAAAAAACACCGTCTTTATTATTATGTTTAATTATTAATTAATGATAATTATGTTTTAGGAATTTAATTAATTAAATATATTTTGTTATTTTTAAATAAATATTTTAAAATTAAAATTTAATAGGATAGTAAATTTGTTTTATATTTATATTTTTTAATATTATAAAAGATTTGATTATTTAAGTATATATAGAGAGAATTTTGTTGAGCTCCAAGAATGTTCTTTCTTCCACCACATTCCACTCCATTTCTTTTGTCCATTATTAATCCCAGGCTCAAATGATCAATGAAATTAGTTAAAATTGCTTTAAGAATGAATATCATGACTAACTTGCTATGTTTTTATGATTTTGTCATTGTAGTGCTTTTTGAACTAGGATTAGCTACAGAATGTCTGCATTCTGTAGCTAGTTGCCAATTCTGCAGCTGTCTTCATGTCTAAGCAGGTTCCAAGTGTCCTCTTAGAGAAAACCACACATGGTCGTATTCCAGATCATGACCTCAGCATTTGTTGCTCTCCACGAAGATTGAACGGAATTCTGTACGTGGTTATGCACGTGGGAACTCAAATTAGGAGATAGACTCCTAATAGGACAAGGACAGTCCAGATGTCCTTAGTCATATTACGATGCCACCTTTAGAGTTCTAGTTCGATTTTAATATGGAAAGACAATTATCCCTGGATTATCTCGGATTCTGTTATGTAAATTTGCTATAAATGTAGCTCGGGAAACCGAGGGACAAGGTTAGATTTTATGGTTTATTGCTAGATTTCTGAAGTCTGAAAACACTCTGTTTTGAAGTAATCTCTCTTTAATGAAAGAAACAACATTTCCTTGAAAGCGTTGAAGTCGATCTTGAAGTAGATTTCGTGCTACTCTGGTGGTAGAGGGCCCCTGCCTCCTGAGCAGCCTTGTTTATACAGTAGATAAGTATTTTAGTCTCGTTTTTATTTATAGTTTAGGCAAATTTCTGAAGTTTATGTTCATGCTTGTTTACATTAATTATCACAGCTAGACTTACTCTAATAAGCTCTTCCAAAATATCATTATGATAAATAAGGCATAGCTGTGGTATTGTAGGTTTTAATTGCATTTTCTTTCGTTAATTATCACAGTTGGACTTACTCTAATAAGCTCTTCCAAAATATCATTATGATGAATAAGGCATAACTGTGGTATTGTAGGTTTTAATTGCATTTTCTTTTGTTAATTATCACAGTTGGACTTACTCTAATAAGCTCTTCCAAAATATCATTATGATGAATAAGGCATAACTGTGGTATTGTAGGTTTTAGTTGCTTGTTTACACTAAGCATCACAGCCGGTCTTACTCTTACAAACTCTTCCAAAATATCATGAACAACGAATAAGAAACAGCTGTGGTGTCTTAGATTCTAGTTGTATTTGCTTTCAGTCTTATGTTTATGTTCAATTGCATTGAATAATACAACCATACTTGTTCTCACAAACTCTTCCAAAATATCATTCATACTGAACGAGATGGGCTGTAGAATTCCTTAGGTTAGTTGCATGTTAATTTAGTTATAGCACTCCAGAGGTAGAATGCATTTGGTTCAGCTCTGTCATTTCATTTCCAGTTTGATAATGGCTTTTCAGTTTAACATTGTTCACTGTACTTCAAATAGACTAGTGGCACTCTAGTTTAGTCTTAGCTCACTGTATTAGCACTCCAGTTTAGTTGTCATCCATTGCATTTTTAAATTGTATTAGTTGTTAAATTTAAATACCACGGTCTTCATTATTTACAAAACTTCTTTTGTTCCAACCCCATATTAATACATAATCATTTGGACAGAAGTTAGTATCAGTCTAAGACCTAGAGTATTTTGCAACCTTTTTACCATTTCACAAACAAGCCTTTTCTCAAATACCATTCTAAAAAGGAAATCTATAACTTCTGAGTGAGGCCTAGTGGTGTTAAATTGAGTTGCAGAACAGAATTAGAAGCTAGTTTAGAGTAGAAATCTTATTATGCTACAAATGTTCTTTTCCAAATATATTCCAATAAACCTTTAATCATGGATGAGATGTTGTAAAATTGTAAGTTGATTGTTGATTGTTTAGTTAGGAGAACTTCATTTGCACTTAACTTGTCCATTTCCCAAGTCCTTCCAACACATATTTAATGAATGAATTGGATAAAGTTTAAGCTCATGTTGTGATTTATTTCCTTGAAGTCATTATCAAGCTTTGCATTTTTTGTTTGCTAGCCATAGTTTAGGCTTTGTTCTGTTTTAGTATTTGCATTTGTCATTTTCCATCCATATTTTAGGCTTCACTCTGTTTTTAACCAGTAGCTTCTTTTCACCAGCATTTAGTTCTTTCCCTTGTGAACATAAAACCATAAAAAACCAAAAACATCATAAAACACTAGACACAACGTAGTGAGAAACAAATACCTAGGCACATATAGTGCACCACACTTCAGCAGTTTACCAACCCTGGTTGACAATTAATGAACTCAATTTAGGAACACTAGGTTGAGCACAAACAAATTTGATGTAATTCAATGGTTGTGAAAATTTCATATCAATAAATTTATAAATACAATTTAATATGAAGTGTGAAAGTCAAAATTTAAGGTTAGATTTTTATTGTGATTTCATATTGCATAAATATTGAAGTCATTGTCCACTATGCCATCCACCATTTTAGTTATCGAGTTCACATAAGTAAATACTAGCGATTTCACCGAGAGGTGCAAAGGAACGCCGATAAGAGGAGTGGGGAAGGAACAATTTGCCTTACGTGACATGTCAAGCTACAAAATCGATGTCACCTTATGAGGCGTGCAATGTCATGCTGAAGGGAATGAAATTTTAGACCTTTGCACCTTAAGAACCACTCCATTCCTTGCAATCAAAGGGGGTTATGTCATTGAGTTCAATGGAAGGACTATTAGAGCTATCCTCACCACTTTCCTTCTTATAAACCCATATATTGTTGAAACACGCTAGATCCAACAATGGTTTCAGGAAATAGGTTTCAATGCATCCTCACCTTCACTTAGTTAAAAACACATAAGTATCTTTAGTAGACCCCTCAAAACAAAAACAATTTGTGAACTTGTTGCAACGTCCCACTTCGAGAAAGCTCCTTGCATACATATTCAATGTAGAAAGATGCAGGTATGGGCTCGGGCATATAGAATTCCAAGGCCATTCAATGCAGAAAGAGGTGACATGGGTATACAAATGCAAGACGTGAATTGAATATTGAATGTGAGGCATGCGAGATTTGGACGAAGATGAGGGCAGAGACCAGGAAGAGATTGTGTGGAATTTGGAATTGATGAGCCACATGGCAGGTTCTGGTTGTTCCACGTGTTAGATTTTATTTCGAGGGAGGTAGGCGAAAATGAGGCTTTGTGATTTGTTAGGGTGAAAAATGTCTGCCCACCCCAACCCCACAGAGAAATTCCTATCGGCATGAAGCTACAAGAACTTATCTACCAAAGCTTCAATTTACGTCGGAGTAGAGATCTAAATAAGAAATTTATTGATCTTATGAACATCCCATTTAAATATTTGAGAAATTCATCACTTAAAGCTTTGAATTTGAACGTATCGGGACTCCAATGATCTAACAAATCTCTAATGAATGACATGAGACCTACACGGCCAAAGAACTTTGCAACAAATACGATGGCGTGTCCATGCGCTTCTAGGGATACGATTCATTGCAAACAAGGTGGAAAAATGCAAGTATTACCACAACCTTTACGCAAAACTCAACAACTTTTGAAGCTCATCCTTTTCCTACCATCTCCTTCCTGCTTCTTGCTAAAGAAGGCAAAAATCTCATCATCCATAGAACAAAAGCAAATTTCTTCCTTCACACGTTTCTCCCCACAATGATAACCATCCAACTAGACGATTTGAAGAAAAATAGAAAGAAAAAGAATGAATAACAAAATTTATTCATCAATTCATCCACACCTTTGAATAAAAACATCAAGGTCTCTACTTGAGTTTCTAGTACCTATTGTTGCATTGAGGAAAGTGAAAAATTTCGAAGAACGAAAATAATAATACTTTTAAATAGGCATTTTAGTAGGGCTCAACATAAAGGAAAAGAGAGGAAAGAAAAGTGAAGGGAAGCAAATTCCTCTTGCTCGAAACAAATGTGATTAACAAGTCCACTGCAACCACAAAAATTGTGCTTTTAAAAAATACCAAAATTGTTTGAGGCAATTGTAGCCACAAAGCGTGCTAAAATTTGGCTCCTTGCTCATCCTTCAAACCCACCTAGCTTAGGCTTAAGTTCTGCGTGTTTTTCATTTAGCATTTTTTCTTTGAATCTACTCTGGCCGAGCTCGTAATTTGAAGTTAGAATACGAGCGTCGGAGAAAAGTTATACGGTTTAAATTTTGTAGGCATCTTGACTTTGAAGTTCCATAGAGGGTTTGTACATATGCCCTTCTTTGCTACGGTTACATGTCTTTTTAGACAGATTGATGATAATTATTGTTCCAGACATGTAATATTTTGGAACTTCTTTGAAATCAAGTTGGTTATCGCTGTCAACCTTTAATTTGTTTAATGTACATGTAATAATTGTTAAGCCTCCTTTGAAAGTCCCGTTTAATGTGTGTTTTAATAGTAATCGGTAATGGAAGTTTGTCGTTGTTTTTCCTCAAAGTTATAGTATCCTTGTTATATTTATTCAATTTAATAAATTATTTTGATGTCCTACTCGATTGCAACTATTATCCGGGAGCGGTTGAACATGGTTTCAAGTCACAATCTTGAAATCAATGTGACATGTGACAATGAAATCGATTTGAATTTTTATATAAAGTATATAAACACATAGATGCCTCGAACTATGTTATACATACAAATTAGTAGATTGCAACAATGTTTCACCCTCTCTTTAGCTTCCACTCTGCACTCTCATAGATGCCCACATCAATTCGCGCATTATGCCCTTCCAAGGCTAGCCAATTTTGTCGATCATGCTTTCCTAGTCCCAATCGCACTTCCAGATTCCAAGTCACTTGCAGATTTGAAGAAAGACAGAGATGAAGATGCTGCCATTATTGAATCGTCCCTAGAAATTTGGAAAGAGAGAAAATCATTTGCTGCAACACTCGTTTCTTTCGGCAACATCCATTCTCGCGCTTTCCTCTGGCTGGGAGAATCCTGACTATTTCTTGGACAATGCATAAAGGAGAGAGTGTTGACATGAAGGACGAGAAGCATTGGAAATAAGTCATGCGTCTATGCAATCTTCGTGGAAACTGTGACATCATTCTGGTAATACTCTCACCCTTTCTCCTTACATGAACTCTGCTAGGAAAATCATGGGGCAATCCAGGGCTCTGAGGGGAGAGCTTGTGCGGTGCGTTGGCTGGAAGTGCTTCTAACTCCTTTTTCTCAATGCCAGTTCAAGTTCTTTGGAAATGCATATTGGGCGATGCCTCTAACACCACTCGCCTGTAGAGAAGTATATAACATAGCAGGGCATTGAAACCCAAAACACATAGGATTGAGAGGAAGTAGTTGCCTAAGCTTGAGTCGACTCTCGCATTATCACAACAAACAATGGCAGAGGATGACGTGTCGTATTTTCAAACGGTGACAAAACACAACGTGTCTTTCTTTCAGTGGACAAAGGATGACGAAAATGCAGTCATGTGATTGGTTGGGGTGAATAGTGTTTTCTCACCCCAACCCCATAGAGATAACACCTTTCGACACAATTACAAACTTTATGTTTGTTATAAGGCCACACAGGATTGTTTAAGTGGCCAACGTGTCTCATGATAATGCTAAATGTTGTTTTGGAAACCAAGGAGTTAGTGATGAAGGAGTTGGTATATATGGTTAAATGTTGTACATAACACAATGGAACTCATTTTAATAATTTTTAAGATAGTTAAAGTTGTTGGTTTAATTTTTTTTTTAAATTATTAAATATTTGGGAAAATTTTAATTGGGAAAAGTTATATTTAAGATCTATATTTTTATTGATTTTATTTAAGGTTGGTTAAACATTATGTTATCTGAGATATTTTATATTGCAGTTTTTTAATAAAATTTCGAAAATATGTGGGTCCTCTAATAACTAAAGTACCTTTATGCAAAGATAGCACACGGAGGGTCGAGACTCAATTAATAGTTGTTCTAGGGCCGAGACTCAGTTCTGGGAATAGTCAATCTTTCAGTAACTATTGGACCTATTGGGTTTTTCGCATTAGATTTTGTATGAGGTTTCACATATTTCATTTTCGCATATTCGAAGGCTTGTCGTTTTTCTATATTTAGTTTTGTAGGGTTTGAGTGGAGACTCAATCCAGCGGCAACAGGTTTGTAGGGTTTGGTCAAAACAGATCCAATAGGTTGTGGGGTGTGGTTCACTAACAGGTTTCTAGGTCCACAGTGTCGTACATTAACGAAGGAGAGAAAATTTGGTGGAATCCCTGGTTCACTCTGCCATTTTAGAGAAAATTTGTCCACTGGTGTATTGGGTTGGGCCGATTTTGGAGCTATTTTTGGTTTTTGAAATCCCAAAATGGAAAACAAATTAATGGTAAATGTTAAAAATGGCAAGGAAATCTCAGATTGTGTGGAAACAAATAATTTGGGCCAAGTCAAAATTGCTTGAGATGACAAAATGGTAAAGTGGATTTGGGTAAATGCAAAACAATATCAGGGTATTTTAAATCACGAGCTTCCCCGCTTTAAATGGGACAAAGAAGAAGAAAACAATCCTAGAGAAAGAAAACAAAGAAGAGCAACAAAAATAAAGAAGAGTCGATCATTTGAAGTCCCATAACTACACCTCTTACTTGTTCATGAGATCTCTATGTCTAAGAACTGATGAAGGCCAGGGCAAGGCTGTAAATTTTGGAAGCCAAAGAACAGGAAAGGGACCACAAACTTTCAAAGATCACACTTGCAAATCAATGTTTAATGGAAGGTAATAGAATTTTAAAAGAGTAGGTAACGATGTTACGAGATGCTTTAGAGACAGGAAAACGAGAATGGGAAAAAATGAAGGCAACATGGAAAATCGGGAATGAAGCAATGGCAACAAACAAAGATGTGATCATCTCTAAAACAACTCCGGTAGATACACAAATAGTTCAACAAGCAGTCCTTTCTGAAAAGAAGGCAAAAGAGAACAAGAGGACATACATTCCAAAATAAATCAAAACTAGGGTTGAGGACACTAATGGTCACAAGATAGAGGAAAAAGAAGATGTAAGTTCTCGTAGAGCATGAGAAAGAGAACATAAAGAAAGAAAATAGATGTAAAGAAACTTTATTATCAGGGGAATAAGAGACTATGGAAAGAATGAAAGCACTTTCAATTTGACAAGGGATTTTTTGAAAGATAAATTACAGTGGAGAGGGAAAATTTGCCAAGTAAGGAGGGTGTGAAAGATATGTGAGGAGAGGCCTCAACCCATAAAAGGAATCATGGCAATTCTGCAAGAATAAAACCATCTCTTAAGCTAAAATAAACTCTTGAAAGGCTCACACTTCTTCATAGATGAATATTTAACTAGAAAACAACCAGAAGAGAGAAGAGAAGTGTAGGTTTTAACCCTGTACAGAAATTATCTGCAAACGAATCTTAAAAACAGAAAATAAACAATAGCAAGAGCATAAAACATAAAATAGATAAACACAGAGATTTTCCCCTGGATCCCAAATTAGGATGACCAGCTTGATTTTTCATTATATTCCTTTTAGTGTTACAACACATACATATACATGCCGAAGCATACATAAACCCCAATCCATTAACCCTGGATTAGAACATAACCGTAGTTCCCTTGACCGGATCTACAAAATACCAGGGGTCGAAAACCATCGTACCCTAAAACCATGTGCAAACTCATGCACAAAACCAAGTGGTCCGCCCACCGAAAATAAGGACAACATATATATATATATATATATATATATACCCCGGCGCCGCCCCCCGACGCGTGGGGCCACCCCCCTGTGACCCACCCATACGTTGCGCCTCACATCGCATGGGCGTAGCTATCGCTCTCTTTTACTCCCCTCCACGCGTGACTAGTCGTGGAAATAATATAACACAAACCCAAAATTCTCCCACTTGTTGTTTTCTTTCCACAAGGGGCCACATGAGAGCTAAGTCATTAGCCCTGCTTTGCAACACCCATTGTTTCTCTACACCAAGAGAACTTTTGAGTTCTCACAGACTTTGTCAATGCATCTGCAACATTCTTCAAAATGTCCACCTTTACCAGCAACACCCTTTTAGCTTCAACCATATATCTCACAAAGTGATATTAAACATCAATGTGCTTTGTCTTTGAATGATAAGCAGGGTTCTTAGCCAAGAAAATTGCACTTTGGCTATCACAGTCTATCCTTATAGCTTGCTGTACGAACCCCATACTTGAACACAATCTCTGCAACCAAACTGCTTCCTTGCTTGCATGAGTGGCTGCTATGTATTCTGCCTCTGTAGTTGAAAGAGCCACTACAGACTGTCTTTTACTCATCCAATTGACTGCGCCTCCAAATAGGTTAAACACATACCCACTTGTAGATCTTCTTTGGTCCAGATCTCCAGCCCAGTCTGCATCAACAAAACCACGAATGTCCAACATTCTTTCCAATCCTGGTCTTCCCTGGTAGCACAAGCCACAATCACTAGTGCCACGTAAATATCTGAAAACCCGCTTCACTGCTGTCCAATGCTCCTTCCCTGGGTTTGACATAAACCTGCTCAATACTCCCACTGCATGTGCAATGTCTGGTCTAGTACAGACCATTGCATACATGAGGCTACCCATTGCACTTGCATATGGAACACGAGACATATCCTCCTCTTCTTCTTGTGTCTTAGGACACTGTTCAACAGACAACTTTGTACCTACAGGAATCAGAACATTCACCGGTTTACTATCCTACATATTGAACCTCTGCAATATAGTCTCGACATACTTCCTCTGGTTTAACCAGAGTTTCCTCTTTGCCCGATCTCCCTTAATTTCCATGCCCAAAATATAGGTTGCAGCACCAAGATCCTTCATGTCGAATTTGGAGAACAGTTGGGTCTTCAAATCTTGGATAATTTCTTTGTCATTTCCAATCAACAACATATCATCCACATACAAGAACAAATAAATAACACGGTCACCAATTAATTTAAAATAAACACAGTGATCCTCCTTTCTTCTGGTGAAGCCAAGTCCCCGTATATAGGTATCAAATTTCTGATACCACATCCTTGGTGACCGTTTTAACCCATACAGAGACTTCTTCAACCTGCATACTAGTTCTTTCTTACCCTTCACCATAAAGCCTTCAGGTTGCTTCATGTAGATCTCCTCTTCTAGATCCCCGTGAAGAAATGTTGTCTCCACATCCATCTGTTCTATCTCAAAATCAAATGCAGCAGCAACAGATAGAAGTAATATAATAGAAGTAACCTTGGCAACAGGAGAAAAAATATCACCAAAATCAATTCCTGGCACTTGGGAATAACCTTTTGCTACCAAATGAGCTTTGTATTTCTCCACCTTGCCTTCTACATTCATCTTCTTCTTAAACACCCATTTGCTCCCGATGGGCTTCCTTCCAGCTGGCAACTCCACCAGATCCCATGCCTCATTTTTATGAAAGGATGCCATTTCATAAACCATGGCCTCCTTCCAGAGTTTTCCATCCTCTGAATCTACTGCCTCCCTAACGGTTCTGGGATCACCATCAATTATAGTTAAAGAAAAATTTGAACAAAAAGTAGATGGACTATACCTTTCTGGTTGTCTTCTTTCCCGAACTGATCTTCTCATAGCTAGAGTTTGTGGCTCTTCCTCTTCTGAGTCTTCTTCTGTTGTAGAGTCTGATTCATCCTCCTTTAGCTCAAACTCTATCTTTTCAGGTTCCTTTGGTAGGAATTCATGTTTAACAACATCTTTCACCTCTCTAAACACCACATCTCGGCTGTACACAACCTTCCTTGTTTTCGGGTTCCAAAGCTTGTAACCCTTTAAACCATCCTTATACCCAATAAAGATGCGCCTTTCAGATTTATTATCCAACTTGGTCGTTTTCTCCTTTGGAACATGTACATATGCATCAAATCCAAATACCCTCATATGTGAAAAAGAGGGTTTCTTACAAGTCCATACCTAATGTGGAGTCTTATCCTCCAACGCTGATGAAGGTGATCTATTAACCAAGTAACATGCAGTCTCCACTGCCTCTGCCCAGAATTCTTGTCCTAACCCGGTACCACTGAGCATGCTTCTTGCCTTTTCCATCAGCGTTCTGTTCATTCTTTCTGCAACTCCATTTTGCTGAGGTGTGTATGGAGTAGTCTTCTGCCATGCTATACCACACTTCTTACAGAACTCTTCAAATTCCTTCTTGTAGAACTCCTCACCATTATCTGTCCTCAACACTTTTATCTTCTTCTCTGTCTGGTTTTCCACTAGAGCCTTAAATTCTTTAAATCTGTCAAAGACTTCAGATTTCTTTCTCAAGAAATATATCCATGTATTCCTTGAGAAGTCATCGATGAATGAAACATAGTACACAAACTTACCCAGTGATGGAACCGACACAGGTCTAAACACATCACTGTGCACAAGCTCTAATATCTTGTTCGCCCTCTTAGCACCAAAAGGAAAACTCACCCGATTCTGCTTCCCATACACACAATGTTCACAAAAATCGAAATCCAGAGAGCTATTGGACATACCTTCTATCATACCATTTCCATGCAGTATTCGAAGGCCCTTCTATCCAATATGTCAAAGCCTTTGATGCCATAACATGGTCTTTTCTCCAGAGACCGCTAGACTTTCCGCTCCACTTTCGGGAACCACATAACTGTTGCACCCATCAATAACAGTGCTGCCCTGAAGCTTATATAGAGTTCCAATCCACACTCCCCGCACTAATACCAGTGCTCCCCGAACCATCTTACAAGTATCTTTCTCGAACACCGTTTTTACACCTGCACCATCCATCTTGCTTACGGAAATCAGATTTCTAGCCAATGTAGGAATGTGCAGAACACCAGGAATTGTTCTAATCCTTCCACCTTGCAGCTTCAGCTTGACTTTTCCACGTCCGATGATTCTGGCCTTCCTATCATCACTTAAGAAGACATCACAGCCATCATATTTCTCATGCTCGCAGAACCACTCCCTATGGGGAGTGAAGTGAAAGGATGCACCCGAGTCAATCAACCATGACTCATGATCTACATGTGTATTTGAAGAAGAATCCAAATACACATCCCCACCTTCATCCGAGGTGGTTTTTGCCTCTGCAGAAGGAGCATCATCAGATCCCTTTCCTTTCTCAAGAGCTTTAGATATGCAGTCCTTCTTGTAGTGCCCTTCCTTTCCGCATTTCCAGCACACCTTTACAAACTTTCTAGGAGATTTAGATCTCCCTCTAGATTTAGATCTCCCACTCGAAACCTTATTCTTGTTTATGTTCTGGGACCTTCCTCGTACAGATAAGGCATCTCCATTCTGACCCTCCATATTTCTCTGTCTCATTTCCTCCGACAGCAAGGCTGAGACAATGTCATCAAAATTCAAGGTAGTTGTATTGCTACCTATTGCAATAACCAGACCGTCCCACAAATCTGGTAGAGAACATAACAAACTGATGCACTTATCTTCATCTAATATTTTAATATCAACAAATGATAGCTGGCTTACCATAGTATTGAAGGCGTTCAGATGCTTTGTCACCGAGTCTCCATCCTTCATCCTCAGGTTATACAGCTTTTTTCGCAGGAACAATTTATTCACCAGAGACTTATATTGGTACAAAGTCCCTAGCTTGTCCCACAGGGTCTTCACCATAGCTTCCCCAGATGCATTCAACAATACTGAATGTGAGACACACAACCATATTGTGCTCTTTGCCTTCCGATCCAGTTTCTTCCAGTCTTCATCTGACATTGCCGTTGGTTTAGCACCCGGATCTATCGCGATCCACTAGTCCTTATCCACCAGTAGATCCTCCATCTCGAGCTTCCACAACTCAAAACTCTGACCATTAAATTTCTCGATCTCTATCTTCCCACCGCTCGCCATCTTCTTTCACCGCAAGAATCAATCCCGCAAATCTCCCACTGAACAGGGTCTACCTCAGGCCCGAGCAAAAAACCCCTCAGCAGCAAAGGCGTCCCCTTGAAGCCGAAACTCTCTAATACCAAATGTAGGTTTTAACCCTGTACAAAAATTATCTGCAAACAAATCTTAAAAACATAAAATAAACAATAGCAAGAGCATAAAAAATAGAACAGATAAACACAGATATTTTCCCCTAGATCCCAAATCGAGACGACCATCTTGATTTTTCATTATATTCCTTTTAGTGTTACAACACACATATATACATGTCGAAGCATACATAAACCCCAATCCATTAACCCTGGATTAGAACATAACCGTAGTTACCTTGACCGGATCTACAAAATACTAGGGGCCAAAAACCATCATGCCCCAAAACCATGTGCAAACCCATGCACAAAACCATGGGCAGGTCCACCCACCAAAAAATAAGGACCAAAAAAAAAATTTCCGGGGCATTGTCCCATACCCTGACAGGGGGGACTATCACCCCCCCTGTTACCCCTCCCGTACATGACTAGTCGTGGAAAGAATATAACACAAACCCAACAAGAAGAAGTGGAGAAAGTTAGAGAAACAAGAAACAAAGGGGAAAAGAGCATGGTTGTACAATGGTAAAGCAATTATTGCAGTGTTTCAGCCTCATGGAAAAAATAGGGCAGCAAGCTGACATTAAAGAAAAAACAGGTAATTCTATAACAGGGAGGAAAACAACATGATCAATATGGATGAAAAGAGGTGAAGACTCAAATTTAAGTCTCGTGTGCCAAATTGTGTAGCATTCAAATCCTACCCAAGTCTACCTAAGTCTAGTTTGTTAGAAATGTAGAGGTTACCCTTGGAGGAGGGAACTTGGGATAGGGCTTATTGCAGAAGGTAGACACATAATTTGTCTCACAAAAACTCATGAACATGATGGTTGCAAAACTCCTATGTTTGATGGTTATTTGAAGTTAGCAGTTTGGAACGAGTCAGCAGAAAATGGCAAAGGGTATGGAGGAATATTGGTTTTATTGAAATAAAAAGAAGGTCATCACATTCAGTTAATGAAGAGGATACAAATAAACAATATGTATGGTTCAAAATAACAAAGTGATAACCACACAAGAATTGCAACATGTTATTTTGCGCCTCAAGTATCAAAAAATTACAAAAATTAAGGGATTAGACATCAAAGATCTGTATGCAATTTTAAAACAAGATATTGTCGCATATTCTCAACAGGGAGAAGTTCTTTTAGTGGGAGATTTCAATGTTAGAACAACAAATCAACAAGTTAGTATTATTTGTTGCAAAGAGGATCACAATCCTATATGGCTTGTTGAAGAGGAGAATTATCGATGGTTGAGATGTTTAGAAGACGACAAAGTTAGTAATCAATTTGGAAAGGAGTTTCCTACGTTGTGTGATGCTTTCAACTTAATTATTTGCAATGGTCTAGATAGATGGAAAAAGTCTGGGAACTTCACTTGCAACACGTACAATGGGGCAAGTGTCATTGACTATGTTATTTGTTCACAAAGCTTAATAGAAAGGACAAATGAAGTTAAGATTGGAGAGCATATTTGGGACTTAAAATCAGATCATAACCCAATTTATATAAATTTATCTTGGTTAGAAGAAAGATAGAATAGGAGGAAAACCCAATGTTCTCAACAATGAGCATCAAGGGGCAAAATTCTTCTAACACAAGAAAATTGCACTATCTTCAAAACAATGCTGGAGAGATCAATTCAGAAGGAGAAAATTGATCCCCAAATCCTCAATAGCCATCAGTTAACAAGTATAATCCAAGGTGCACTTGAGAATTGTAAAAGAGCAAAAATTAGGAAATCGTAATCAAATTGTTTTCATGTGAATGTGTGGTTCGATGAGGAATGAAACATGGCAAGGATAACCTTGAAAAGGGAAGGTGAGGAAAATATGAATGTAAAGTTATATAAGGAGATTTTAGAAAGGAAATAATACGATTTCATGCAAACAAGGCGAGAAAATTTAATTTATCTAGGCAAGAATAACACAAAAAAAGTTTGGCAGGAACTTCAACCAGGGAAGAAGAAAATTGAAAATAATACTACATACAATCAGTGTTTTGACTATGCAAGATAGCTCTATGAAAAATAATTAGAGGTTGAGCCTCCTCTCAAGATCAAAACAACTACAAAGCTTTTCACAATATAGGAGGCGGAGCCAGGAATTAAAAATTTGAAAATAGGGAAAGCAAAAGACTTGGTTGAACTTCAAGTAGAATATCTAAGGTAGGGAATGAACATTGTGGCACCACACATCATGGAAATATTCAACAACGTCATTCAACAAGGATTCCCAAGGGACTGGACAACTAGTCTAGCAATACCCCTTTTTAAAAGTGGAGACAATAATAATCCTTCCAACTATAGAACCATTATGATCAATCATTTGCGGCAGGGTAGAAAATAGAATCAGTAAGTGGGCAGAAGTAAAAGAAAAGAGGGAAAAAGGGCAAGCGGGTTTTAGGCCAAACCATTCTACAGTAGATCATCATATCATGTTGAGACATATTGTTGAAAAGGTTTGGGGAGACAAAGAAGAAGTATTTTGTTGCTTTGTTGACTTCAAAAAGGCATTTGACACGGTCCCTAGAGATAATTTGTGGCGTAGAATGGGAGAACTTGAAATTCCTTTGCAATATAGAGTTTTTGTCCATAGGCTTTATGAAGAGGTGAAAGTAAAAATTAGAACTTCAACATGCATTTCAAAAAGTTTTAGAAGTGACATCAAAATCAAGAAAGGTTTCCCTTTATCCACTACCCTTTTTGGTTTATATATTGACAAATTGGAAGAGTGGTTAAATATGCAAGGTGGGGATGGATTTCGGTTGGGGGAGTTGCTAAATCGTCCTATGGATTGCAGATGCACCTATATGCCCTTGAGAATTTTTGTAAAGCAGTGGGGATGTAAGCAAATACCAGTAATACCAAAATAATGATTTTCTATAATAAAAGGAAGCAAATCTAGCATACATTCTTCTTCTAAGGCAACATTCTTGAAGAAGTAAATGAATACAAGTGCCTCGGGTTCGATTTCAACAACAAGATCAGTTGGGAGGATTGCAGAAAGAAAATAATTTTATGAGGGTAGAAAGCATTATATGCACTTCAAGACATATGTAGAGAGGTATAGTTATGGGATTAGAACACGATTAAAGTATTTTTTGTACTCCTAGTTTGTCTAGTGATATTATATGGGTGTGAATTGTGGGCTAACAGGATCCCTATTTCAAAATGGAAACAAATTGAGAAAATCCAAAAACACTTGATCATGAGCAAGTTCAAAATAAAAAGTTTGGCTCCTTATGAGATCATGTTGAGTGAAATAGGAGCAGCTCCCATCGAAGCAATTGTTAGGGTGCATCTTATAAGGTATCTAAAAAGAATTGAGCAAATGGGAGGAGGTATATGGCTGAAAGTTATCTTCAATGAAAGCATGAGTGAAAGAAATAAATCATGGATGAGACAAAACAACAAATGGATGCAGAAATGGAATATTTACCTCAATGCATGCCCCACAAATAGCAAGGAGTTAAAGAATTTTGTTATGGAGAAGTTTCGTAAGTGTATATGGGGAAAAGAGTTGGGTAGAAAGAAGAAATACTATTTTCAGGAATTCAACCCCACTTGTGATCTCCAACAAAAAGAGTACATTGGAGCTAGCATTCTGTGGAGAGAAAATATTCTTATTGCTCAATTAAGAACTAACTCACATCAACTTTGGTGTGAAATGGGACGATGGAAGAGACCTAAAGAAGCTTGGGAAGAACGAGTGTGTATTTTTTTCACTTTTGGGGTAGTGGAATTGGAAAATCATTTCATTTTGGAATGTGATGCTTTCAGAGACATCAAGGACAATTATGGCAGTATGTTAGCATCAATTCTGTGGCATTGTCTTTTCAGTGAGGGGACTATTAGAAGGTTGGGTCAACTCATCATCAATTTGAGTAAGAAAATGATTGAATTGCAGAAGGCAAAAAACAAGGATGTTGGTAGTCCCATAGACTATTTTTAGTCTCATGGACATTAAAATATCATTCATTCATGTCAAATATCATGGGATACCAAAACCATGAGTTCATAAACTAGAAATAATAAACTCATTAATGACCAATTCAAGGTTATCTTAATTACTCAAATAAGGGAGTTAAGATTAACCCAAAATTTTTTCGCCCCCTCACCTTTTAAACTTGACTTGGACATTCACTTGCTCCTTCAAAGTTTATTTACATTTTTTTCGAGAATACATGTTCCTTTGTCATCTACGTCTACATGTAGACTTTTACATCAATGAAATTTCAATCCAAGGGTATGGGTGTGTAAATAGTCCATACAACCATATGCCCAAATTGATTACAACTATATGACAAACCAAATGATGCTTCAAGCATCTACTAGCTTCTCTACCTACATTCCTCTCAACTTAAAATAAAGTGAACCAAATCAATCACTTCTTAATTGGGTGTTTATTTGGATGTTCCATTTCCATGTGTCATTCACCATGGTTCATAAACAGTTGAACCATTCTTCATTTTGTGTCTCACATGCTTCTAACACCATATCACTCTCTTGAAAAGTTCAAGTCAACCCATGCTCTAATAGCACATGTTAATTCTTAGAGAGAGAAATATTAAATACAACACAAAATTACTCTTAATCCATAAAACCAAGAATCAAGATATATATCTTTATTAACGTTTTTCAAAGAATGTCAAACACTAGGCCTTTATTTCGCAATGGAGTTCTTCAAGCCTTTAAATAGGCTTTATCACATCAAATTCCATGGGTTACCACAACCATGGGCTCATAAAACACCAATGGTAAACCCATTGATGACCAAATCAAGGTTATCTTAATCACTCAAATGATCAAGTCAAGAAAAACCTAACAACACTGAATATTTGTATGGTTTGAAAATCTTCAAAAATATTGTTGGGGTATATTGTGGGGCATATCCAACCAAACCACATTGGTTAAGATATAGGCCAAGGAGGCATGCATACCCAATGGTTGCTTGCATGACCATATGACAGATAACTAAGGGGTTTTTTTATTTTAATTTTTCATGAATGGTCATTGCCATGAAGTGATTTTTTATGGCTCCAACATGTCTCAAAACACCTTGGTGTGTTTATGAAGTGGCATGAGGACTTATCCACTAAGGATATGGGTATAATTCTCAAGGCTCCCCTCGCATTCTAGGATTTTTTGGAATGTATTTCAACACCTTGCCAGTTTAGGATACAATGAACCAACTTGATTTTTTAAACTACTCTCATAAAAAAGGTTGTATCAAGGTTGATATCTTTAAAGATTTAAAGGATTTTATGTATATATAGGGAGGAGGTTGAGACCTATATTGATATGGATTATATTATTATATATTTTTTCATCTATCTCAATGCTTTTAGAGTGGAAAAGTGGAGGAATAAGCTCTCAAGACCATTTTTATTGGAGGGACTCAGTTTGGAAAATTATGTTCTAAAACCTTTCGAGAGCATTTTGAGGCATCAAATGATGTTTTTTGGGGGAAATTTTGGTGCTTTAACATGACACAATTATTTCCTATTCTTCACACATAGACCTTTCCAACGATGGAAGAATCTCGTCAATTGGAGTCTGTATGCAAAATTAATTCTACTCAGAAGTCGACCTTCCTATCTTCACCACCATAATTTGAGAGGATTCCACGTCAAACCCCATTATTTATGAAAAAGGAGCTAGCCACGTGAGTATGATGAAGAAGATGTTAGATGAGTTTATATTGTATGTAATGTTCCTACTTAGCCTTAGCTAAGAGGAGACATTCAATTTTGATTTTATTTATGTTTTATGAATAAATGAATAAAGGAGGACATGTAAAACTCCTAAAAAGTCTGAATAAATCAATGCCCATGTGAACAAAGACAAATCAGGGCTATGTAAATAATCACTTGCAGGTGTGAAAGAGGTTTGAGCCAAAGACGGGGTCCACCTTGACCAAATCAACTGCGTTGTCTAGGTACATTGCATCTCCAAAAGGGACTGCATAGTTCTAGAAGGGAGCCTCTAATGTGAAGAGGGCTAACTCATCAAAGTGGTTTAGGGTTTGCAAGAGTTTCCTCATGTTATAAAAGAAGGAGGAGAGCAACATGAAGAGGTTGTTGATAGATCATATTTCTGAAGTATTTGTCTGCTTAGACAAATACCATTCTCTGTTGTTTAGTGGAGGATTGTGATTGGAATTCCTGTTTATGGGTTTCATCTCTTCCCTTGAGGATCATTGGAGGAGTTCTTTGCTGAAGTTGGTCACTATCTGGTTTGAGACCAAGCTCTTTCTTTCATGAGCAGCGTTGGCCCATTGAGGGTTTTTGCAGCTGCTATCTTTTGTAGCAAGTGGTGTTCTAGATTTGCTTAGATCTAGCTTGTTTTGAGAAGCTTTCTCTGTTGGAGTGTGTTCTTCAGCCTCCAAAGAGATAGCTGATCCACATTTTGTATCAGATCTGTAATTTCATTCTAGTTATTCAGTCTCCTTCACCCTCTGCGCAGTTTTTTCTCAATACTGCATTATTTTGTGAGAGGGCTTTCTTATTTCAGTTTGCTATCAGTTTGGAGGAAGATCTCTTGGTGTGAGGCTTTCCTTCCCTTGGTGATCCGTGGATTGGGTTACTGATCCATGTCTCTATAGATCTGATCTCTTTCAGCAATAAAAGTTATCTTCAGAAATTTCTGGGTTTTCTACAGCACTGCAATTTGTAATTCAGATCTACAGCTTGTTATGCAACATTTTGATGTAATTCCAATTGGATCTTGTTCTTAATGTCTTATAGTTTCCATATCTATATTAGATCTGATGTTTCATCCATACATATGTCAGAGATCTAAAATGTAATGTACAATAGCTTAACCACTTGAAAAATAACGCTTTCTATGTATTTCTGCAGTTTGTTACCAGTTGCAACTCTAATTTCTGAAGGGATTTTGCCCTAGTTTCTTTTGTAATCTGCTGTAGAGGCTATAAGATCAAATATAAATCTGATTTACTGTTATATCTCTGAAGTATCAGATCTTTGGCTGTCCTCCTCTGAGTTTCAGTCAAAACTGCGCAATTCTAGTTGCTGGGGTTTTTGTGTTTCAACAGCTTCTCTCTTTGGCTGATTTCTAGCTAGTATTCAATTTTGGAGATCTGTTTAATGTGCCTAAACTGATTTTTTTCAGCTGAAATTCTATATATAAGTCACATACAGCATAAATGAGGGGATCCTAGCCCTGATCTGCGTTATTCTTGTTCATATTTTCTTATACAACGTTTTCTTTGAAGACCTTGTTGAGATTCCTAAAAGGGACTATTCCAAGTTCTATAGGAAAATTCTATAGTTGGCCAGGTAGCCTCTGGTTCTCACCCTCTTTTCAGAGGTGACATAACCAGTAAATGCCTCTGTACTCCATCTCTGACATAGAATCTTGAGAATCCCCAAAAAGGAGTATTATAGTGGTATTGGAGCTCCACTCTTGGCACAACCTGTGCTAGTATTGGAGCCTCAGTCATGCTGCATTCCAAATATGAAGGTCCTATTTCTGAGAGGGAGAGGAGATACCATAATAGAATTCATAGAAAGTATGACTATACTACTGTTGACCTTGACAAGGGTCAAGACAAGGGGAAAGCCCCTGAGTTGGTGAATGATAAAGATAAGGAGGCAGAAGAGTTTGCAAAAACTCTCTTAGAAGCTATGCAAGATCTATCCTAGGAGATAAAGGAGATGAGGATAGATCGAATGAGGGAGTCCCTTGGGAGATTCCATCAAGGAGAAAGTTCAGAAAAGTCTCAGTTTGGGACTGGTCAACCTGTGAGCTTGCCTTAAGTTCCACAGATCTCACAATGCTCTACAATGCCTACCTTCTTGGCTGTAGAGAATGAAGGGCTTCAAGAGTCAACCTCTTTGGAAGGCTACTTTGCAGAATATGATTCACAAATTCAAAGGTTCAAGGATAACTTGAGCTTTCAAGACTTCTGCCATCTCAAGGACCGGAGGAGGCCATTGCAGCAGTATAGAGATGGAGGTTTCCTTCATGGAAGGCACCACACCATGGGCAGGTTCTTATTACCTAAGTTCGATGGATCACCCTCTTGTTCATCTAAAGCATGGGTGGAGAAGTTGGACATCTATTTCTAGCTAAATAAAGTGCTTGAAGCAGAAGCCATTAAGATTGTTGCGCTGCATTTTGATGGAGAAGCCTACAACTGGTGGTTTCATGGAATTTATACATTGGGGCACAACAATGTGTCCACTTATGCTGAGTTCACTAGGAGACTAGTGGAGAGATTTGATCGGAAGGATCCAGAGGCCCCTTTCATAAGCTTGGCAAAGCTTAAACAGACAAGAGATGCTGAGGCCTATATTTCTGAATTGCTGAGATTGTCTGTAATGGTTCCAGATCTTTCATGAGCAAGGAGAGTCTATATGTTCATTGATGGCCTGGAAGAACATTTGCATGGGTTGGTCAAGTCTACCAAGCCCACCACTCTACATGATGCCATTGAAAGAACTAGAGATCTCCAAGATGCCTTGCCAAGGGCAAAGGCAACCTTCGCAAGCAAAGCCACTCACTCTTCTAAAGGGAAGGAGGGGAAAGCTTCTCCACCCAAGGAGAGCTCACAGAAAAATCTTCTTGACAATGATCTCCGGAGGGAGTTGAGGAAAAATAAACTATGTTTCACTTGTTAAGAGCCATGGGTACCGGGACATAGATGTGCTGCTGGGAGAGCACACTATATTGAAGTCTTCTCTGATTGTGAGGAGGAGGAGGGAAATGATGGACCTAGGAGAGGTCACTACGCTGGTGATGATGATGAGGAGGATCCATCATCATCCAGAGAAGAAGAAGGAGCATTTGCTCCAACCAGTGGGACTCTTACTTCTTTGAGAGGAGTGCCCAAGTATTTGACTCTTAGAGTACAAGGTTCAGTTATGAACCAAAGGGTATCTATTCTGATTGATAGTGGGGCAACCCACAACTTTATTGATGCTCACTTTGTGCAAAGGAGAGAGATCCCTACTGATACTTTTGATGGGTTCTCTATTTTGGTTCCGGGAGATAGGACTATGCAGTGCATGCAGTATGTTCCATCATTTTCTGTGACTATGGGAACCTACACTTTGGAGGACCACTTCTTTGTGGTGGACATACCAGACACCAACATCATCTTGGGTGTCCAGTGGTTGATTACTTTGGGAAAGGTCACCACTGATTGGAAGGCCTTGTAGATGGAATGGGTGGATTTGAAGAGTGGGAAACAACAAGTCATTCAAGGCATGCACACCTACCCTTCACTTGATGTTTCTACCCACACATCAAAGATGGAATTGCACAGTGGGGGCAAGGACCTCACAGTTCCTTCTCTCATGTTTATGAGAATGCTGCAAGGAACATTCCTACATCATGGCAAGCCACTTGGGGTGCCATTAGATTCTGTGGGACAAGCTTCACCAAGTGCTAAAACAAAAAAAGAAAGAGTCACAGCACTGTGGGAGGAAGCAAAGGGGAGGATCAACCTTCCCACAAACAATTTTGGCATGCATAGTGCCAAGGAAACAAGCAACAACAAGGAAATCACCACCATATATGCATCAACAACGCTTTCTTTGTTGAGAAGTGTAGATCCATATTGGAGGTCTCAACTCCTTGTGGAGTACTCCAAAGATCTACACATCGGGATGATCTTAGATGGCATGAAGCAAGGAGGAGGCTATTTGGTCCATGAAGGGGTCATCTATAATCTTGGTAAAGTATTCTTGTCTCAAGCCTCCAAGCTTAAGCAAGAGATACTACAAAGGGCACATAAGGAGTTCCTTTCCAGCTACATGCAGTTAGCAAAAATCTACTCCCTAATCTTGAAGAGTTTTGATTGGGAGGGTATGGAGGAAGAACTACATCAGCATTATGATTGGGAGGAACTATATCAGCACTTACAAGAGTGAAAAAGTTATGTGGAGATGGGGCAGCCAAGGGATCCTATGCAGGAAACATTTCAACCATCTCTTTCTTCTCTCAAAAGAGGAGAAAAACCCATGCCTAACTCTATGTGTGTGGGAGACTTGTATGGTAAGAAATCTGATCTTGTGGAGCAAGTTTATTTTCTGATTTGGCACATTCTCTTACCATATGTATGCAGGCCATGGCTTCTACAAGGAGTAATATTACATGCAGATCTCATGGCAATGATGAGGCTAATAAAAATTCCAAAGCTGGCCACTCCCTTGAGGTTCAAGGGGAGATTATTTATCATGATGAGTGCTTCCCAAAAGAACCTAATGAGGACTTCACTTTCAACCATGTCAAAGTGACCCATGCAGCAAATATGTGGTGGGAGTACCACCTATCACATTCAGATCTACTCAAAACAAGGAGTGCACTGCGCTGGTACCTCATGTGGGATTGTGACCCACCTCCTCAAGTGCAAATTTCAGTTTGCCTATTTGTGATTTTGCTTCCATACATAGATGACATATTGGTATTGTTTTTGGGTATGTATGGGCAAAGAGTAAGTAGTGTACTGTTGGCTAGTGATCAGGTCTCGCAGGCAAGACCCAGGTTCAGGAGTTGTGGCCAACAAAGGAATCCGCTGTAGTCTAGGATCATGCCGGCATTATCACCCTACTCTGGGGAGTAGAGAGTCTCACCCGAGGCGTGTCACGACCACATGCAGAAGGGGAATAGACCAGTGGCAAGGAACAGATCCACAACTCATTCTCATCAGTGATTAGATTGCATAGATAGAATCACATACACAATAGCGTTCAGAGAGCATACAGATATTAAGCAAATGAAATTTTTAAAGAATCTCAACCAACACACATGCATGTGAGTCACACAAATAGACAGCAACCTGCAATTGTATTAAGCTCTTGGCCAAATCCATAGTTACATAGCTTTGCAATGGGCTTACAGATCTGATACATATGCCTTGCGGAACAGAAATGTACATCAATAGAAATCTAGGAACTACAGAGACCTCATCCATAATCTGGGTTCCTGCTGCAGCATGCGTTTCTTCTCCTTCAGTCGCTCTCTTCTCTCTTCTGCTGTGGAAATCAGCTCCTGTTTCATCCGGGTGACTGCTATTTATTCACCCGCTGTCGCGACTGTTAGTTCTGCTTATGTCATTCTTCAGCTGCTTCTAGCTTTTCTCTGATTATCTGTGTGTTCTGCTTGCGTTCTTCTGCTGTATCTTTTCCTTATCTGTACTTATGCATCTAGTTTCCTCCGCTATGTGCCTGTTCCATCGCAACCTTGGTAGCTCCGCCATTTGATATGGTTGCGACTTGGTTGCGGCTGCCATGTGCCCTCGTTCCGCAACCCCAAAATCTGGCCGTTGGTTCAAATTCAAAACATTCAAAACAAGGTTTTTCAAAACAAGGGCCCCAACAGGTCCCGACCACAGTTCCTTGACTCATCCCCGAGTCAATCACAAATTACGGTTTCTACCTCCATTGCCCTGCTTGACCCCGCACCCTGTTCGCCCTGTGTGCCTTCATCCTGTGCTCGTTCCTGCTGTGCGCCTTCAGCTTGTTCCTGTCCTTGCTGTGCGGCTTCAGGCGGCTGTTCAAACAAGGGCCCCAAATCCGGGACCCTTTCGAACGCTGTAGCTCGAAGCTCAGTAAAAGCTGACACAGCTTGCTGCCACCCCTGGATGAGCGAGTCTGTTTCGTCGGCGAGCTTGGTGACAACAGCCTCCTCGATGGGCGTTGGGACAGCTCCGAACATTGTGCTGATCTGGGTCTCGGCTGCCGCTGCGAGCTGTTGTATGGTCCGGGCGCTAGATTGAAGGGGCGGCCGGAGCTCTCGAATGACATGTTTGGCCTCCGCCGAGCAAGCCTCTGTGTGTTGGAGTTGTGCCTCAAGTTCATCAGCCTGGGCGTATAATTGATCTAACCTTGCGGGGTCCATAGCCTCCTGAATTTCCTTTGAAACCTGCTAGAGTTGGGATGAAATCAGCTGTGTCTTGACAGTGAGGGTCAGGGAGCATTCCTGAAGGCCCTTCAGGAGGTCACGAGCCTCTCGTGCTGTGGAATGAAGTGCTTCCTGCATCTGAGCTTCCTGGTCCTGCTTGGCGGCCACCTGGGCAGAATAGTCGACCTCGGGCTCGGTCGGCACGGGACGGGCCGCTAGCGCTACACGAAGCTCATGATTCTCCCGGTGTAATTCCTAGATGACACCCCGAAGGTGGATAGCTTGTTCGGAGAGGCTGGCCGCAGCGATTTCGGGAGGCAGCAGGGGGTAACGAGGCTCTATGGAGGGCCAGAACTCGGAGAACATCCGGGTGACATTGATGATCATTGCTTCCATCTGCTCCCGTGCTGTTTGGAGTTGGTCGCGCTATTCAGTAAGCGCGGAAATTTGGTGTTGCTGCTCGGCATACTGCCGCTGGAGTCCCAAATGTAATCTTTCGGCTTGCTGGGCCGCCCTTTGAATCAGTAGATACAGCTGAGATGGATTGTCAGGCTGGAAGGTGGCAGTCCCAGAAGCGCTCTGCGTCGGCATCCGCTCCGGCAACGGTTGCCCACCGGCAACTGTTCCATTGACATGCCCAGGAGGTGAGAAGGGCGTGGCCTCTGGATGTGCAGAGTCAACCATATTGAGATTTGGCGGTTCTTGCTGATCAAGGTGAGCTGGTCGTGGAGGAATTGTGGCCTCAGGAGGAACCTCGGTAGAATCAGACCCGGTGTGCAGCTGCTGTGTGAATATATCAGTGAAAGGAGGGTGAGGTTCAAGGGGAGATTATTTATCACGATGAGTGCTTCCCAAAAGCACCTAATGAGGACTTCACTTTCAACCATGTCAAAGTGACCCATGCAGCAAATATGTGGTGGGAGTACCACCTATCACATTCAGATCTACTCAAAACATGGAGTGCACTGCGCTGGTACCTCATGTGGGATTGTGACCCACCTCCTCAAGTGCAAATTTCAGTTTGCCTATTTGTGATTTTGCTTCCATACATAGATGACATATTGGTATTGTTTTTGGGTATGTATGGGCAAAGAGTAAGTAGTGTACTGTTGGCTAGTGATCAGGTCTCGCAAGCAAGACCCAGGTTCAGGAGTTGTGGCCAACAAAGGAATCCGCTGTAGTTTAGGATCACGCCGGCATTATCACCCTACTCTGGGGAGTAGAGAGTCTCACCCGAGGCGTGCCGCGACCACATGCAGAAGGGGAATAGACCAGTGGCAAGGAACAGATCCGCAACTCATTCTCATCAGTGATTAGATTGCATAGATAGAATCACATACACAATAGCATTCAGAGAGCATACATATATTAAGAAAATGAAATTTTTAAAGAATCTCAACCAACACACATGCATGTGAGTCACACAAATAGACAAAAACCTGCAATTGTATTAAGCTCTTGGCCAAATCCACAGTTACATAGCTTTGCAATGGGCTTACAGATCTGATACATATGCCTTGCGGAACAGAAATGTACATCAATAGAAATCTAGGAACTACAGAGACCTCATCCATAATCTGGGTTCCTGCTGCAGCATGCGTTTCTTCTCCTTCAGTCGCTCTCTTCTCTCTTCTGCTGTGGAAATCAGCTCCTGTTTCATCCGGGTGACTGCTATTTATTCACCAGCTGTCGCGACTGTTAGTTCTGCTTATGTCCTTCTTCAGCTGCTTCTAGCTTTTCTCTGATTATCTGTGTGTTCCGCTTGCGTTCTTCTGTTGTATATTTTCCTTATATGTACTTATGCATCTAGTTTCCTCCGCTATGTGCTTGTTCCATCGCAACCTTGGTAGCTCTGCCGTTTGATATGGTTGTGACTTGGTTGCGGCTGCCATGTGCCCTCGTTCCACAACCCCAAAATCTGGCCGTTGGTTCAAATTCAAAACATTCAAAACAAGGTTTTTCAAAACAAGGGCCCCGACATGTACATATGCCACATGGGATGGAACTTTATCCTGTACTTCATGATACATGTTTTAGATATGACATTGCTTCACCCATGTTCATTTCTGTTGAGTTTTACACTCCTGAAGGGGCAGACTATGCACCTATCATGTTGGCATTGGAGGAGCAGTTTTTGATGTATTAGCTTGGTGAGCACTTAATCCATGATGAAAGCTTGATTCTTGATGGTGCCATCAATGGAGAAGGAGAATAACTACAGCTCTTACCCTGTCAGTTGCTTGAGGACAAGCAACATTTTGGAGGGGAGGACTGTAATGTTCCTACTTAGCCTTAGCTAAGAGGAGACATTCAATTTTGATTTTATTTATGTTTTATGAATAAATGAATAAAGGAGGACATGTAAAACTCCTAAAAATTCTGAACAAATTAATGCCCATGTGAACAAAGACAAATCAGGGCTAGGTACATAATCACTTGCAGGTGTGAAAGAGGTTTGAGCCAAAGATTGGGTCCACCTTGACCAAGTCAACTGCGCTGTCTAGGTTCATTGCATCTCCAAAAGGGACTGCGCAGTTCTAGAAGGGAGCCTCTAATGTGAAGAGGGGTAACTCATCAAAGTGGTTTAGGGTTTGCAAGGGCTTTCTCATGTTATAAAAGAAGGAGGAGAGCAACATGAAGATGTTGTTGATATATCATATTTCTGAAGTATTTGTCTGCTTAGACAAATACCATTCTCTGCTGTTTAGTGGAGGATTGTGATTGGAATTCCTGTTTAGGGGTTTCATCTCTTCCCTTGAGGATCATTGGAGGAGTTATTTGCTGAAGTTGGTCACTATCTGGTTTGAGACCAAGCTCTTTCTTTCATGAGCAGCGCTGGCCCATTGAGGGTTTTTGCAGCTGCTATCTTTTGTAGCAAGTGGTGTTCTAGATTTGCTTAGATCTAGCTTGTTTTGAGAAGCTTTCTCTGTTGGAGTGTGTTCTTCAGCCTCCAAAGAGATAGCTGATCCACATTTTGTATCAGATTTTTAATTTCATTCCAGTTATTCAGTCTCCTTCACCCTCTGTGCAGTTTTTTCTCAATACTGCATTATTTTGTGAGAGGGCTTTCTTATTTCAGTTTGCTATCAGTTTGGAGGGAGATCTCTTGGTGTGAGGCTTGCCTTCCCTTGGTGATCTGTGGATTGGGTTACTGATCCATGTCTCTATAGATCTGATCTCTTTCAGCAATAAAAGTTATCTTCAGAAATTTCTGGGTTTTCTGCAGCACTGCAATTTGTAATTCAGATCTACAGCTTGTTATGCAATATTTTGATGTAATTCCAATTGGATCTTGTTCTTAATGTCTTATAGTTTCCAGATATATATTAGATCTGATGTTTCATCCATACATATGTCAGAGATCTGAAATGTAATGTACAATAGCTGAACCACCTAAAAAATAACTCTTTCTATGTATTTTTGCAGTTTGTTACTAGTTGCAGCTCTAATTTCTGAAGGGATTTTGCCCTAGTTTCTTTTGTAATCTGCTGTAGAGGCTATAAGATCAAATATAAATCTGATTTACTGTTATATATCTGAAGTATCAGATCTTTGGCTTTCCTCCTCTGAGTTTCAGTCAAAACTGCACAATTCTAGTTGCTGGGGTTTTTGTGTTTCAACAACCTCTCTCTTTGGCTGATTTCTAGCTAGTATTCAATTTGGGAGATCTGTTTAATGTGCCTAAACTGATTTTTTTCAGCTGAAATTCTATATATAAGTCACATACAACATAAATGAGGGGATCCCAGCTCTGATCTGCATTATTCTTGTTCATATTTTCTTATACAACGTTTTCTTTGAAGACCTTGTTGAGATTCCTGAAAGGGACTATTCGAAGTTCTATAGGAAAATTCTACAGTTAGCCAGGTAGCCTCTGGTTCTCACCCTATTTTCAGAGGTGACATAACCAGTAAATGCCTCTGTACTCCATCTCTGACATAGAATCTTGAGAATCCCCAAAAAGAAATATTACATTGTAATTATAGTTAAGAGTTTAGGTAGTCAAACTTTACCACTATTATGCTATCGGGTTGTGTTATAACCAGGCCACTGGGAGGAAAAGGGGTTCCATTCTTTTGCATGCAATGGTTCGATAATTGAGGAAACAATATCCAAGAGGGATAGGAGATAAAGCACACAATGAGAATTTGTGCTCTATAGTAGCCCACGGGTCACAAGCCATACTTCTTTGTACTCATAGCCATATTTCCATTCATAGAAAGAGAGTGGAGTGGCCTCACCTTCCAATTGGGTTTTTCTCCCAAAAGGGTTTCTTGGGTAATATTTTGTGTCAAATGTGTGTGTGATATTTTATTTTTTGGTTCTCTATTTTCTGCATAATTTTTAATTCGGATGCATGCACTATGAACAATAAATCTAGAAATCTAAAAAGAAATAGATTTGTAATAGTGTAGAATTTCATATTTTAAATATAATTTTATCAGATCTGTTATGATGAACTGTCCAGTGGAATATCCATGGAATTTTGTGGATCATTTACCAACCAATCTAATACATTAATCTCCATGACATATGTTTCAAGTGTCGAAGCTCACACCATAACATTAAATTACCCCTTTTGGGTGAAAAATGATTCTCCCAAATTTGTTAAAACAATAGGCTTGACATCTTAATCTTCACCTTAAACAAATGATGAATGGACGAGGTTAGTAAGGAAGGGAAAAAAATCCCCAAACTCACCACTTTGGTTTGTTCCCTAGCCTCGACAACTTTAATCACCCCTTCAAACAAACCTTGCCCTGACTCAAAAGAAGAATTGAAATTGTTTGGTAGTTAGAGACTCACCCGGCGGTTCCCAACCCATTTCCCTATGTGGGTGGTGGTAGCCTAATCTTCAACCACACAACTAAATGCTTCTTAGTCAACTCATGGTAGTGAAGACCCTCACAAGAGGCCAAAAATTAATATTTTAACCTACTTCTTGCTTTTTAAGATGCAGAATGTGGTTTCTACAAACACCTTTAATGCCTTAATTAGAAGGGAAGGTGAGTAGATAATAAATTACCACAAAGAGAGTTCAAAATTAAGTTAGTTTGATAGAACTTATGGGGTCTTGCAAACACCTTTCATGAATGCATGGTTTGAAAATTAGAAATTTGCGATCTTGATATTATTTTTTTATAAGAAGTTGAAGTGACTTGCTTTATGTTTTGATAATTTCGTTGAAATTTGTTGTTTTTTTACTAGCCATGTTGAATGTAAAGGTGGGGGTACAACCCTTATTTCTTCCAAATGAATATTCAACATGCGATGGATCCCTCAAATTGTGTTATATGGACCATATTTTATTCCAAAGGCCATGTGGTCGACCTCAATAATATTTGTGCTCTAAGTGATATATATGAAAGAATAGCCTTGTGGGAGTGGTTGGTTAATGCATTGTCAAAGGCCCATTGGTTATTAACTTGTAAAACCCCAACAATTTTTTTCACAAAGGCCCTCCTTAGTTATGGCTCACCTAGTCCAAAATTCCAAAAAATAAAATAAGAGGGTGTTGAAAAGGTTAGAAAAGGTCTTTGAGTAAAATTTCTTCATTTTCAAAATGAAGGAAAAACATAAATGTAAGTCTGGGGGAAGATTACAGTAATAAACCACCACCCCGTTTTTTTATCCATATTGGAGGCCTAAAGAACCCAATGGTCATGGATCAAATGTTTATGTTGAACAACTCCCTGCTAAAGCATGTACCCTATATGGAAACTAACAATAGAATTCAAAATTAGTTGTTTCAACCTAAGGGAGATATAGAGTGGAGATTGTGGTGGGACTTTTGAAATATGCAACTAAGTTCAGTATTCATAATGTCTTATGTAAATTTGATTTTATGTATTTGATGTAAAGAGAAAAAGAAAATTTATTATTGTTATTTTGTAGCATGGGTTTCATGCTCAAGGTAATTTTATTTATAGGTCAAGCACCCATTGAGTGCTTCTAGGGCTTTGTCACAAAGACTACGAGTCAAAGGGTCGTTGTCATATGTAAAAGACCCCATCCAATGCTTTTTATCATGTAAAGAGAATTTATGTAAGTCAAAAGTGTCAAATTTCCTCCTCCAAGACTAAGT
Source organism: Pinus albicaulis (assembly GCA_034641835.2). Lineage (NCBI taxonomy): Eukaryota > Viridiplantae > Streptophyta > Pinopsida > Pinales > Pinaceae > Pinus > Pinus albicaulis. The sequence goes on from CM076574.1 coordinate 390,163,007, forward strand.
CGGTCTCATTAGAGTTGTTCGAGCCTCGTATAAGACTATATATAAGTGTGTCATCAACCTCATTTGGAGAAGAGACTCAATAAAGTTTGACTACAAGAAAAAAAATCCTAATAACCAGCGAAGAAGAGGAGAACAAGAGGGAAGATAAATCAAAGTATTGGAGGTTTGTTTTAGGGATGAAATATCTCACACGTGTAAAGGAATTAGGGCAACATTTATAGCAGCAAGATCAAATTACAATCCTGTCAAGAGAAGTCAAAGTTTGGGTTCATAAAGATCACGTTTGAAGGTCGAGTTGCTAAGGAGAAATAATATCCCCAATTGAAGAACAAAGGAGACATATTCTACCATATTCCACTCACACGTGTGAGCTAGGGTTTCTATAAGAAGGTCAAATATTGCAGTCATAAGTTGCAAGTCCAAAATCGAGTTTGAAGGAGAAGTTGCATAAATTTTGAAGCAAGTTTGACTTGGGCTGACTTTGTGAAAAGCAAGTTCATCAAGGAGAAGTTTGATTTGGGCTGACTTTGTGAAAAGCAAGTTCATCAAGGAGAAGTTTGACTTGTTCTCGGAGGGGTCTTTGTCAAGGGTCTTAGATCTTGGAATTTGTCATTTGAAGATTCTATAAGAAGAGAAGAAATATTATGATAATCCTCTCAAGAGGAGAGGTTTTGGCCCTGGCTAACAACCTACATTTTGTGTTCTCTTGTCTCATTGATCTTAATAGTTTGGTAGATGTTTGATGATAATAACACTATAATAATCAAAAGAAAGAATAAATTAACTACAAGTACATCATGTTAAGTAAAATATCATCACAAACAATTATCAAAGTAAGATAAATCACCCTAATATAGCTACCCTTGATTTCTCAACATGGTATTAGAGCTAAACGTGACAAGAGCAAGGAAGGCAGCTTGAAGATCATCCAATTGAAGAAGGATACATAAGGGCCAAGCATAAGGATATGATCAAGGAAATCAAAGAGCATCAAGGAGGACTATCCATCACAACATAAGGATCATATCATATAGAAGAATAAGACCTCAAGGACACTACCTCCACTAAGAGAAAGAAGGATTCTACACTCTTAAAGCACCCTTGGAAAGCTTACACATTCTGCAATCATCAAGGAAGCAAGAAGAGCACTTTATATTAAAATTGAAGTGATCTCCCTCTCATTAAAGAAAGGATAGCATCTCAAACATCTTTGAATAATGAAGAACATCTATCCTTATATTGAAGAAGAAGCATTGTCATTCTTTCATAATCAAGGAGGCATATTCAATTGTCAATAACAAAGGAGTAGTGGAAGTGAACATCATAAAGAAGGCATAGAGTTGAATATATCATCATAAAAAGAGCATCTTTTCTTGAAAAGTAAGTATTCTATATTTTATATATCATCATAAAAAGAGCATCTTTTCTTGAAAAGTAAGTATTCTATATTTTATATCTCAATCTACAATGAGTTCTTTATGCAATGAGAACAAAAAACTTGTTGGGACATTGAATTACCTTGCATGGAAGAAGGTAATATATTTGATCCTCATAGAAAATGAAGTTAGTGAATATGTCACGGGATCAATCACGAAACCTTTTCAAGGGAAATCTCAATAACTATCAAAGTATATTAAAGGAGAAGTAATATCTTAAAGAATACATATTGAGTCAATAAAGTATTCTCTCATTCCTTATGTAGCAAAGTTGAAGACATCAAAAAAGATATATGAAAAATTGGTGGAATTGTCCTCTATAAGTACAACAGGAGAAATTATATCATTAAGGACCGAACTATACAAGATGAAGGTTTCAAAGGAAGAATGGGTAGCCTCATATCTTATGAGGGTATATCCAATAAGAGATCAATTATAAGAGCCAAGAGAAGTAATGTCTGATAGAGAAAAGCCCACCATTGTGCTCAATGCACTATCTGATGAGTGGGTCAACTTTGTATTTAGTATCTATGTAAACAAGGAAACTACTCCATTCAATGATGTATGGTCATTATGCAAAATTGAAGAAACCATATTGAAGGCAAAGAAAGACGTTGGATCAAGTGAGCAAACTCAAGCATATGTAGCTATGGCAAGGAAGAAAGGGAATTCTTGAAAAATATTTCAAAATAAAAACGACATGTCTAAGATTCAATGTTATGAATGTAATGAATACGGGAATTTCAAAAGGAATTTCCCTAAACTCAAGAAGGACAACAAGAAGAGAAAAGAAAGAAATGAAGCCCATGTCACCAAAGAAGTAGAAGAACCTGAAAAGAAGAATTCAAAGAAGGAAGACGTGAAAGACCTTTACTATGACTAAGATAACATCATATACTTAGTTCTTTTACATTTGTAGAAGATAACAGTCATGATGGAAGAATCACAAGTATGATATGATGCATTGATTAAGATGGCATCATAAACAATCATCATGATAGAAAGGAAGTAGCTTGTGACATCATCATTAGAAGTATAGAAGGATAATCGAAGTAACAGTTTATATGGTCAAATCAAGTCATGTAGCAAGATAGAAAGATAAAAATTTGTCACACCTCATCATTATTAAAATAAGCATTTGTAAAACAAGAATCATCAAGATCCTCCATTGGAATCTTTGTTAGAAGATTCACCTCTAAGAAGCAAGTGATAGTATACATTCCACCTTGTGTGGTGTTAGTGTCCAAATGTTCAGTGATCAAATGTACTCTTTCAGGTTTACTTAGTAGTGGTCCTAGGTCAAAATTTCATGTTTCAAGTGAGTTTTCAAATAAACTTTTTCTCACTGAATATGTCTAGGTCTGAAATGCTACTCCCTTCACTTCTTTCATGGTCATCATCATTTCAAAGGTCATGTCATCCATCAATCATCTAGGGTCTGAGGTCAATCATCTCACCTTCATTAAGGTCAGAGTCTAGGTCTCATTTGTTTCGCCACCATAAGAGTCAATTATGTCATGAAAGAAGGCGAACAAAACCTCATTTTCACCATATAAGTCATTTACATAGGGAGTTAGAAAAGACAAGAAAATAAATGAAAGTACTTTGTCTTTACTCAAATAAAGTGTGTTTCTTGATTAATTTTTTCAAAAAAAAATAAAAATTCTTCAAAGAGCTTGTGATTTCACTAGAAGACAAAAAGCAATTTTGTGATTGTTATAAAAAGAAAAAGAGGATTCTTCAACTCATTTTATCCTTTGATGTTCGATAGAGCACCTCTCTTCTCACCATCATACTCCACAACTGCCAAGAGTTGAATAAAATTAATCAAATTTGTGCCAACACTATCTGTGCTACGCTTCTATGGTGCTGCGCTACGCTTCTGGAGGTGTTTCGCAGGTGCTGCGCTACGTTTTTGGCATGCGCTACGTTTTTGGCATGTGAGCTTAAAATCACTTCTCCATGGTTCAAAACAACTGCATAAGGGTTCATACACCTCCTAAATAGTAAGTGGACACCTTTCATACCTCTCTCAAGTCAAAATTCATCAACAAATGAGTGGTTTCATTCATTAGGTCATCTCCACTACGTTTTTGGTGTTTTTCATCTTTTGTTTGTTTCAGCTGATAAAAACCTAATCTAATCATACACAACCTTCATATAACCTGCATACACCATACCCTAACATCTCCTATCACTCATAACCCTATTTACCATCATTTTCATCAAACCCCTAGTTTTACTACAATTTTTTCATGAAAACTAGGAAATCCATGTGTTTTGACCTTTTGGGCACCTTCCTCATGCCCATTTCCGGAAATTCCACTTGCAGTGTAAAGTGAAATCATCACCCTACCTACCCAATTTTTTAGGGATTTTTCCCTAGCTTCCTTCCACCCCATTTCTATCCCTAAAATCACCCTACCACTATCCCCTGTTTACCTAATTCTACATCTCCCCTACCCATTTCATCTAGCTAGGGTTTTATATTATTGACAAACACTATGGGGGAAGAAAAGAATATTCATAAGGGAGGCCACCATTCCAGGTTTGAGCCATATAGCTTGCAAGAAATCAATGCATCTCGTTTTTCCAAGAGATGTTTTGAAAACAATGGTTGTTTTAGGTTTTGTGAGAGGATCAAGGAGGTGGGATGTCATCCTCAATTGACAAGCCTTTTTGCTACTAACTTCAGGAAAGAGAAGGCTCTCATAGTAGGCTTTGAGTTCACCATATCAGCAGATGTCATTGCTTCAACAACAGGTATCCCAAACCATGGATAAGTCTGGTTCAAAGGGATGGAACTGGACCTTGAAAACTACAAAATGTTCCTGAAACCTCATTGCAAAGATGCTCCTGAGAATATCTTCCCTTTCAGGCATTTACTTGATAAATATGCCCCTTTGATGAAGTTAATTATGAAATATTTTACATGTGAAGGGCAATTTTCAAGGTTGTACCCAATACCATGTCACGTTATTGATGCACTTCACTGCTACTCAACCACTAAATTTTCCTAACTATTTGTTCAAGATGACTGAAAAGGTACAAAGCAAAGGTAAAGTTCACCATCCTAGTTTGTTCCACCATGGCTTGATCAAGATTATTGTTTTGCATCATCTTTCAACAATAAATATGTCTTGGGAAAATTTCATGGAGACAGTTGCATCAACGCCTACTACTAGCCCATCCATCATCCACACCACACCATTAGCACTAGCACAACAAACAGAGGTTGGATCTTCAAGTAGGCAAGTAGAGATATCAAAGGCGCCTAAGGTTGAGATCACTCAAACCTATGAGAAAGGCAAGAGGATATTTTTTTCTCCTAAGACCATCAAAGGTGTAGTTGCACCTAATACCACATTTGAACAAAGACAAGCAGGAGAGTAGCCACCTAGTCATGATAGTGAGCCAGTCATGCATGAGGATGAGTCACCATTGTAGCAGCATGAAGAACAAGCAAACTAAAGGCTAGTATTGACACAAACAAGGGTAAAGGCAAGGAAGTGGTGGATGTTCATCTTCTAGAAGATACGAAGGTTGAAGCAAAGCCTATGAGGCCAAGCAAGAGGGTTAACTAAGCAAAAAGAGCAAGAAAGAGAGCCATCTCCACCATCAGCTCAGTTAACCTTTGATGAGTTGATAGCTGCTGAAATTGAACAAGATAAAGAGTTGTGGCTTGATAGGGTAAACATTCATCTTGAGAAGTTTTTGAAGAAGGCATAAATAGATAACAACCTCCAGAGGCATATGGCAAGGCATTATTTCACAAGGAACCAAATCGCAAAGGTGAGGGTGAAGAATTTGAGAAATAAGCTTAAGGAAACCCTAATTAAGCTTAAGGAGATGGACAATTTGGGTTTGCCTGCTGAGGCCTCCTTAGCGGTTTAGCCCATCATCCTAGGATGCCATGAAACAAATTTTGGAGAATTTTGAGCATCTTCTGCATTTTTTATGATTTTTTGAAAATTCTAGAAATTTAGTTTTTGCAGAAGCTTCGCGCAGTGACAGGACGCTTTTTATCAGGGCATATAAATGGTGGAAAATTTATATGGTTGGATGCCTTTTCACCTCTACATCATAGATATGACATTAGGTCAACTTGTCACCTTCCATTTTTGAAGAAAAATGCAAAAAAATCACTTTTTTCATGCTTCTGCCACCTATTTTGCCTCTACGTGGTGCTTCTGGAGTGAGGTTGGGATAATCAGCTTTTTAAGGCCTTCAAGGGGGTATTTTCTCAATTTTGAGGGTGTAAAGACACACTGGGCTACCTATCCTAACTCTCATATTTGCAAATGGGTTCCTAACAGTCATTCAAAAGCAACTCTAAAGTGGCGCGACGCTTCTGCTGGGAGGCGCGACGCTTCTGTCATTGGATTCCCTTGGATAATTGTTAAGCCAAAAAAAATCCAAAATTTGAGGTTTAGCTGTCCCATAAAGTGTCTTTTGGGTGGAAGAGTTTTTTTTTTCCTCTATTTATGGAGGAATAATGTAATTAATCCAAGAGACTTGAACTCCTAGTTATTAATTAAATTTGAGGCAATGGTTTCTTACTTCCCTAGATTCTAGGTAATGACTCATACAATATATTTATGATGTGTTTTGGATCAGATTTCGACCCAATGAGGTGTCATCGCTTCTATTTTCTATATGTAGTCCAACTCAAGTCATTTGAAGGGTTGGATAGTTTTTATTTGCAGTGGAGGTATTGTTTTTGTTTGTTTTGTTTTTTTTACAGTGAAATCAAATAATGTTGCAACTATAATCTTGGAACTCTAGTGGTATGATTTTAAGCATTGTTTCTTCTCCGTTAATTCATCAAATTGAATGTTATGTTACCTTTTTGTCACATATATGTTTCAGTATGTTAATCTTATGAGTCCATGAACAAAAAACTTGTTTTCCATGCTCTGTTTTATAAGATTTTTCATGAATGTGTCTACTCTTCTAATGAATGAATTCATTTAAATGCTCATTCTGACTCTTTCTCTTTAAAACCCTATACACAATGACAAATTAAGTATGCTCCAAAGTTTACCTATCTAGCCTCATCCTTGTCTCTGCAACTTAACCTTTGAAATCAGACCTAAACCTTAGACCTAGCTCCTTGAATGTCATTCCTATCCAGTAAAAACTTCAAACAAACAAAACCCTAATATATTGAGAACCATAACTAGCCTAAGATAATTATATATCCAATCATATCATTGGCTGCAAAGTGACATTGAGAGATCCCTCTCTGGTTTTGGTAGGGCTAGATACCCGACCTAAAGCTTGGCTTGTGGTTACCTCCTTTAGTTCCATTCTCAGCCTTGGGAAACGGGGGGAGTGATAAAATTTTTGGCGCTGTTGCCAGAGAGCGATTGCAAAAATTTCCATGGGGATACTTTTTTTAGTTCACTAAAGGTTATACTTGTGGGTGACAAGTTCTGAAATTTGAAGAAGGCCGAGTTCCTAAATTCGAGCCAAAGTGAAAATTCTAAAAAAAAAAATGGCTCCCAAAAGACACTAGGTCAAATCCAGACCCAAATCCTTCACCTATTGTTAATGCCACTGAGATTATTTTAAGAAATCAGAAAAAAAAAGTCTCAGAAAGTTGGAAAGGCTATACCTCCACTTGTGAAATCAAACTCCTTGCCTACGTGACTAATTTTTTAAGAAAGTTCATCCTTTAATTTTGAATTTGAGAGACCTATGTTCAGGGATCCGGTCTCACAATTTCTCAGGTGGCAGCCGTGGCGAGGAGAGTGGGGTCCGTGAGAGCCGAACTCGACACCGGCGCGAAGGCGCGAGTAGATGAGAGCAGTAATTGGGTGATGGACAGTATCGCGAACGGGAAGGCTATCTATGGCGTTACGACGGGGTTCGGTGCGTCGTCACATAGGCGTACAAGACAGGGTGAGGCGCTGCAGAAGGAGATGGTCTGGTTCCTGAATGCCGGGATATTTGGGGGCTGCGGGGATTCGAACACGCTACCTCGCGATGCGACGAGGGCAGCGATGCTGGTGCAGACAAATACGTTGATGCAAGGCTACTCGGGGATTCGCTGGGGGATTCTGGAGGCTACACGTGGCAAAATTTAATTCGTTCCATGCGCGATAGGAAAACTGTTTCCCATTGGCTGGGGTGAACAGTGTTTGCTCACCCCAAGCCCGCAAAGAAAACGCCTTCGGCGTAATTAAAAAACAAATACACATAAATTTAGTGCTTTTTTTTAATGAAACAATTTATAGATTTTAAAAATGAAAAACTAAATAAACTTTTAAAAAAAAAAAAAAAAAAGAAGAAGAAGAAGAAGAAGAAGAAGAAAGAAAGAAAGAAAGAAAGAAAAGAAAAGAAAAGAAAAGAAAAAACAATTAAATTAAATTAAAATTTAATAAATAAATTTTAAATTTTAAATTTTAAAAAATAATTAATCTATAATATTAAATATAAAAATAAAAGAAAATTAAAAAAAAATTAAACAAATTGAATTTAAGATAAAAAAATTGAATTAAAAAAAAAAAATTTAAACTTTTTGAAATTAAAAAAAAATTTAAAAAAATCAAATTAAAATAAAAATATTAAAAATTAAAAAAAATAAAAAATAAAAAATAAAAATAAAATCAAATAAAAAATATACATATATATTAAAAATAAAAAAAAAATAATAATAATAATAAAATTAAAAAAAAAAAAAAACAAATTATATTTTAAATAAAAAAATTAAATTAAAAAAAAATAAATTTTTTGAAATAATTAAAAAAAAAAATCAAATTAAAAAAAAAAATAAAAAAAAAATCAAATTAAAAAAAATCAATTAAATTTTTTTTTTTAAATTTTAAAAAGAAAAAAGAAAAAAGAAAAAAGAAAAAAAAAGGCGGCAGTGGTGGTGGTGGGGCAGACAGTGGTGGGGTGGCGCCACCCTGGCTGTCTGCCATGCTTACGAGGCCACGATGGCCAAGGCACGCGCACCACTCCGCTCACCATCTGGCCAAACCTCCTCCCGCCCGCTCCGGCGGGAGGGCGATTGTCCACCGGGTCATAGGCAACGACTCGCTCGCCACCGCCGACTCTCCATCGTCGCTCGGGCGGGGACACGCCGGTGCTTGCCGCCTCACCCACTACCGCCGCCATTTTTTTTTAAAATGATTTTTTTTTAAATTACTAGATTTTTTTTTAAATTTTTTCAAAATTTATTTATTTATTTATTTTTATTTTTATTTTTTTTTTTTTCTTTTTTTTTAATAAAATATAATTTGTTTTGTTTTGTTTTTTTTTTAATTTTGTTTTTATTTTTTGTAAATTTTATTATTATTATTTTTTAATTATTTATTTATTTATTTATTTTGTTAGTAAGTTTTATTAAATTTTCAATTTTTTCTTTTTTAAATTTCATAAGTTTCCTTTATTATTTTATAAAATTTAATAAATTTTGTATTTTTTTTTTTAATTTATTTGAATTTAATATTGTTTTTTAAATGTTTTACTTTTTTATTAATTTATTTTTTGTTAATAACATAAAATTTTTATATTTTTATATTTCAATTAAAATTGTGTATTTAAAATTAGATTTTTTTTTTAATTAAACTTATTTTTTTAAATTAATTTGTTTTTTATTTATTTTTATTTAATATTAATATTATTATTATTATTATTATTCAATTTTCCATTTTTAATTGATTTTTAAAGTTTTTATTTTAACAATGTTTTTTTTTTCTTTTATATTTAAATTTTTTTTTTTCTTTCAAAATTTATTTGTTTATTTATTAAAATTTAATATTTTTGTTTTTAAATTTAATTTGTTATTTTAATATTATTATTATTGTTATTATTATTATTATTATTTATTTATTTTATTTTTAAATTTAATAAAATCTGATATATATACATATTTTAATTTAAGTTCATATATATATTTTATTTTTTATAATTTAAATTTAATTTATTTTTTATAGTTTATTTGTTTTTTTAATATATATTGTTTTAAATTTAATATTTTCATTGTATTTTATTTTTAATTAATTTTTCATTTTTTGACTTTTAATTTAAATAATGTTTTCTTTCTTTTAATATTTTTATTTTAAATTTTTAAATTTATTAAAATTTAATATATTTCCTTAAATTTATTTTTTTTGTTTTAATTTAATTTTTTTTAATAAGTATTTACTTTTTCTTTTTTAAATTTAATTTCTATATTTAATTTTTTATAATTTCTTTTTTTTTTAAACTTGTTTGTTTGTTTTTTTTTTTTTTAATTTCTATATTTTTTTAAATTTTAATCTTAAATTTTTTTTGTTTATTTTATTTTTTCCTTAAATTTTAGGTTTTTTTAATGTTTGAATTAAAATTTTTATTTTGTTTTTATTTTTATTTTTTTAATCTTCATATATTTTTAAATTTTAAGCTTTTAAATGTTTTTATTTTTTAAATTTATTTTTTTTTCTTAAATTTTAGGTTTTTTTTAATGTTTGAATTTTAAAAATTAAAAAATGTTACTTCTATTTTTAAAAATGCCAAAAGTATGACACAATTTTTTTTTTTTGCTATTCCAACATCAACTGGTTTTGTTTTGAGGGTGTTTTTTCAATCCTTTTTTCAAGAAACAATTTTGTTTTTAGCATAATTTTATAAAATGTTGAAATTTGACCTTAAAAAAAAACCAAGTGCGTTCTGGAATACACTTTTTGTTTTTGGGGTGTTTTTCTAATCCTTTTTCTGCCAGCAATTTTTTTACCATAATTTACAGCTGTTGAAATTTGACCTCAAAAAAAACACCAAGTGCTCGAATGTAATAATTTTGTTTTTGGGGTGTTTTTTCATGTTTTTATTTTTAAGCTAAGAGTTCTGCTTTGAGGTCAAAGTTACTCTATTTCATCTAGTACTGCTCTTAAAAACTACATCGAAGCCCCTGATGAATAAGAAGAAGAGATTTCAGGCAAAATTCATTTCTTTGAGGAAAATCAGTAGCCTATTTTCCTCACTAAAGAAGATCAATTTTATGTAGAAGTGTATGCACCGGACGATCAACAATATGTCTTGTCAAATGATGATATGTTATCAGTACGGACATAAGACTACCAGAGGGTATATCAAAATGCTCTTAATCAAGTACAAAGACAATATGGTTTGAGGAATAGGAATGTGCCTATCACCTCAAGTCAGAAAAAATAGAATTCTCAAACAGAGGCTCATCATAAAGAGACCACTACTTCAAATCAGAGCAAAGATAAAGGACTTGTTGTTCCTAATCATGCGAAAGGAAATTAAGCTTCTACCGGCAATCGGAATAAAGATAAAGAAGTTCAAGATGGAGGACAGAGAAAGAAGATCAACTCGAGAAGAAAGATGCACCATCCAAAGAGGTAGAAAAACATTCTGCTCTTTTTAGTCTTGAAAATAAAATATCAAAACTGAAAGTCTCCATTCCTTTAACTGAAATAGTCAAGAATGACCAATATAAGTTTCAAGTAGCCAAGTTGCTTAGGGTAGATCAAATGTCTGATATGGTCAATGTGAGTGATGATCACCTAAAAATTTTATTTGGTCCTGTTAGGTCTCTGTAATAAGCAAGATTGGCAAAAGTCCTATCACAGAGTTAACATCATTTCAACCAACTTTGGGATTCTAGGATCTAGCCCTCCTGAATCCGGAGAAGGATCTCTCCAATATGTACAAAGATGGATTTGTCTTTGAAGTTTAGGGTAATGATATTAGGCTAGTTATGAAGACCAAGGGTTTTGTTTGCTTTGGTTGGACAAAGATAAATGAAGGTGAAGGAAGTCTAAATGAAGGGTGAAGATGAATGAAAGCGAAAATTGATTCAACTAAGAAAGATAGGTAAGAAACAGCTTCAATCCATTGGGCTATGGAGTCATAGTAGGGTTTTAATTGAAACAACAAGGTTCAAGAGTGGTCTATGGGGCAAGTCATCTATGTCTAAGGATCTCTTTAAAGTTTGATTTATGGAATGGAATGATACATTAAGAAGGGGAAATAAATAGATGCAGAACAAAGAGCAGTCCAGGATCTGGTAAGTACTTTCAAACTAGCCAGCCTTTGACCAGGCACTTAAGAAAGACATGAAAGCAAACTAGGATCTGGTAAGTACTTTCAAACTATCCAACCTTTGATACACTTTCAATAGAAAACATATAAAACACAAAGGGAAGCTTGAAGGCAACTTTTGGAGTAGAAACTAGCGGGCCGGGCTCACCACAAGTCCTCTCCTAGCTCTTCCTTACTTGGCTACTTTCAAGACAATCACAAAGATAACACAGAATGGCCTAAGATCTGATAAGTACTTTGAAACTAGTCAGCTTTTAACACATTCTAGGGAAACAATCAGACAGTTATGCAGACAAGTCTGGGACCAGGGCTAACCATATCTTCCTTCCAGTTCATCCTCACACAACATATGCAGAAAGTAACATTCAAGACTGACATTCAGCTAAGACAATAAGACGAGGGAACACCAACATTCCTATGTCTAAACTGAATTAAATCATTCCTAAATAACACAGATTGGAAGAAAACATTCAAGTAAAGATTTCTCAGCCAGAGAAGGTTATTGATATACAGTAGGCCCTAACCCTGTTTAAACTGTTCTTTACAGTGGAAAATGAAACAAAATGAAAACAGAAACAAAATAACAAGTTACAAATGAGAATAACATCACCGTCAACATAGACCAGGATCCCATAAATTAGCTTGTATTGATGTTCCAAACTAGTTACAATCTTTAAGTCCAATGGTTATTTACAGCTTCAGGCTTCTCAGCTCAACTTAGGTATTTTCTCTTACAAACAGAGCTTACAGCAGCTTCAGAAAACTATTTACATGCTACAGATATGCAGTGACCAACAGTTTCTCATCTTCTACAGAAGTATTTATAGAAGAATGAGGAGGTGAGATCTGATAAAAGATCTTCTAAAGTAATTAATACAGATTCAAGACTTCTTGGCCCTTTGAGGGGCTCGATGAAGAAGTTTACAGGTGGTTCTCTGTATTAACTATTTTACATTAACTATCAGGTCTGTTGGAAAGAATTTTTTGACCTTTGAGGTTTGGCGTGAGGTTGAAATAACTCTGTAGATATTTCTCGCATTAAGTCCCTTGCAGAAGTAACTTCTTGGCTGCGTTGAGGCAAAACATCTTCCTTTACAATAACTTCGGCCCTAGTTTGAAAGGATTGAGGCAACAGGTGGCGTTTAGTCGCTGGGAGGAATCAATTCGCCTCCTTTTTGTGGCGGTGGAGGGTTTGCTGTCACTAAAACACTTTAGGTATTCTGCAGACTGTGTTTTATATTGGGGGATTAGGCTTTTGATAACAGTCTTAGCCGCAATCCCCATAAAACTGTCTTCAAGTCTCTATGCTGGCCCATTTCTAGTCTTCTACAGCTGATACTCTTTGACTGTGCCGGATTCTTGGTGCTTCACTGTTACACAGGGCTGCGCAGGGTTATATGGCATCAATGCCTCATGAAACACTGATGAAAACGTGAATTTGCACCCTGTGGCCGATTTCCTTTGACAAATCAAAAGAGGCAGGGTCGTCACCCTCATCTTTCGAATTTCCTTCTGAATATAGCGGAAAACGTTAAACCCCGCAAAATACAAACGAAGCTTATGAAATCTTGCGTTTATAGGTTAAACTGCATTGGAGGTTGTGCGGAGGAAGCAGGGTCGTTGGATCATGGAGCGTGGGTGCAAATCGATGGAAAAGATGCAGCGGTGGGATGTAATCGGCAAAACCTTTGTAAACCACAAAATATATCATTTTCGACTTTACAAAGGAAAAAAGGGTTTTTATATGAAGGGCGGGGGTATCATATGGTGGGCCCGGCGGGATCGATCGCAAATCGAAAAATGTGGAAAATGCGATGGCGGATTTATGCGACGGAGAGAAAATGCGATATTGCGATTTGCGATGAGTGCTGGGGAAAAATGCGATTGGAGCGGTCGCATCCCAAATATTTGCGATGGATCAAACTGTTTAAACAATGAAACATTCGATTTGCGATATGCGATGGATCGCATCGCAGAAACTTGCGATGAGATTTTTAGAGGAAAACTGAAAATTGCGATCTGCGATCTGTTATGGATCGCAACGCAAATATTTGAGATGCATCAGTTTAAAAAATAACAATTTGGAAATTCTGCGATCTGCACTTTGCGATAAGCGCCAAAGGGTTAAAACTTGGTTCCAAGGTGCGGGCGTATGGAAGAAAAGGGGCTAAGGGCTTAAGCTCGAGGGGCTTAAGTTCTATACATAAAAACATGTATTTTCATGGTTTTCGAAGGGTTTCTTGAAGGAAATGAAGGTTTCGGTAAGGTTAAAAAGTGGGTTTTTAACCTTATAAAAGGGATTTTAATGAAATGGAAAGGGAGAAACATGAAATTGTGGGGTTTTCATGGGAAATGGAGAATAGAAAATGAGGTTAGTGAGGAAGAAAAGGAAGGGGACCAAGGGGTTCTGCAGCAGTATTTAACTTGGGATTTTTGAAGGATTTCAGAGGTTTTTAGGATGTAAACAGCAATAAGGGATCCGGACAGAGGCATGAGGCCTTAGAGAGACTTCAAGAGCCAACAATTTTTAGTGATAAAATTGTTCCTTGGAGGCTCCAAAAAGATTTAGCCACCTTTTGGTATAACAAAATATTATAGGTGGCTAACAGGTCCTACTATTGATGGTGAGTTAGAAGATAGTGAGGTCCCTCCTTTTTATCTTAGCCTCAAAATCCATGATTTTATCCTTCATAAAGCCATGCTTGATTTTGGAGAATCTCACAACCTTATGCCTAAATCCATAATGGAAAAAATAGGTTTGGATATCACAAGACCCTACCATGACCTTTACTCTTTTGATTTAGGGAGGGTTAAATGTCTTGGCCTCATTAAAGATCTAGTTGTGTCTTTAGAGTAAATTCCAGCTAGGAATGTCCTTATGGGCGTTGTTGTGGCTGATATCCCTCCTAGATATGGAATTCTACTCTCCCGGTCATGGGGAGCAAAACTTAGAGGCACCTTGCAGCTTGACTTTTCCTATGTTACAATATCGGTCTTTGGGCAACTCAAAAAACTATACCGAGAAAATAAGATGAAATACATGATCAGTAGCAAAGAAAATCCTAATAATCACCCCATACGTGTTTTTCACATGGATTTAGAGCCTTTTATCTTATTCAATGATGAATGTTTAGCATCTTCATAAATTTTGATGGAAGAAAAAACATAAAATTTAGAATTTTTAGATTCTGTTTTAAATATTTAAAGTGCAGAAAAACAAGAAAACATGCTAAGTGGCTTGGAGCCAAGTGCATCACCCAGAAAGAGAGATGAAACAGTAAAAGAAACAAAACCTATTGGTACAATAGACATTTCTCAAGCAACCAGTCACTATCAATCATCCAAATCGCAACTTCCCGATGAAGAAAGTGGTTTGTGGACCATGGATTTCGATGGAGCCTTAGGTAAGGAAGGAGCTGGAATTGGAGTGTGGATTCACAACCCTATGAATCATTCATTCAACCTTCCTCGTAATGTTCGAATGTCTTCTTACAAATTTTCATTTGATTGTTCAAACAATGAAGCAGAGTATGAGGCTTTGATAGCTGCTCTGGAAGTTCTCAAGAAATTAGGTGGCAAGAAATTTTTTGTGTATGGCGACTCCAAATTGGTAATAAAGCAAGTCAAAGTGGAATACCAGACCAAGCATCATAGAATGCGAGCTTAACGCAATGAAGTGTTAGATATCCTTAAGACCTTCACCGAGTATACTTTGTCATTGATTCCAAGGGAAAACAATGTTATTGTTTATTCTCTTGCCACCTCAGCCATCATGTTCAAAATTACACTGTATCCAAAAAATAAGTATGAAATTAACGTCAAACATCGCCCTGTTGTTCCAAATAATGTTCAGTATTGGCAAGTTTTCCAAGATGACAAGAAAATCAACAACTTCTTGCAAACATAAGAGGAGTTTGTGAATTCGCAAATAGATGATCAGTTTTATGAAGACAACTAGGAAATGCAAGTAGCAGAAATGAAAGTAATTCAGTTGAAACATAACTCCATTCCAAGAGGTCTTATACCTTTGGAGGAGCTTTTTGACCAAGGTGATGTTGCACGAAAAACGATAATGCTGCTAATAGAAGTAGGAGTGGAAGACCTCAATCTTGGCACTCTTGAAAAGCCCAAATGGTCAAGATTTCAAAATCCTTGAGCTCACAAATGAAGGAAAAATACGAAATACTCATGTCTAATTTTGTTGATGTTTTTGCATGGGAGTATTTTGATATGAAAGTGTATGATAAGAGCATAATTCATCACATCATTCTTTAAAGCCTGATCAAAAGCCTTTCCACCAGAAACAAAGGAGAATGAATCCCAAGTTGCTGCCTTCCATTCAAAAAGACGTGAATAGGTTGTATATTGTTGGTATTATTGTTCCTCTTCGTTCTTCAAATTGGATGTTGAACTTAGTGCTAGTAAGAAAGAAGCCCTGTGAGATTCGCTTGTGTATAGATTTCAAAAATATGAATAAAGTATCGTTGAAAGATAACTACCCGTTGCCAAACATGGATCATATTCTGCAAAGGGTGGTTGGTTCTTCCAGACTTTCATTGTTGGATGGATATTCCAGGTACAATCATATTTTAGTTCATCCAGATGATCAGGAGAAGACAACCTTTACAACACCATGGGGTTCTTTTATGTATGCTAAAATGCCCTTTGGATTGAAGAATGCATGAGAAAATTTTCAGCGAGCGATGGATATCGCCTTTGCCAATGAAAAGGATGTATTTTTGGTCATTTATCTCGATGACATCATAGTTTTTTCCAAGATGGATGAATAGCACTTGTAGCATTTGAAAGCATTTTTTCAGAAATGCAGAAAATGTGGCATATCGTTGAATCCAAAGAAGAGTTTGTTCACTATGGAAGAAGGGAAATTTCTTGGTCATATCATATCTAAAGATGACATCCGGATAGATCCTTCAAGGATTGAGGCAATTCAAAATTTGGACTATCCTAGAAGCAAGAAGGAAATTAAGTTATTAACTGGTAAAATCAACTTTTTGAGAAGTTTTATTCCTAACCTTGCTGAAAATTTAAGAGAAATCACTGATATGCTGAAGAAATACAGCGAGGTGAAGTGGTCCGATGAGGTAAAGTAATCATTCAATCAAGTTAAGTCTACCTTATCTCATGCTGCTATTCTTATAAGCCTGGATTACACACTTGATTTCATCATCTTTTCCTTTGCTTCTGAACATACTGTAGCTGTTGTCCTCATGCAAAAGAAAGATCAGAAAATAGAGTAGCCCATTGCCTTCTTCAGTAGAACCATAAGAGATGCAGCCTTGAAGTATAA
Organism: Pinus albicaulis; assembly: GCA_034641835.2. Classification (NCBI taxonomy): domain Eukaryota; kingdom Viridiplantae; phylum Streptophyta; class Pinopsida; order Pinales; family Pinaceae; genus Pinus; species Pinus albicaulis. Next base: position 390,179,804 of record CM076574.1, read on the forward strand.
TATCATTGAGAAACAGGCCTTGGCAATAGTTAAAGCATTGAAGGATCTCCAGGTGTATATTATTCACTCTCATGTTCTTGTATATGTCCCAAACGTTGCTGTCAAAGAAGTGCTCACACATAATGATCCTGAAGGTCGGTGTGGCAAGTGGATAGTTGCCATGCGGGAGTATGATTTGGAAGTCAAACCTAAAAAGCTAATCAAGGGACAAGGCTTGGAAAAGCTCATTGCAGACTCAAACTTGCAGGCCTTGGAAATCAATTTTATACCTGCATTATATGAGGAGCAAGAGGCTTATTCATTACCTTAGGTATCTGAAATTTTTTCTTCATCGCCATGGTATACTGATATTATTCATGTGCTTCAAGATTTTAATCCTCCTCCCAACTTTCCTAACAGTACAGGTAGATATATAAAGTTGAAGTCTCTTGAGTATTACATTCTTAACAATGTTTTGTATTGGAAAGACTTGGGCAAAATTTTGTTGAATTGTTTGGTAGAAGGAGAATTTGATAAGGTGATGAAAAAATTTCATAAAGGTAATTGTGATGTCCATCTTTTCCGAAATATTACAAAAAACAAGATACTAAGGGCTAGTTTTTATTGGCCAAGTTTTTTTTCGATGTTTATAAGACTGTCATGAGTTGTCATGAGTGTTAAAATTTTCAGGGAAAAAGAAAGCTTTTACCGCTGCCCTTGAAACCAATTGCACTTCAAACACCCTTCCAGCAATGGGTTCTTGATTTCATTGGTGAGATCCATCCTCCGTTATCATCTCAGCATAAGTGGATATTCACTGCCACCGATTACTTCACAAAGTGGATTGAAGCCATCCTGACGAGGCAAGCTACAAACACCATCATTATTCAATTTTTGGAGAGGAATATCTTGTCTCGTTTTGGCTGCCCACAAAAAATTATCACTGAAAATGCAATCGCCTTCAAGTTCGAAAAGATGATTGAATTTTGTGATAAATATCACATAAGACTTGGGAATTATACAACATACTATCCTCAAGGCAACGGGTTGGTTGAATCGTCAAACAAATCATTGGTGAACATAATCAAGAAATTGTAGCAAGAGAACAAAAGAAATTGGCACAAGAAGCTCATAAATTCTCTATGGGCGGATAGAGTTAGCACAAAGAGATCGATCAAAATTTCACCCTTTCAGCTAGTGTATGGTGTTTGTTAGCGTCAATCAGTTTTGCCTGTGACCAGTGATAAAATGGGCTCTTTCAAAATTTTTATTAGGGTTTTGAGTCAAATTTTTATGGTTTCAGTAGGTATTCAAATAAAAATTTAGTCACTGCCAAGTGTGTTTAGGTCTATTACTACTCCATTCAAAAAAAAATTGTGCTCGTCACTGCCATCTCTCAGTAGGATGAGTCATCATTACAAAATCATCAGTTTCATCTCAATCAGGTCACCATGAGTCTCATTCAACTCAATGCCACCATTAGGTCATTAGAGTTTAAGTCACCAAAAGCAGTCATTTCATTAATAAAACCGTCAAATGAAGGAGTAGTAATAGGGATTTTCTCAATAAAGTTTGTTACATAAGTAATTTTATTCAATTATGATGTAATAAATTCCTAATGTTCAAAGTTGCATAGTTTTCCAAAGCATAAGTGAAATGCACTTGGTGGGCCACCACACTTCAATGAAGAAAAAGACTCCAAAAGGCTATAAAGGACCATCAAGCTCATTTATCTCATTAATTCATTGATAAAGAGCTCTCACTCACCTACAAAGACAACCTAAATGCTCTCAGCATCAAAGAAGACTCCAGAGAAGTAGTTTCAAGGTGCCACGCTGCGCTTTCACTAGCACGCTGCGTTTTCTCTCCTACGTTGCATTTTCCCTCTCTCAGTAAAAAATCAAGCTTCAAAGGATTCTCCAGGGAAATTCAAGTCTCCAATAGTGTTCTACAAGTAAGTTGAAGGCTTGGCACTCCTCCAATCAGTTTCTTTCCTTGTTTTTGTTGTGCAATTCTCCATTTTTCCCCCACACTGCGTTTTTGTGGGTGAGCCCTTGTTTTCACATTTGCAAGCTAGAAATACATATCCCTAGCATAATATACCTTCCCTCATACTAAAAAAAAACTTCCATAACCTTTGCATTCCCCTACCCCCATTTCGCAAGCCCGAAACACCAAACCCTACCTCCATGCTGTGTTTTGGGTATATTCTAGGGTTTAGACTGTGTTAAATTTCCATAGCCCATTCCCCATACCTTTTTCAACCCCCTCTACTTCCCATATCTCTCTATAACCCCTGCCTACTTCCCTAAATTTTCCCATCCTCATATTCCTTTCCTAAACCCTTCATCCCTTCCCATCACTAACTACCCTGTTTTTCCCACTAGGGTTTTACCTTATAAATTGTGAAACATGGAAGGAGAAAAAAAATACTATAACAAGAGAGGCCACATGTTAAGATATCAACCACTCAACACACATGATATGATGTATTCTCCACTTTCCAAGCAATGCTTTCAGAATGTTGGGTGTATGAGATTTTGTGAGCAAGTTCAAAAAATCAAATACCATGCCAAGATCACAAGTTTGTTTGCCACTAATATTAAAAGAGATAAGGTCATAATTGTAGGGGTGAGCTTCACAATCTCAATTGAAGCCATAGCTACAACTACAAGGATATCTAATAGTGGTGAAAAATGGTTTAAGATCCTAGACTTGGATGTGTAAAACTACAAATCATTCATCAAAGGTCACTACAAAGATTCCATTAAAAAAGTGTTTCCTTTTGGTCAACTGTTGGATAGGTTTGCTTCATCGATGAGGGTCATTATGAAGTAATTTACATGTGAGGGCAAATTTTCTAGATTGTACAAGTACCATGTTAGATTTCTCATGCACTTCACAGGGGTAAAACCACTTAACCTATCCTACTACCTCTACAAGAGTTTGGTAAAAATGTCAGAAAAGGTGCATCATAGATAGGGTCACCATCAAGCCAACTTATTTCACCATGCCCTCATCAAATTCATTGTTGTGCACCAGCTTGCAGAGAAGAATATCACTTGGGAGACCTTCATTCAGTCGAATGTGTTTTTCCCTCCTGCTGGTCAGGAAACTAGCCCAGGTACATCATCAGCCACACCATCAGCACCATCAAGACAAAGAGATATTGGCTCAACTAACAGAGTTTCATTCAAGAGGACACCTAGGGCTGAGGTGAATCAAACATATCAGAGAGGTAGGAGGCTTGTTTTTTCTCAAAACATTGTGGAAGGGGCCAAGCCTACATAAGCAAGACAAAGATCATCACCACAACACGAGGAGCATATCCATTTTGATACTGACATGGAAGATTTGGAGGTGGATGAAGAGCACAAATCAACAAAGAAGGTTATCATGGAGATATATGCTAAGATCAAAGAACTTATGGACAACTTGTTCAAGGCCAATTTCATGGTTTCATTTCTTGAGTAGGAGAACATGCAATTGAAGGTAAACCAACTACTCTTGAATAAACATAAGGTTGATGCTAGCAAGGAGGATGTAAAAGGAAAAGATGTAGTTGACATTGATGATTCTGATGAACATGAAGAAAAGTTTAGAAGGAATATTCCTAGAACTAGAGGCCTAAAAAGGGCACTGCAACAACAAAGAGAAGCATCTCCACCAAAAACACACATGACAATGGATGAGCTCATTTTGAAAGAAATTGAAAAACTCAGGGAGTATTGGCTAGATAGAGTCAATGGACATTTGAAAAGCTCCTAAAGAGGGCCAAAAAGGACAATAAAATTTAGAGACACATGTCCATGCACTACTACAAGATAAATTAAGTGTCTCAAGCAAAAATCAGAGAATTGAAGGCAAAACTTAAAGAAACCCTAATGGAAGAAGAGGAGAAGGGAAAGTTGAATTTTCTAGCTAATGCTTCCCTCATGGCTTAGCATTCCATCTCAGTTCATCATGGATCAGGTTTGGTGAATTTTTGAGAAAATTTTGAGAGGTTTTGGAAGTTTTGGAAATTTTTGAAAATTTTCACTATTTTTGACACAGTCATAAAGTAAAAAACGCAGCGTGGCCCACACTGTGCTTTCGATGGGACCCACCAAATGACAAAATTTTTACCTTTTTGGATTTCTTATGAGTTGTACATCATATCTAGTCCCTAGGAGCAGAGTTTCAACAAGATCTGGAAGGTTCAAAGGTCCAAAAACCAGTCAAAAAATACCTAAAAACCAACTTTCTGCCCTCTTTTTGAACAACACGCTGCGTTTTTGGAGTTCCTCTGGGAGAATGAAGTTTTGAGGGGCTAGAAGCAGTCATTTTTAGTTCTTAAGGACTCTATCTTGTAGATAGCAGGAAGATATATCTACATCAACTTTCAGATAAGGATTTGGACCTCAGGAAGGCCTCCAAAAGTCACTTTTCCCAATTTCGCTGCGTTTTCTCCTGGCATGGTGCGTTTTTGCATGAACTCGCTGTGTTTTTGCCTGATGGTCAATTTGATCTATTTACTTGGTCCAGATTCGACCTCAACTGATGTAATTAGTCACTTTTTATGTTTTGATGATGTAAACATGTGTAAATATGCTGGATAGAGTAAACATGAGGTAGATACATACTTGTAAAGTCATTTTTGGTCAAAGGTATCAAATTTTCTAACTTGGGGAGAGTCCTTTTAACCTCCCTAGTATTTAGGTTTTAGGTGAGAGAATCATGTGATTAGTTCCTTCACTCAAGGATTCAACCCCTGAGAGAGGGGAAATGGTTTTTTATCTATATGTATGCCTTTCTTAGTCATTTTTGATGGTTGGACATCAAAGTTTTGAGACCATTGTAGCTCATGATTTAGCTTTTATTCAGAAATTCAGAGGAACAGTTGCAGCTATTATCTAGGAATTCATGTGCAGTGAGTTTTTGATGTTGTATTTTCTCTGTTATATATATATTTTTTATAAATGATATATATATTCTCTTTCCATGGCTTCCTTTCCTCAGTGAACTTCCTAAAAGTTTGATAAGTAGAATTATTCATAGCTCTGTTTTGTTTGGGAACATCATTTTATGTCTATTTCCTTTAGTTTTAATGAATTCATGATGCATGCTCATTATGATCCTCTCCACTCTTTAAAACCCTACACTACACCGACAAAACCCTAAGCCCATCATTAAAGCATTGCTACCTTTCTCCTTTATATATTTTTGCAGTTGTAACCCTTTGATACATTTGACCTAGCTACCTGGTTTTCATCCCCGATCCAACAGTAAAACTATGAACTTTCAAAACCTTAGAGCTGACCTAACTAGCCTAAAATATACTCCTCATCCAGTCAAACCCTTTGGTTGTGATCTCATAGAGAGAGGCCTCTCTGGTTTGGTAGGGCTAGCTACCAAACTAAAAGCTTGGTTTGAGGCTACCTCCGTCAGTATCCATTCATTAGCCTTGGAATGTTATGGAGGCTAACATTTATGGCATAGTTGCCGGGGAATGATGTGATAGATCTTCCTTCGGTGTACCATAATTCTTCATCGAATTCTAGGCCTATGGGTGATAGGCTCTAGATTTCTTGAAGGCTGATTCAAGTTGCAGAGAGCCAAAGTGCAGAAGCAAGAATACACTGGCTCTGAAAAGGCACACACAATCGAATCCCGATCCACATGCAACTTCTCTCGTTGAAGATCCGAAGAGACTCATCAAAAAACAAAGACCTCAACATTCTGAGACTCAGTCGAGTTCCTCAACTTTGGTAAGGTCTACATCTTTACCTACCACACTATTTTCATTTTAAGATATTCCTTTCGATCTTAAATTCGAATTATATCTGTTTGGATCCAAATCAGAAACTTCCTTGTTCGAAATTGTATTTGATCCCTTAAGGTTGTCTGAAGTCACATCATTATCTGAAGTTGTATTTTATTCTCTAAAGCTTGAAAATAGTATATTGTTCGTAAAATCCAATTCAGAGTAAGATTTTGATAGGAAGGTTTGGAGTCAGTTTGATAAACTTCAAAAATTAGCAAACCATCTCCAATATACCTTCGAGAAGGCTTTCATACAGTATCAACAGGAGCTTTTGTCCGCTGATCCTCTTTCAACCTCATTCATCCATACTGCTGCTTCTACACCATATATTTCCCTTCCTACACAAACACCTTCAATACCAACACTTCCTGTTGTACCTACAAGTTTACCTCCTTGAACAACCATGGCTAGATTTGCTCCAATGGTTCTGTTGGGTGAGCTTACTGATTTACCGCAGAATTGTGGACAAAGACTTCGTCTCTTTGACGGAACCACTGATGTTACAACGAGGCAACACATTGATAAGATTACAGATTCCATTGATTTAGAAGACGTAGACAACGATGATGCCAATATGAGAATCCTTGCTCAGGGTTTCTCAAGAGAATTAAAGAAATGGTTCAAAGCTTTGGCAACTAGTTCAGTGCAGAATTCGTAGCAGTTGACAGATCTTTTCCTCGCCAAGTGGGAGGAAAAGAAAAATCCACTTCAGATTTTGGGTGAATATAATTCAATGAAGAGACAACCTAATGAGTCGGTCCAAGCATATACCACTCGCTTCAACAAGGTATACAAATCCATTACCATTAATATCAAACGTCCACCTGATTTGGCCTTGTTGCACTATCCAAATGCCTTTGACTCGAACATGGAATATCAGCTTAGAGAAAGGAACCCTACTTCATTGGAGGAGATGCAGAAAAATGTAGTTAGCATTGAAGCTAATATTCTAATTAAGAAGTAAAAGAGTAAAGTGGAAAAGAGAGTCACAATAAAATAAGAGCCATCAAGTTCATCCGAAGAAAAGATAGAGAGTTTGATAAGAAACGTAGAGAATATGGTAGATAGAATGTCAATTTCAGAAAGACAACAAGATAATCAACGTCAAAATCCTAACTTCCGAGGACAACACCAACAACCACAGTTTTAGATAAAGCAGAGAGAACAAAGAGCTCCAGATCAACAAGCTCAACAACAAATCCAAACTCCATTACAACATAACTATGCTCAAGTGCCGAAAGAAGATGATGATATTGTTGAAGAGAATCTTCTCTTTTCAAAAGATTAGGGACCTATTTATCTTACAAAGGATGATGAGTATATCGAAGAAACTTCTGTGCCAGATGATCATGAAATTGTCCTTGCAATTGATGATGGGTTGGCAGTCCAATCCAATGACTATCAAAGGGGGTATTTAAATGCTCTCATCTCACAACAGAGACAATACACATTGAGAAACCGAGATGTTCCTGTCACTCCAACTCAAAAGAGGACAACTCAGCAGAAAGATACTCAACCTAAACAAAATCCTCAAGCTAGTCAAAACAAGGAGAAGGATCCTGCTGCCATAAATTAGAGAAAGAACAGTGAGGCATCTACAAGTGCATCAAATAAGGATAAAGAAGCGCAAAGGAAGGAAAGTCCAAAAAAATAGCAACCTGAAAAGCAGGATAACACCGTGAAAGAGGTATAAAAACAATCCAACTTGCTTAGCTTAGAGAGTGAAATTTATAAGTTAGAGGTGTCTATTCCTCTCACTGAAATTGTTAAAAATGATAGATATAAATCTCATATTGCCAAGATGTTGAAATTATACCACATGTCAAACATGGTCAATGTCAGTGATGACCATGCCAAAATTATTTTTGGTCCAGCCATAGATGGAAACCTTGAAGATAGTGAAGTCCCTCCCTTTTATCTTAGTTTGAGAGTCCATGATTATATTCTACATAATGCCATGCTGGATTTCGGGGCTTCGCATAATTTAATGCCGAAAACTATCATGGATAAGTTGGGACTGGACATAACTCGACCATATCATGACCTCTATTCCTTTGATTTTGACATAATCCGTTGCCTCGGTCTTATCAAAGACTTAGTTGTTTATTTGGATCAAATTTCCACTAAAAATGTGTTTATGTATGTTGTAGTTGCTGACATATCCCCAAGGTATGGCATGCTGATTTCACCATCTTGGGAGCCAAATTGAGAGGTACTTTACAGCTTGATTTTTCATATGCAACAATTCCGGTATTTAGCCAACTTAGGAACTATACTGAGAGGTGGAAATGAAGTACATGATCACTAGTAAGGAGAAACCTAAGAATCACCCGATTCACCTTGTACATACTGATTTAGAATCATTTATATTGTATAATTATAGTGGTACTGATGATTTAGATATTCAACTTGTAGAAGGTGAAGAAATTTTAGAGTTAACAAATAGTGTACAAGCAATCTTGAAAGAAGAAAATGGAAATAAGAATTCAAAAAATTTGCAAAAAAACACTTTAGAGAAAAAAAATAGAAGAGTCACAACAAGGATTAGTTGAATCAGAGAAAGGTAAAGATCAGATTGAGACAGATGATCAGAAAGAAGAATAAGTTCAACTTGCAAAATTTCAATTTCCCGATGATGAGGAAGGTCTTTGGACCGTGGATTTCAATGGTTCTTTGGGGAAAGATGGAGCTAATATCAGAATCTAGATCCGTAGCCATATAAATTAGTTAGAAAAACTCCCGAGGAATGTAAGATTATGTTCTTACAAGCTAGCATTTTATTTATTTAACAACAAAGTAGAATATGAGGCCTTGATCACCAGTCTCTGAATTTTGAAAAGGCTAGGCGCGAAAATAATCATAGTATATGGCGACTCTGAGTTGGTGATAAAGCAGGTAAAATGGGAGTACCTAGACAAACATCCTAGGACAAGAGCTTATCGTAATGTTGTTCTTGATGTTTTGAAAACTTTTCGAGAATATACTTTGTCTTTGATTCCTAGAAGTCAAAATTTCATGGCTGATTCACTTGCCACAATGGCTAGTAATTTTAAGATTCCCATTCATTCCGCTAAGAAGTTTGAAATTCATGTGAAGCATAGCCCGAATATCCCTGAAAATCTCAGATATTGGCAAGTATTTTGGGATGAAAAATAGATTAATAATTTTCTGCAGATGGAAGAGGAGTTTGCTAACTCCCACATAGATGAAGTGTACAGTGAATATGATCAAGTAATTGAGGCTGCTAAAGTTGAGGTGTTGCATTTGAAGGAAAACAAAATTCCGTGAGGTTTAGTGCCTTTGGAGGATTTGTTTGATCATGATGATGTGGCCAAAAATCTAGCGATGGTCCGCACATAAACAAGTGTCAAAGATGTGAACATTGGTACAACAGAGAAATCCAAGATGGTCAAGCTATCAAGATCCTTGTTCCCTGAGTTGAAAGGTAAATACACAACTCTCTTGGAAGAATTTTCTAATGTGTTTGCTTGGGAATATTCAGATCTTAAGGTGTATAAAAAATTTATCATCCAGCACACCATCCCAATAAAGCTGGATCAAAATCCTTTCCTCCAGAAGTTGAGGAGAATCAATCCCAAGCTACTGCCATCGATCTAAAAAGAGGTAAACATAATTTACAAGGCTAGTATCATAGTTCCTATTCAATTTTCAGATTTGATGTCTAATCTTGTGCCGGTTATGTTGAGATTGCAACAAGATGATGAGCTTAGTGGAAAGGAGTCACCTTCACTAAGTGGGCCCGCAGGCTATTTTTGGCGCAAAGTCTATTTTTAGACTATGTCTATTTTTAGACATATGAATCATGTTCTATGAGTTGCAGGATGCTATTTGTGGATGGTTGGTCAAGTCAGAAAAAATATATGGACTTCTATTTTTAGACATACTGGGCGGAATCTATTTTTAGATTGCCAGTCTAAAAATAGATATGTCGAATATTATTAGCTCTTAATAATATTTGGACTCTAAACATTATCTTATTCTTTTGGAGCACTTCAGTTAAGTGCATAGATGTGGCACAGGAGCTGACAGAAGGAATTACGCTATTCCTAAGGGTTAAGTGGAGCTATTGCATGGATACTTCAGTTAGAACTCATGTGACAGAGTTTGGTGGAGTTGATTTGAGGAAGTTAGTGGAGTTGTATTCAGTTTAACTAATCTAAACATAGTTGAGCTATTTGTATTCAGTTTAACTAATTGATACAATTAGTGAGAGTGGTGTGAATTAATTATTAATTAATTCACTAATTATAAACTCATTAATCAAATAAAGAATGCATCAGTTAACTTCAGTGCATGGACAGTTTCAGTGGAGACCAGTGCAGAAATAGGTGAAAGAGCAGGTTAACTATCAGTTGTGACTATACTGTTGCTATTTGCAACACACACATAGGTGGAGTAATCAATGAGGATTGCGTAGCTCAAGCCAGGTGGTTTATCTATTTAATGAAGCCATCCCATAGCATTAATTAAGCAATAGAGGCTGGCTATCAAGTGGCAAAAGATTGGAGCATGTGTTTTGCTAGATCTAGCTTGATAGTGTGTAGCAATTGAGGGTGTGCATGAGAGCTTGTGAGGAGCTTTTGTACTATTATTGTTACATGATCTCCATGACATATAATATACAAATAGTTGGGGTTTTCAGCTTTAAGCTTTCCCATTAAATATTGTGTTCATATGTGAGATTGTTTGTGGTTTTAATGTATGCATGCAATTGATTTTATTTCCGCATGTGATGATCAATGGTAGAAGAGATTCTGTATTATGCATGAAGCTAAAATAGTGTGTGATCAGGAGAATATCAGTGAATAATATCTCAGTTATTCAAATTTCTACAGGTTAGAAAGAAGACATGAGAGATTCATCTCTGCATAGATTTCATAAATCTCAACAAGGTGTCATTAAACGACAATTATCCTTTGCCAAAGATGGATCACATGTTGCAAAGGCTTGTTGGAGCTTCAAGGATGTCACTTCTTGACAGATATTTAGGATAAAACCAAATCTTGGTGCATGAAGATGACCAAGAGAAGACAACATTCACCACGCCATGGGGTACCTTCATGTACGCCAAGTTGCCATTTGGGCTCAAGAATGCAGGGGCTACTTTTCAACGGGCTATGGAAATTTCTTTCTCGAATGAGAAGGATGTGTTTCTTGTAGTTTACCTTGGTGATGTCAGAGTATTTTCAGAGTAAAATGATTAGCACTTGCACCATTTGAAGATAGTATTTCAGAAATGCATAAAATTTGGCATTTCGTTGAATCCGAAGAAAATTTTATTTACCATGGAGGAAGGTAAATTACTTGGGCGCATTATTTCAAAGGATGGTATTCACATTGATCCCTCCAGGAATGAACTAATTCAATAATTATATTTCCCACGGAACAAGAAGGAGATTCGGTCTTTCAATGGAAAGATAAACTTTTTGAGGAGATTCATTCCCAATATTGTCGAGCACCTTAGAGATGTGACCGACATACTGAAGAAGGACAACGACGTAAGATGGTTAGAACATGCAAAGAAGTCATTTAATTCAGTAAAATTTTCTTTAACATGTTCTCCCACATTGATCAACCCTGATTATACTTTAGATTTCATAATCTATTCATTCGATTCCGAGCACTCGTTGGCTGCCGTACTAATGTAGAAAAAATATTCCAAGACAAAGCAACCAATTGCCTTTTTCAACCGAACCATAAGAGATGCAACGCTAAGATATAACATAATTGAGAAGCAAGCCTTAGCCTTGGTGCAAGTGCTAAAAGATTTCCGGGTATACAGTTTACATTCTCACATCCTAGCCTATGTTCCAAACGCAGTGGTAAAAGATGTGAAGATGAAAATAGATCTAGAAGGGAGGCGAGGAAAATGGATTGCAGCCATGCTTGAGTATGATTTGGAGATTAAGAGGACAAAGCTGATCAAGGGGTAGGGTTTAGCAAAGCTGATGGTGAAATCAAATATTCATGCGCTGGATATACATATGACTTCTGCACTTTCAGATGAAGAAGTTGATGATTCGATGACACATGTATCTCAAATTTTTATCTCATCACCTTGGTATGCTGATATAGTTTATGTTCTACAACATTTAAATCCTTCTACCGGTGTGTCTAAAAGTGGAGGTAGATCATTGAAATTAAAAGCTTTGAAGTATTGTATTTTAGACAGTGTGTTATATTGGAAAGACTCGGGAGGTGTATTACTGAATTGTCTCATCGAAAGTGAAGTAAAGGAAGTGATGAGTGATTTCCACAAGGGTGATTGTGGCGTCCATTTATATTAGAAGACCACAACAAACAAAGTCTTAAGGGTTGGTTTCTATTGGCCCACTCTTTTTGCTGATGTGTACAAGACTGTGATGAGCTGTCACGAGTGTCAAATTTTCCAAGGAAAGAGGAAGTTGCTCCCGCTGCCTTTGCAACCCATATTAGTACAGGTACCATTTCAACAATGGGGTCTTAATTTCATAGGTGAGATCAATCTTTCATCTTCCGCGCAATGCAAGTGGATTATGACAACCTACAAATTATTTTACAAATTGGATTGAGGCAATCCCAACCAGGCAAGCAACTGATTTGGTTATCATTCAATTTTTGGAATCTAATACCTTGTCCAGATTTGGTTGTCCACGGAATATCATCACGGATAACGTAGCTACATTCAAAGCCAAAAATATGGTGGAATTTTGTGAGAAGTCCAATATCACATTGGGTCATTCAACTGCATACTACCCACAAGGTAATGGTTTGGCCGAATCTTCAATTAAGTCCTTGGTCAACATTATCAAGAAGATGTTGGAGGTAAACAAGAAAAATTTGCATAAGAAACTCATCAATGCCTTGTGGGCAGACAAAGTAAGTAATAAGAAGTCCATAGGCATGTCTCCTTTTGAGTTAGTGTATGTGAATGATACAATATTTCCTACTTCTCTAGTTGTTTCCAACAAACCAAGGAGGAGGTGTTTCAAAACATTTCCAAGCTTCAAGAAAGAATCAAGAAAGTGTATGATCGCAAAAAAAAGGCACATGATTTTAGCATTAGTGATGTGGTCCTCCGTTGGGATGCCCGAAATGAAGATAAATGAAAGCACGGTAAGTTCGAAAATTTATGGAAAGGACTGTACAAGATTTCAGCTTCAAGAGGAAATAATGCTTACTTGTTGGAGGAAATGAATGTGAAATATTTTGGAGGAGGACCAGTCAATGGTAGGATTATCAAGCACTACTTATTTTGATAATATTTCTAAGATTTCTCACTGCCATTATATACATGATTTTACTTTTATGCCGAAGTGTGAAGCAGTTGATCATTGAATCTTGGAGCCCAAAGTGAAGGCCATAAAATTTCCATGGTTGCCTGTTGATTTCTAAGTACAATAAGTTTTTGTTTCAGTCAGAGTCAGTTCAGTTTGTTAGTCAGTTTTCTGTTTCAAGTCTAGTATTTTTGACTCCATGACCAATGGATTAGGCTACTTGCTCTACGGTGTTCTTGACACCTCCAAGGAGTTGCCATCCCCAGTTGGAGCCAATGTTACCGTCAGTCAGTTCTGCCTGTCACCAGTGATATAATGGGCTCTTTCAAAATTTTTGTTAGGGTTTCGAGTCAAATTTTTATGGTTTTAGTAGGGCTTCAAATAAAAATTTGGTCACTGGCTAGAGTGTTTAGGTCTATTACTACTCCATTCAAAAATACTTTTTGTGCTAGTCACTGCCATCTCTCAATTGGATGAGTCATCATCACAAAATCATGAGTTTCATCTCAGTCAAGTTACCATGAGTCTCATTTAGCTCAGTGTCACCATTAGGTCATTAGGGTTTAAGTCACCAAAATAAGTCATTTCATTAATAAAACCGACAAATGAAGGAGTAGTAATAGGTATTTTTCATTAAAGTTTGTTACATATGTAATTTTATTCAATTATGATGTAATAAGTTCCTAATGTTCAAATATGCATAGTTTTCCAAAGCATAAGTGAAATGCACTCGGTGGGCCACCACACCTCAATGAAGAAAAAAACTCCAAAAGGCTATAAAGGACCATCAAACTCATTTATCTCATTAATTCCATTGATAAAGATCTCTCACTCACCTAAAAATACAACCTCAACACTCTCGGCATCAAAGAAGACTCTAGAGAAGTAGTTTTAAGGTGCCACACTGCGTTTTGGAGCTGCCACGTTGTGCTTTCTCTAGCACGCTGCGTTTTCTCTCCTATGCTGCGTTTTCCCTCTCTCAGTAAAAAATCAAGCTTCCAAGGATTATCCAGGGAAATTCAAGTCTCCAATAGTGTTCTACAAGTAAGTTGAAGGCTTGGCACTCCTCCAATCAGTTTCTTTCCTTGTTTTGGTTGTGCAATTCTCCATTTTTCCCCCACGTTGCGTTTTTGTGGGTGAGCCTTTGTTCTCACATTTTAAATCTAGAAATCCCTGTTCCTAGCATACTATATCCTCCCTCATACTAAAAAACGACTCCCATAACCTTTGCATTCCCCTACCCCCATTTCCCAAGCCCCAAGCCCCAAACCCTACCTCCACGTTGCGTTTTGGGAAGATTCTAGGGTTTGTATTGTGTTAAATTTCCCTAGCCTATTCCCTATACCTTTTTCATCCCCCTCCACTTCCGATAGCTCCCTAGAACCCCTGACTACTTCCCTAAATTTTCCCATCCTCATATTCCTTTCCTAAACCCTTCATCCCTTCCCATCACTCACTACCCCTGTTTTTCCCACTAGGGTTTTACCTTGTATTGTGAAACATTGAAGGAGAAAAGGAACCCTATAACAAGGGATGCCACATGTCAAGATATGAACCACTCAACACACATGATATGATGTCCTCTCCACTTTCCAAGCAATGCTTTCAGAATGTTGGGTGTATGAGATTTTGTGAGCAAGTTCAAACAATCAAATACCATGCCAAGCTCACAAGTTTGTTTGCCACTAATATTAAAAGAGATAAGTTCATAATTGTAGGGGTGAGCTTCAGAATCTCAATTGAATCGATAGCTACAACTATAGGGATACCAAATAGTGGTGAAAAATGATTTAAGAGCCTAGACTTGGATGTGCAAAACTACAAATCATTCATCAAAGGTCACTACAAAGATGCCATTAAAAAAGTGTTTCCTTTTGGTCAACTGTTGGATAGGTTTTCTCCATTGATGAGGGTCATTATGAAGTACTTTACATGTGAGGGTATATTTTCTAGATTGTACAAGTACCATGTTAGATTGCTCATGCACTTCACAGGGGTAAAACCACTTAACCTATCCTACTACCTCTACAAGAGTTTGGTAAAAATGTCAGAAGAGGTTCACCATAGACAGGGTTACCATCAAGACAACCTATTTCACCACGCCCTCATCAAAATCATTGTTGTGCACCAGCTTGCAGAGAATAATATCACTTGGGAGACCTTCATTCAATCGAATGTGTTTTTTCCTCCTGCTAGTCAACCAACTAGCCCAGGTACATTGTCAACCACACCATCAACACCATCTAGGAAAAGAGAGATTGGCTCAACTAGCATATTTTCATTCAAGTGGAAAACCTAGGTCTGAGGTGACTCAAACATATCAGAGAGGTAGGAGGCTTGTGTTTGGTCCAAACATCAGCAGGACAGAGAACATCACCACAACATGAGGAGCCTATCCATTTTGATACTGACATGGTAGATTTGGAGGTGGATGGAGAGCACAGATCATCAAAGCAGGTTATCATGGAGAAAGATGCTGAGATCAGAGAACTTAAGGAAAATTTTTCTTGGGCCAACTTCATGATTTCATTTCTTGAGCAAGAGAACATGCAATTGAAGGTAAACCAACTACTCTTGAATAGACATAAGGTTGATGCTAGCAAGGAGGATGTAAAGGGAAAAGTTGTAGTTGACATTGATGATTCTGACGAATATGAAGAAAAGGTTAGAATGAAGATGCCTATAACTAGAGGCCTAAAAAGGGCACTGCAAAAAAAAAGAGATGCATCTCCACCAAGAACACACATGATAGTGGATGAGCTCATTTTGAAAGAAATTGAACAAGACAGGGAGTATTGGAAAGATAGAGACAATGGACATTTGGAAAAGCTCGTGAAGAGGGCCAAAAAGGACAATAACATTCAGAGACACATGCCTATGCACTACTACAAGAGAAATCAATTGTCTCAAGAAAAAAATCAGAGAATTGAAGGCAAAACTTAAAGAAACCCTAATGGAGGAAGAGGATAAGGGAAAGTTGAATTTGCTAGTTGATGCTTCCCTCATGGCTTAGTATTACATCTCAGTTCATCATGGATCATGTTTGGTGAAATTTTGAGAGATTTTGGAGGTTTTTGAAATTTTTGGAAATTTTCATTGTTTTTGACATAGTCATAGAGTCAAAAACTCAGCGTGGCCCACGCCGCGCTTTTGATGGGAGCCACCAAATTACAAAAAATTTACCTTTTTGGATTGATTATAAGTTGTATATAACACCTAGTCCCTGGAAGTAGAGTTTCAACAAGATCTAGCAAGTGAAAAGGCCCAAAAACCACTCAAAAACCACATTTCTTCCCTCTTTTTGAACAACACGCTACGTTTTTTGAGTTCCTGTGAGAGAATGAAGTTTTGAGGGGCTATATGCAATCATTTTTAGTTCTTGAGGACTCTATATTGTAGCCAACAGGAAGAGATATCTCCAACAACTTTCAGATAAGGAGTTTGACCTCGGGAAGGCCTCCAAAAGTCACTTGTCCCAATTTTTCTGTGTTTTCTCCTAGCACGCTGTGTTTTTGCCTAATGGTCAATTTTCTCTGTTGACTTGGTCCAGATTCGACCTCAACTGATGTAATTATTCACTTTTGATGTTTTGATGATGTAAACATGTGTAAATATGTTGGATATAGAAAACGTGAGGTAGATACATGCTTGTAAAGTCATTTTTGGTCAAAGGTATCAGTTTTTCTAACTTGGGGAGAGTCTTGTTAACCTCTCTAGTCTTTAGGTTTTAGGTGAGAGAGTCATGTGATCAGTTCCTTCACTCAAGGATTCGACCCCAGAGAGAGGGGAAATGGTTTTTTTTCCATATGTATGCCTTTCTTGGTCATTTTGATGGTTGGACATCAGAGGCTTGAGACCATTGTAGCCTGTGCTTCAAATTTTATTCAGAAATTCAGAGGAACAATTGCTGCTATTATCTAGGAATTCATGTGCAGTGAGTTTTTGATGTTGTGTATTATTTGTTATAGTTTTTTATAAATGATATATATGTTCTCTTTCCATGCCTTCATTTCCTCAGTTATCTTCCTAAAAGTTTGATAATCAGAATTCTTCATAGCTCTGTTTTGTTTGGGAACATAAATTTATGTCTATTTCCTTCAGTTTTAATGAATTCACGATGCATGCTCATTAATATCCTCTCCACTCTTTCAAACCCTAAACTACACCGAAAAAACCCTAAGCCTATCACTAAAGCATTGCTGCCTTGATCCTTTATATATTTGCAGCTGTAATCCTTTGATACATTTGACCTAACTACCTACTTTTCATCCCTAGTCCAGTAGTAAAACTATCAAACTTTCAAAACCCTAGAGTTGACCTAAATAGCCTAAAATATATTCCTCATCTAGTCAAAATATTTGGCTGTGATATCATAGAGAGAGCCTTGTCTGGTTTGGTAGGGCTAGCTACCAAACTAAAAGCTTGGTTTGAGGTTACCTCCATCAGCATCCATTCATCAACCTTGGGACATTGTGGAGGCTAACAATGTCGACACAATGTTTCCCACTTCTCTAGCGGTTCCAGTGATGAAAGTTTTACAAGAGATCGACACTGAGCCAAATGATATTAAGTGAAGAATAAATCAAAATAATTCATTTGGAACAGTCAATAGAAAAAATTTTCAATCACACTTCAAAACTTCAGGAAAAAATCAAGAAGATCTCTAACAAGAAGACCAAAGTTGATGATTTGAAATTAAGAGATGTTGTTCTGCGATGGGATGCCCGAAATGAAGACAAAGGTAAGCATGGTAAGTTTGATAACCTATGGAAAGGTCCATAAAATATTACAACATTCAGGGGTAATAAGGCATTTTTATTAGAAGATCTTGATGGGCAGGAAATTCTTGGAGAACCGGTGAATGGTAGGTTCCTCAAACATTACCTTACCTAATCTTGAAGAAAAAGGTTCACTTTCATTGTAAATATCACTTTTATTTGCTGTCAAATAATAAGGAAGTTGTTGCAGAAGTTTGAAGCCCGTGGAGAAGGCCATGAGACTTCTATGATCAGCTGATTTTTTTATTTTTATTTTTAATTTCAAAAAGTCAAATTAGTTTTTGATTCAAAGTCATTTTATGTTTTAGTTAATCATTTCAGTTTGTCAAAGTTTTTTCAGTTTCTAGTTTTGACTCCATTGCCCAGTGGATGAGGCTACCTTATCTACGATGTTCTTGACACCTCGTGAAAGAGATGCCATCCCTAGCTGGAGCAAATGTTAGAGTTCAAATGTTCAGTGATCAATTGTACTCTTTCATGTTTACTTAGTAGTGGTCCTAGGTCAAAATTTCATGTTTCAAGTCATTTTTCAAATAAAAATTGCTCATTGAATATGTCTAGGTCTGAAATGCTACTCCATTCACTTCTTTTAGGGTCATCATCATTTCAGAGGTCATGTCATCCATCGATCATCTAGGTTCTGAGGTCAATCACCACACCTTCATTTAGGTCTGAGTCTAGGTCTCATTTGTTTCGCCACCATAAGAGTCAATTATGTCATGAAAGAAGGCGGAAAAAACCTAATTTTCACCATATAAGTCATTTACATAGGGAGTTAGCAAAGATAGGAAAATAAATGAAAGCACTTTGTCTTTCCTCCAATAAAGTGTGTTTCTTGATTAAAATTTTTCAAAAAAAAAGAAATTTCTTCAAAGAGCTTGTGATGTCACTAGAAGACAAAAAGCAATTTTGTGATTGTTATAAAAGGAAAAAGAGGATTATTCAACTCATTTTATCCTTTGATGTTTGAAAGAGCTCCTCTCTTCTCATCATCATACTCCAAATCTACCAAGAGTTGAATAAAAATAAGCAAATTTGTGCCAACACTACTAGTGCTATGCTTCTAAGGTGTTGCGCTGCGTTTCTGGCATGCGCTACGCTTTTGGCATGTGAGATTCAAATCACTTCTCCCGGGTTAAAAACAACTACATAAGAGTTCATACACCTCCTAAAAAGTAAGTGTACACCCTTCATACCTCTCTCAAGTCAAAATTCATCAGCAAATGAGTGGTTTCATTCTTTAGGTAATCTCCATTATGTTTTTGGTGTTTTTCATCTTTTGTTTGTTTTAGCTAATAAAACCATAATATAATAATCTAAAACCTTCATATAACCTTCATACACCATAAAATAGCATATCATATCACTCATAGCCCTCTTTACCATCATTTTCATCAAAACCCTAGTTTTCACTACAATTTTTGCAGGAAAACTAGGAAATCCCTATGTTTTGATCTTTTGGGCACCTTCCTCATGCCCATTTCCAGAAATTTCACTTGCATTGTAAAGACAACTCGTCACCCTACCTCCCCAATTTTTTAGGGATTTTTCCCTAGCTTCCTTCCACCCCATTTCTGTCCCTAAAATCACCCTACCACTATCCCTTGTTTTCCTAATTCTACATCTCCCCTACCCATTTCATCTAGCTAGGGTTTTATCTTGTTGACAAACACCATGGAGGGAGAAAATAAGATTCATAAGGGAGGCCACCATTCCAGGTTTGAGCCATCTATCTTGCAAGAAATCAATGCCTCACCTTTTTCCAAGAGATGTATTGAAAACAATGGTTGTTTGAGTTTTTGTGAGAGGATCAAGGAGGTGGGTTGTCATCTTCAATTGGAAAGCTTTTTTGCTACTATATTCATGAAAGAAAAGGATGTCATAACATGCATTGAGTTCACCATACCAGCAGATGTAATTACTTCAGCAAAAAGTGGGCCCGAACCATGGAGAAGTCTGGTTCAAAGGGATGGAATCGGACCTTGAAAACTACAAAATGTTCCTGAAACCTCATTACAAATATGCTCCCGAGCATATCTTCCCTTTTAGGCATTTACTTGATAAATATGCCCCTTTGATGAAGTTAAATTTGAAATATTTTACATGTGAAGGGAGATTTTCAAGGCTGTACCAGTATCATTTGAGGTTATTGATGCACTTCACTGCTACTCAGCCACTAAATTTTCCTAACTAGTTGTTCAGGAGTTTGGCCAAAATGAATGAAAAGGTGCATAGAAAAGGTAAAGATAATCATCCTAGTTTGTTCCACCATGGCTTGATCAAGCTTATTGTTTTGCATCATATTTTAGCAATCAATATGTCTTGGGGAAATTTCATGGAGACAGTTGCATCAACACTTACTACTATCCCATCCATCATCCATAGCACATCATCAGCACCATCACAACAAAAAGAGGTTGGATCTTCAAGTAGGAAAGCAGAGATATCAAAGGTGCCTAGGGTTGAGATCACTCAAACCTATGAGAAAGGAAAGAGGATGGTTATTTCTCCTAAGACCATCAAAGTTGTAGTTTCATCTGATACCATAGTTGAACAGAGACAAGCAGTAGAGCAGCCACCTAGTCATGATAGTGAGTCACTCATGCATGAGGATGAGTCACCATTGCAGCAGCATGAAGAACAAGTGCCCATGGAGGTTGAAATGGCGGAGAAGGTAAAGGACAAGACAACTGAGGAGATCAAAAGGGAAAAATTTTCATAGATAGCAGATTTGAGGGACAACCTCTCAAAGGAAAACTTCTTTATTACCTTCCCACAACAAGAAAATATGCAGCTGAAGGTAAAACAACTCCTCCAAAGCAAACCAAAGGCTAGTATTGAGGAAGACAAGGGTAAAGGCAAGGAAGTGGTGGATGTTGAGCAGCTAGAAGATACAAAGGTTGAAGCAAAGCCTAGGAGGCTAAGAACAGGAGGGAAAACTAACCAAAAAGAGCAAGAAAGAGAGCCATCTCCACCATCAGCTCAATTAACCTTTGATGAGTTGATAACTGTCGAAATTGAACAAGATAAAGAGTTGTGGCTTGAAAGGGTAAAAATTCATCCTGAGAAGCTGTTGAAAAAGGCAAAAAGAGATAATAACCTCCAGAGGCATATGGCGAGGCATTATTTCACAAGGAACCAAATCTCCAAGGTGAGGGTGAAGAATTTGTGAAAGAAGCTTAAGGAAACCCTAATTAAGCTTAAGGAGAAGGACACTTTGGATCTCCTTGCTGAGGCCTCCTTATCTGTTTAGCCCATCATCCCAGGATCCCATGAAACAAATTTTGGAGGATTTTGAGCATCTTTTGCATTTTTTGAAATTTCTGGAAATTTAGTTTTTGCAGAATCGGCGCACAACGGCACAACGTTTTTTCTCAGGGTATCTAAATGGAGGAAATTTTATATGGTTGGATGCATTTTCACCTCTACATCAAATATATGACATCAGGTCAACTTGTCACATTCCATTTTTGAAGAAAAATGCAAAAAACATCATTTTTTTCATGATTTTGCCACCTATTTTGCCTTTGCGCGGCGCTTCTGGAGTGAGGTTGGGAGAATCAGTATTTTAAGGCCTTCCAAGGGGTATTTTATCAGTTTGAGGGTGAAATTGAAAGAATACACATAGGGCCACCTAGCCTAATTCTCGTATTTGCAAATGGGTTCCTAAAATTAAGTCAAAATCAGCTCCAAAGTGGCGCAACGCTTCTATCATTGGATTCCCTTGGACAATTGTCAAGCTAGAAAAAATCCAAAATTAGAGGTTTAGCTATCCCATGAGGCGTATTTTGGGTGGAAGAGTTTGTTTTTGCCTCTCTTTTTGGAGGAATAATGTAATTAATCCAAGAGACATGAACTCCTAGTTATTAGCTAAATTTGAGGGAATGGTTTCTAACATCCCTAGATTCTAGGTAATGACACATACAATACATTTATGATGTATTTTGGATCAGATTTCGGCCCAATGAGGTGTCATGACTTGTATTTTATATATGTAGTCCAACTCAAGTCATTTGAGGGGTTGGATAGTTGTTATTTGCAGTGGAGCTATTGTACAAACTCTTTTTTTTTTTTATAGTGAAATCAAAGAATGTTGCAGCTATAATCTTGGGACTCCAGTGGTATGCTTTTGAGCATTGTTTCTTCTTTGTTACTTCATAAAATTGAATTTTATGTTACCTTTCCATCACATATAGGTTTTAGTATGTTAATCTTGTGAGTCTATGAACAAAAATCTTGTTTTCCATGCTCCGTTTTATAAGTTTTTCATGATTGTGTCTACTCTTCTGATGAATTAATTCATTTAAATGCTCATTCTGAATCTTTATCTTCCAAACCCTATACAAACTGATAAATTAAATATGCTCCTAAGTTTACCTACCTGGCCTCATCCTTGTTTCTTCAACTTAACCTTTGAAATTAGACCTAAACCCTAGGCCTAGTTCCTTGACTGTCATTCCTATCCAACAAAAACTTCAAACAAACAAAAAACTAATATATTGAGCCTCATAAATAGCCTAAGATCATTATATATCCAATCATCTCATTGGCTGAAAATTGACATTCAGAGAGCCCTCTCTGGTTTTGGTAGGGCTAGCTACCTGACCTAAAGGTTGGTTTGTGGTTACCTCCTTCAGTTCCATTCTCAGCCTTGGGAAACGGGGGGAGTGATAACATGTGGGATCTATCATTTAAAATAAGTATGATATGTTGACAAAGATGTGCATCATGTCAATTTGGTTGAAGTATTTTCATCTTCAAGAAAGGAAAGGAAGTTGCTAGAAGAAATACTAGATGACCACATGAAGAAAAAGGTATGTATATATTTGGTAATATATAGATAAAGTCATGTCATCATATGGTTGCAGATAGAATGGTTAAAATTTTCTATCTCGTGAGAATAATGAAAGAAGAAGGGGCTTTTCCTTTTGTATGATACATGAAGGCATGGATACAATGTGCCTTGAACTCTTCTACATGATGACATGATACTACCTCATGAAGAATATGAGGTGGTTGGAAACTATGGTTCCTATAATGAAGGAACGATGTATAGAAGATCTCGAGGAAGAAATATGTAAAGAAAGGTGAAAGAAGAGTTCGTGAAAGTTGTATCTACATTCACATGAGATAAGATAAGTGATCAACATTTGATAACAAGAAGGATTATCTATGACATCTCCATGGAGATCAAAGTATGAATACCCTGATATGTATGTTGGAAAAGGTGAACCTTGGTAATGTATGTCTAGGAGATGGATTCATACAATATGTGAAAGGATGTTGATGTTGAAAGAAGTAGATGTCATGACAAAGGGCCATCATAAAGAGGTAATATTGATTTTTTTCATTGTTTTATTTTAGTTTTGAAATAAAACATCTGGTTGGGTTGTAACAGGGCTACCGAAAGAGGGTTGTAGAAGTTCATATACAACTAAGATTGGATGGAAGATGCTGAAAGAAACATGACTTGGAAAAGGTAGTAGTATGAAGAGTAACCAGATGATGACTCAGAAGGTCACTTCCATATGAAGAGAAGGATGACATGACTATTGGTTCAACACTATGTTTCGTCGAAGGGAAGTGATGGAGAAGACGGTTGATGCCCTACGAAGAATTTCTAGAAGAAGATGACTCCATGATGAAGAAGTAGAAGTGCATCCATGACATGTTGATGCATAAATGAGGAGCCCTACAAGTAGTTGATAGTACCATGATCTCCACCAGATAGTTGTTGTTGGTAACAAGTCCCTAGTTAAGAGGGAACTTGGGTATATTCCTTTTATAGGAATGAGTATATCCTCCCTAGTTGAGAGGAAGATATAAACACATCATTCTTGTCTTCATGTTATGAAGAAAGAATGGAGGACTGGGTAAGCATATGAATTCTGATACGCTTTGAGGATGAGGTAGGGAATCCAATAGGTAAGAGTAGTCGAAGAGGAAATTCCATGAGGATGTGTAAATCCAAGATGGGAATGGTCCTAAAGGACATACCTTGTGAACATACAAATGGGATATGTGCCCTGAGAGACAATGGTGAAAGTGTATATAAATCTTTTTTCTCCCCAACATTGTGCTCTAATCTTGTGGAGAAATAGAGCTGCTAGTCAAGGCCATGCTATGTGACAATGTTGGTTGATAAGATGAGATGCACTAATATAAGATGATAAGATAGCTTAAGATATGGCTTAAAATTATTTAGTATGAGAATGTCCATGTACCTCATATGTATTATGAATACCTCCCTAGTTAAGAGGGAGTGTTGAAATATGTAACTTGGTTTGATCTTCACAATGTCTTCTGTAAAGTTAATTTTATGTATTTGATGTCAAGAGAAAAAAAAAATTTATTATTGTTACTTTGTAGAATGGGTTTCATGCTCAAGGTCATTTTATTTATAGTTCAAGCACCCATTGAGTGATCCTAGGGCTTTGTCATAAAGTCTAGGAGTCAAAGAGTCATTTTCATATGTAAAAGACCCTATTGGAAACTTTGTATCATGTAAAAATAATTTATGTAAGTAAAAAAGTGCCAAATATCCTCCTCCAAGATCAAGTCGACCTACTAGAAGACAATTTGGCCTACAAGTTGTGAAGTCAGCCTTATTAGGGTTGTTTGAGCCTCATAAAATCCTATATATAAGTGTGCCATCAACCTCATTTGGAGAAGAGACTCAATCAGGTTCGACTACAATAAAAATAAGCCTAATAACCAATGAAGAAGAGGAGAACAAGAGGTAAGATAAATCGAAGTATTAGAGAATTGTTTTAGGGCTGAAATCTCTCACACATGTGAAGGAATTAGGGAAACATTTATTGCAATAAGATTGAATTGCAGACTTGTTAAGAGAAGCCAAAGTTTGGGTTCATAAATTTCAAGTTTGAATACTGAGTTGCTAAGGAGAAAGAAGATCCCAAAGTGAATAAGAGAGACATATTATACCATATTCCACTCACATGTGCGAGCTAGGATTTCTACTGGAAGGCCAAACATTGTAGTCATAAGTTGCAGGTCCAAAATTGAGGTCGAAGGAGAAGTTGCATCAGTTTTGAGGCAAATTTGACTTGGGTTGACTTTGTAAGAAGCAAGTTCATCAAGGAGATGTTTGATTTGGTATTGGAGGGGTATTTTTCAAGGGTCTTAGGTCTTGGAAATCGTCATTTGAATATTCTATAAGAAGAGAAGAAATCTTGTGGGTTTTCCTTTGAATAAGAGAGGTTTTGGCCTTGGTTGGCAGCTTACATTTTGTGTTCTCTTGTCTCGTTGATATTCATAGTTTGGTATTTTTTTGATGATAAGAACATTATAATAATAAATAGAAAGAATAAATTAACAAGTACATCAAGTTAAGTAAAATATCATCAAAAAAAATTATCAAAGTAAGAAAATCACCGTAATCTAGTTGCCCTTGATTTCTCAATAGGGACTATGTCATTATACATGTCACAACCTTCTTATAGGAGTGTGGTAGACAACTAGTAGTCATTAATAGAAAGAAGAATAAGTTTGTTACTTAAGAGTTGGAACAAGTTTCATGAAATTTGAAATTTAGCCCCTTCAACAAGTTATTATAATCTAAAGAATTTAGGTTGTGACATTTTATCAGATTCAAGGAAACTTATAGATAATGAGGAGGTCAAATCTATCCCCATATTCATTGGCTTAAGACAAGCGATAACACACCAAGGATCTCTTCAAAGCACTCACCTCCGAAGAATTGGTTAAGTGAATCAAAGTCGCGAGGGAAATGCAAGGAAGATTGATATATCATGCCAAGATTAAAAAAAAATCATCAATATAAAATGGTGTTTCAATTTGAGGTGATGATAGACAAAAGGAGGGTGGCCATGCAAACCACTATTGACATAGACCTTCAAGTATTTAAAAATGAGTGGTGGAGAGCATGTGAGCAAGGTCTTATGTTGTATGGATTAATAGTAACTCTAATAGAAATGGCTAATGATAAGTCATGCATACTAGGTGGCAACTTGTGTGAATTTAATGAAACCACATGGGATTATGTGGGTTTGTATTTGCTCCAAGTATACAAATAATTTATTTAGTCTTAAATGTTTGGAGACCACATTAATAAAATGTTGGTCAAGTTTATTCAAAGCTTGGTAATTTGTAACTTATCTCCAGCTGACATTTAATAACTCTCTTAAATGTATATTATGAAATTATAGTAAAAAACTTAGCATTAATGCTAAAACATACACCATCAGTTATTATCAAGGAAGATCAAGTGGCTTCATTATAGAAATATTTATCTTAGACAGTGAAATTATAGTTCGATAAGGAATGGATTAGGCTAGGAGTCAAGGCTTGGAGGCCATATCCATTAAGATTAACTTTTAAAATGCTTATGATAAAGTTGGGTGGCCTCTTATTTGTATTGTCCTCGACACCATAGGTTTGGTCCCTTTTTTTCCAAAGCAATGGAACACATTTTCAAATAAGCTATTTACCATAACAAGCTTGAATAAAAATCCTTTTGAATATATTCATAAAGGATACCCCTTGCCGCCTACTATTTATGTAATGGTAGTGGGAGTTCTCAATTCCCTACTACATAACATAATGGCACTTGCATTAATCAAGGATATCCCCTCCCTTGCCTTAGGGGTGGACAACTCGTGAATATGCACTTTGTGGATGACTCTTTCTTATCATCCTATGAGAAAAAAAATTCATAAAACACCATGGGATGCTTAAAAATATTTTACGAGGAATTGGAATCTAGGATAAAAATGGCCAAGACATAATACTCCTATCTTAGTCAAATAAAAGAGCTAAAATAGTTGTCGAGTCAAGGTTGGGCCTGTATTTTCCCTAGCCAAGTATTCAAGTTTATAGGAATCTTCTTTACCTTTCATGCATCCCCCCTGCAGGGAACTTTAGGAGGTTGCATTGCAAATATTAGCCAATAAGATTAACAAATAAATCATAAAGAATATTCCCCTTTATGTTAAACTTGAAATATCACTAAAGCACTAGTAGGGCTATAAAAATAGGAGGGAAAAATTTTAAATGAAGCTTGTAAAATCTTACACACAACCCAACCCACATTACTTAAATACAGAAATTTTAGTCATCTACCTTAATTTTTCACATTGGAACTACTCCATAAATGATAATCCACCTTCAACCATCCATAACTCTTCCCCCTTGTCCCACACACTATAACTAGGAAAGGACCCTCTCTTATCGATAAGGCAATCCCTTAGGAAATCTTTCCTTCCCATGTGGGGTATGGAATCTCCAGGGTGGTTGAATTACTTTCTAGCCCAATCTCTTTGCTTAGTCACAAGCATTACAATCACATGGAGATAGTTGGTAAGTGTTGGGATCATAGGTAGCTATAGGATAGATACAATTTAGAAATAGAATTAATTGAAACAAGAGTAAATTACTAAAAATATGAATTACATATTACAAGATTGAATGAGGCCATGCAACTCTAAGGAGAAACCACATATCTCTTATCTTAGACAAATTAATTCAATGTTGTTGGTACTTCAATTATGTGGAAAAAGGTGTCAATATTATGACAAAAAAAAGGGTGGTGATGAAGTAGTATTATTTATTTTCGCGCCCCCCTCACTTCCTCTTTCATGGGCACACAACCCTTACTTACCCTCTCATGGACACACATCATGTTATGTACCTTAGTTCTAAAATTGCTACAACACACAAGATATTTAAGAATAAGATAAAAAATCTCCTTTACTTTATGGATATCAAAATACTCCTAAGGTAGTGAAACACTTTACAATGATCATTTTATGGAAGGAATCCACTCCTCTTCACTTATCACTTAAGGTGGGGTAACCTTTCAATGCGATAAAATCCAAATAAAACAATACTCTTCACATCACAAAAGGAAGTTGCCATTTTTATTTATATCTAACAAGATAACTCTGATCATAAAAACTATGTAACTACCTAGTGGACCTTCTTCAAAGAGGCCTCATTACATTTATTCAATACTAAACACCATAGTGGGCCTTATTCGACAATGTCAAACATAGTGGACCTAGTCCACCTTACATTGAATGAATTCCACTATCATTGCTCTAATTGGCCCTTTGACCCCCCATACACCCCCAGGGAGTATCCCAACACTCTTACTCTAGTGGGCCCTTTGATAACAAGAGAATTAGAGTAATAAATGTTGGGATCCTTCCTAGGAGTGTAATGGGAGGTTGAAGAGCCCATTAGAGTAATAATAGTGTGGAACATTTAGTGTAAAGTGGACTAGGTCCACTTTGTTTTTCATTGTTAAATAAGGCTCACTATGGTGGTTAACAATGAATAAGTGTAATGTGGCCTCTTTGAAGAAGGTCCACTAGGTAGTCAAATAGTTGTTGTAATCAATGTTCTCTTATTAGCTATTGTTATCACCCAAAAAATGTTCACCTGGCCATTTATCACTAGGTGGATTGAAATACACCATGTAAGATTAATTTTTCCATAATAAATTCACTTTCACCATAGGACATATTTTAGTAAACCATTTTTCCTAAATTATTTCTCATTAAAATTCAAAGGAACCCCATGATAATGATTAAATAAATCATTATTTAGTTAATATTCTCTAGATTTAATTATTAAATCATTATCTGATAATTATTCATTATCACCTTTGACTTAATCACCTTGGAATAGTTAAATAAATAATTATTTATTTATTTATTATTCCTATTTTTATTTTTGAGATTGTCAAACCATTATTTAATAATTATTTCAAATTCACACTTTTCTTAATTCTCACAAAGTGATTAATAAATTATTTTATCTGTTAATTACTTCAACCACTTTCTAAATAAAACTATTTGACCATTTTGAATATCTTTTCCCTCTTAAAAATATAATAAATTATTCACAATGGCTAGATTTTGATTTAGTCAATAATATTTTATTATTTTCTAATTCCTAATTTGGTTCAATACTTTGTTATAAATATAAGGATTTCCTTTCATTCTTCACCATGATCATTATCATCGTCACCGTTATCATCTCATAACATTCGAGCTCATATTTGAGTTCCAACTTTCTTTTGGTTTTTCTGCATATTGAGAGAGAAACAGATGGCTGAAGCACAAGGTGTAAAAGGACCCATCCCAGGGAGGTGGATCTATAAACCCATGTTGTAAATATTCCTCACCATGTGTATTTATAAAATTATTATTCATTTGAGTCCTTCATTGGGTTATTGCACTTCAATTTTCTGTTGTTATATGTTTTGGGTTTGCATCATATATTTTGTTACAGGGTTTTCTCGTGTTTTATTGTAGATCTAAAGCATAGAAGCAACCATCTTATGTTGTTAGGGTTGCATGTCACCAAAAAATTAAGTGAATCATTTGTGGAATATCTACTAGGAATTTTCATAATAACAAATGGCGACTCCACTGGGTCTTTGGCTACTTAGTTGTCAAAAAATTGTGACTTCGCTCGTGTAATAATTTAGAACCTTGGTGACTATTGTTTCATCTATTTTTAGTGTTTCTCTAGATATTTTTAGCCCTCTCAATTTCTATTTTTAGATCTCCTTTGTTTTTTGGAAAATTTTATGTTTTCGTTGGGGTTCCACATATTTTCGCAGGTCACATGTACCAGCCGAGCAAGATATGGCACATTTTGGGTAAGAATTGTTGAGTGAGAGAAGCGGGAAAAAATCACACTTTTTGGTCCAATAACTGTGCCCAACACAATTTTCAGCCCATAAACTGTGCCCAACACACTTTTCAGGTCAGTGTCTACACTATGCAATTTTTAAGAAATTTTTTCAAAATTTTCCAGTTTTTTTGAGACTGTTGCATGTGTGTCGAGAAGGATTTCTGTTCATTTCTGAGTCACCCCTAGGCCTAGATCCAATTATTAGTTTCTCATTGAGGAAGGAAAAATCCCCTAGGGTTTAGAGTACATCTCTATCATTTAGGAAGATAACTATTGAGCTGAGGATTCTAGTGTGCAATATTTTCATCTAGTGTTTTTTAGGGCTTTTTCCACTGTTTTGCAACCCTCTGGACAGGTTTCTTCAACACTTCATCCCCTTTAGAATATTTTGTTTCCTTCCCCCTTAGGATTTCCTTGTGTATCCTGGTTTTTGGAGCTTCTAGCCTGTCCTTTTCTAGTAGCTTCACCTCTAATTTTCGTTTATTTTTCTGCACCATTTTCAACAGTCTTTTGCCTTTAGATCCCAGTCCCTTAGACACTAAGATATTTTAGCCATTTTTTGTGTCTTTGAGTTTCTTGTTTGCCTTAATTTAAATTTATGATTGATTGTATTCTTGGGTGCAGGGGTGTCTGCTTAAGATCGTTGTTTATTTTTCTATCCATTTTCAACATTATTTACAATTTCAACACTTCATTTTCAGTAGCACATGGCATCATCAAAACATGCTTAATTAACTCATTCACTTGACACATTATTTCACACATGCAGACCCTAATAGAACATGAGCTTGGTTATCACCACCAAGCCAAGACTTGAAACAATCCATATTAATAACTTTAACTCACATAGATTAAGCCCACTTGGGCACCAGGGCCAAAACAATATTTGTATTTAGGTGTAGGATTAGTGGGATTGGCTTCCAATAAAACCCATTGATTGTTTACATTGATACATAGAAAGTTGAAATATTAATGAGATTAAAATCCTTCACCATACCACGGTCCAAAGTTGGAGCACACCATAAAATTGATTCAAAGGGGGTTAGGCTAGATCACGATGCAAGTGGTTATCCTCGGGGCTACCCAACCTGTGGTAGGGAATTTTGTGTCGTGGTTTATCACCAAGAAGTTCAAGGCTCAACCAATCCTATGGGAAAAAGGTAACCTTAATGGCATATCTTAGGAAAACACCCTATAGGACTGGTTTTGGGCAAGCAGTTGGTCCTCTACCCCACCTTTCCCCAAAGAACTCTACTTGTGGGAATAATATTTTGTCAAGTAAAAAGTATTTTGGAAGGCCATATGAAATAATATAATTAGGACTTGTTTGAGGATTTAGATCACCTTTAGGCTAGAGGTCGCTTTTTCTTTGGTAAGACGTGTTTGCTTGAATTAGAGTAGCATATCATTATAGTTATTTTTCACTTGGCACCACTGAACTAGGTGTTTTCTTGTTGTTTGTTTCTCTTTTATCATATCATCACCCTTTAGTCTCTTGAGTCATTTTTGTATAGAAACCATTGCACCCCATAGACATTTGTTGTGGAGAATTCATGGCCTTCACCCCTTGTTTCCTCTAGTACATTCTCTTACTTCTGCTGGTCGAGTTATAGTCCATCCTCCTAGTCCCCCACTGGGTCCCCATATTGACTCTAATTCTTCTAATTCCTCTAGTTCTTCCTCTAATTCTGCATATTCCCAACCCCGCATCACCACCATGTCGAGCGTAAATGCAAGTGGTGAGAACCAAGGTGGTAACCAAGGTCCTAACCAAGGTAACACCACAAGCAATACCTCTTCAACTATGGCCATTAATCCTCCATTACTCCCCTATATGGATGGTTTGAGCCTCCTTAACTTAATCCAACTCATCAAAGATCCTCTTCTCCATAACTCGACTTGGCTTATCATGCCCCAAAAACTACCCTCTCACATTCCCAAGTTTGAAGGTAATCTTGGAGAAGACCCCACCAATCATGTTCGCTCTTTCCACATGTGGTGTTCATCCAATTCCATTACCGATGATTCTATCTATCTTCATGTCTTCCAACACACACTCACTAGAGTTGCTGCCAAGTGGCATGTGGACCAACCACATGCCTATAATTCCACATTTTTGACTCTATCCAACACCTTTCTTTCATATTTCCAACTACCTCTTTGATATGAAAATGGTACCAAACTATTGACCTCTTTTTGTCAAACTTCTGCCACCCACCTTTCTGAACATGTATAAGTATGGCACAAAAGGAGGAGCATTTGTAAAACCCTTGAGTTTGAAGACCACGTGTATATGGATTTGATTTTGAGAAGCTTGTTGGCCCCCATAGGTAAATATGTCACTTGTCAATTCCCCCAGACCGAGGAAGAAGCTCTCCAGAAAACCTTGAAATATGATCTGATTTATGCCCAGTCAGGTTATGTTTATATTGTCCTCCTTGATCTGCCTCGGCCTGGTGTTGCTAATGCCCCGGAGGCATCTCATGCCACTGACAATATCGTTGTATCTCTTTCCCACCCTTAATCTCCACCATATGCTCAACCACCCATGAGTTATGGTCAACCCCAAGGGGGGAACAATTGCTCTTACACCTATCCCCCTCTTGATCCATCACGTGTCAACACTTTCGAAGGTCCAAGCGCATCATATGCATATCCTTGTCCGCATAAACCGATGCAAGGGTTAGTTGTTTCTTAGCCTGGTTTCTTAAATGTTGCCAAACCTACTTATTATCCTTAGGCATCGCCTAACACTTCAGCCCCACTGACACCAGTGCCTCAACCTCCCATGCCTCCCCCGCCTCTGCCACAATAAGTACCACCTCCTTAAGGTAAAGTGTATGCTTAATAGAGTACTACCAATCCCCCCAACCTAAAGATAAGGATAAGGGGAAGGGTAACCAGTACCAACAATATCAATATAAATAAGGCAATCAAGTTGCACAATTTAATGCCCCAAAGGGTGACCAGCCTAATCCCGCGACCCAAAATTACGGTAGACAACCCAAGCAGAACAAGGCTCTCATAACTAATAAACCTTATGCTTGTTGCATAGTTTTTGACCATTATACTCATGAGTGTCCCATATTACCTTAGATGTGCTAGCTATGGGAAGCTCAAGAAGTTGTCTCCCGAGGACCCCAACCCATTGCTACACCACCTCCCCCTCCTGCTTCATCACAACCAACAGTTATTACTAACCCATTTCCTCATCAAGGATATGTGGCTGCCCAACCCACACAAAGTACTGCAACCCATCAACCTCCCAAATTTGGAAATAATAATTATTGGATTCTCATAATTATTTTCGAAGAATTTAACCTCCAGACTCGGTGGTTCCAATATGAAAATCCTATTAATAAGTAAATAACTGATTCCCAACCTAAGATTTCCATTGAGCCTCTGTCGTCACCAAATGGTGCCTTCACCTAAAGTAGAGGTTAATCCTAAGATCCCTAAAGGTCCATTACATAAAAATGTTGCTTCTTCTAAATCCAACCATACTTATAGTATAGTATATGAATTGGCACAATCTCCTTCTACCATGTCAACGCTGAAGTCTTCCAGATGTGCCTATCCCAACAGAAAGCTCTATTGTCTTCTATGTTCATTGTGGAACCTCTTGACGATTGTTTGATTGTCTTTGATGTTGATAAATCATAACATCCTCCCCTTCTTTCATCTATTTCCTTTTAGATACCATTATCCATAAAAAATGCCACTATTCAATGGTGTATAATCAATGAAGGTACCTCCACCTATGTCATGGCTGCTAGTGTCTGGAAGCAACTTGGGTCCCCTGACCTCTCACCATCTACCACCACCCTCCGTGATTGGGATGGTCACCCCTCGCAACCCCTTAATCTCTATCGAAATTTCCCTATAGCTCTCGATAGCAAGACGGTCATGATCGATATCAAAGTCATCGATGCCCATTTAGATTATAACCTCTTGTTGGATCGTAGTTATAGCTATGTTGTGTCATTTGTTGCATCTGTTGTCTTTCGCAATATGTTTTTTCCTCACAATGGAAATATCGTTACTTTTAATCAACTGCCTTACTATGACCCTCAGTCCAACACATTTCCTCAGAACACCATGTCATCGATGGCGGGAAATGATACTACCGCTACCATTACCCCTATCTTTTCCAGAGTCTATAAAGATTCCACGCTGCTTGGGGCTTATTATGGCCCATCACCTACTCCTTTTGAGCCTATATATTCAAGTTTTTACATGCTTCAAGCGTCACATACTACCAGAAAGAAGTTTGGCACACCTTCATAGCAACTAGCTCCTCCACAACCCCTTGCTCCTGACTCAACTAATCCTTCAGGTACAATTCCTCCAATCTAGTTCCCTGTTGTTGGCATCTCTCTCGGTACTTTTCAACTCGAAACTGTTCCATCGGGCCTTAACCACCCAAGAACAGTTCCTCTGAGTCATTACCCCTCCTGTCAGATACCTTTATTATTCTTGCCACTAGGAATATTTTCTACCCCTGTCATGGCTATGTTGAGTCATCCTAACATCACCTTGGGGATCCTAGTATGCTACATTGATCTACCCGCAAAAAATCCTCTCAATTAACTTAAATCTTATAAATTTTTTACTACAGTTCAACCCATTGTTCCCTCCCCTTCCTTTGCTTCAGTTCCAAAACAACCTCAATAGGAAGCCACTCCTGTTGTGAAAGCATATGGTGAGGGGGGAAAGCCTATAAAAATGGAAACAAATACAAGGCACCCCAACCAACTCCCACTCCTCCTAATTTGCCAAAGCCTTCCCCTCTGTGTGCTTTGTGTGATGTTGTTGGGCATGCCACCAATAATTGTCCTAAACTCACTAACATTAAGAATGTGGTTTCTAATACTTTCCCTAACCCTAACATTCATGCGGTGCATGTTACCTTACTCGAGTCCACTAAGAAAAAAAAACCTTACGCACGAATCACCCTTGTGATTTACGTGATAAGTATGGAAATTATTCCCATCACCATCCCCATCTCGAATATTTTCATGATACACTTCAAGTGCTTCAAAAATCATATGTCACTCGTATTTATTCTACTTTCCCTCTACCTGTGGGTTCTGGCGCCACTGCTTTGCTGGGACATGAGGTTTCTCAACCCACCATCGTGATTACCCCTCCTGATGTCGAGATGACAGATAATTCAACCCTTATTCTCTACCTGTCGTCATACATCGGATTGATATATTCATACTCTCTAGGGGTTTCCTATTATTCTTCTTTCAAACCTTCGTTAGAAGACACCTCGATCTCAACATCAGTGGACCTTGTATCCACTTGTCGTTAGTCTACCACAATAGGTGTTGCATATGTGAACTGTGTATCCCATGATGATGATTAGTTCAAACTCACCTTACTTCGAACCCATGAATTCGAACCACATCCACCTTGTGGCCACTACATTACCACACAATGTTTAGGTAAGGAGGCATCCACGTTTAAGAGTTCAAGAGAAGTAATTATCCCCAACCCTCCTAGCACATCTGATAGTGTCAACTCTAGCACCATCATTCTTCCCCACCTCGAAGAACTTATAGAGTCCCATATCACTCCAAATAATTGTAGGGATGATCCATTTAATCATTCCTCCACCTTACATTAAAAATCCAATCCCTTCGACATTGTTGTTGTGCAACCACCGTGTTGTTTAAGTGAGCATCAATTCATTATATCTAAAGCCACTCTTTGGTATGGTGACACCATATATGCAAACCCAGAAATTCAGTGCCTTTGACTCATAAATGTAGTACCAAATGAGATTGGTAATCCACCATTTCCTTTCTCTTACTACATCCTATATCCATTCTCCCCATAAGAAGATAACCATAAACAACATATGGCGACGACGCCATCAAATCATGCTTAATCACGTCGTGTATGAAAACATACATAATAAGTGTTTGGAGTCCAGTACTCTAAATACCTCTGGCATGCACATAGCATGCCATAACCATAAATACCAAACTAGGGGGAACCTATGCCCCTACATATTATCATCATCCTATGAAGGATATCGTGCCAATTGGGCTGAATACTTGAATCCCTTATTTGAGCACTTGGAACACAATGACACTCCACAAACTCCTTCAGATATGGGCATCATTCCCACCTTTGCATACATAATAAGTCTCCTCCATCATACTATGATGGGGGGAAATATCTCATGCTTCGGGGCATGATGGTACCCTTTCCCACCTTATCACTTGATTAACATAAGTCTCGCCCTAGACCCCAACAATCTAGGCATGGTTAATTATCCTCTGGATAGTTTGTCTAACCGGTCTTTCTGGCGAGCCATATAAACATCACACCTCGTAGATGCTTGATACCATATCTTTAAACATTATACTCTATGTGATGCCACACTTACCACCCGATCCCCATGTTTGACTTGGTGGGCGAAGATGATCCTAGACTTTCTCTTGTTGTTCATTCTTGTATTCCTTTCTTACCTTGATTCTTCATTAGGAACTATTCTCCCAAGAAACATTAAGGCCATTTTAGACAAGTAAGGTAACCTACATGAAAATATCTGATATAGATTCTGACGTTTGATTTTTTCGCTACGAGTTTGACAAGATCTAGGCCTCCTCCTCCTCTCCAAATTCTCCAATAGCTCAATGTGCAAACGAATTGGATTTGGGGGCAAGAATCCCTTTTATAGGAAAAACCCTAGTTTTTTCATCGCCCATTGCAACTAAACCGTAGGTTAGTTTTACAAACCGTAAGCACCATTGGAAATCTCTCACCGAGATATATAATGGGTCTTTGTTCATTTTTGTAATTTGAAACTTCACGAGGAAGCCATTTTTTCCATGCGGTCTTTCCGCCTCTCAAAACCGAATCTCTTCATATGAGTCACCTGTACTCTGGTACCACTCTGCCTTTGCAATTGTTGAATTATATATTGACTTTTGTTGTGAGTAACCATTATTTACTCAAATTTTTACAACCCCCTTTGGGCCTCACCCATGTGGCAGCATCATCAAGTCACCCTTGTTAATAGCATTAGAGATGACTCACCCTTACATCCATGGAGTCTATTCAGTGTCCCATTGAGTTTATAGTACATCATCCTTTTTTGTGTTGCAATCATCCCATTTTACTCATATTTGGCCTCCAGCTAAACTGAACTATCTTTGAAAAGCCTCCGTCTAAGTAATTGACCACCCCCTTTGGAATTGATTCAGTCGTTTCCAGGTCAACCATGCATAATATGCTCTGAAAAGGGAAGTCATCATTCCACTGCTCATCTTTTTCCTCCATCATCATCCCTCGTGTCAATCTATCAGTCACATTACTATGATCCTCGTGCCTTTGTTGGGGAGTCCTCATTGCCTCAACTCTGGCGGGTCCTCTTCTATCGACTTTGACACATCTATTCTAGTTGAGAGGTCTAGAGGGAAGTGTACATTGGTTCCAACCCTCATCATTTTTCGGTGCCTCAGATCAAGCAAAGAGAATCCTAATTTACCTTTGACTTGATTGGTTCTCGTTTGCTCGACTCCAGCTCATTATCGTATGATCAAGAATTGTACACTTGATGGTCCAGTGATCCAGCAGATTGTACCAACCTTTCTTAGGTGTGTGTGAGATATTTCAAATCTCATGAGGGTGTGGCCCTTCAGGTAGCCCCCCACATGCCCGAATGTCAATAACTCATAATCCAACCTCAGATGTAGTTATGTAGGTTTGACTGGTTCGGTCTCCGCTGATCATAGTGCTCACAACATGGCATGTCTCCTTCAGATGATACATTTAGATCTTCAGATCCCTTTCTTGTTCAACAAGGATTCTTTGGTTGTTATCCCCCCTCACCATGCTAGTTTGAGGGGCATTATGTCATGTAATCAGATTAACAGTTGTTATTGTATTTAGCCTTGGCCTATGTTTTTCTAGGAACATTATATATATGTGACTCATTATATCATGTATCATGTATCATGTACTGATCGAGCTGGCTCCAAACATACTCAGAGGTCAAATAGGGCTTATAATAGCTCAAAATTAAAAGTGGTCAGATTACTCTCAAACCAGATCTAGGTCAAAGTGCTCGTTGCCCTAATTCCAACAATGTAAACAGAACTCCAATACGAGCTCTGATGGAGAAGTTAGAGTTGGTCAAAGTGGGCATGTGGGCCAGGATTAATGGTTCTACAAATTGACCGAGTTTGGGGCATGGAATGTGGCTCCCAAAAGTGGTTGAAATTGTTGCCTACTTAAAAATCCCATTAATAAAATAAAAAATATATAAAAATGGGGGTGGCGGGCCGCCATCCCCGCCACCCCATAACACCCCATGGCATTGTCATACATGGGTCGGTTTACCGATGGTAAAACTTGGCTAATTGAACCAAACACCACATATAAAACAAATATTCAAAATCGGTGGGATTCGAACCGACTGTTGGCGGGTCCTCCATCCCCGTCCACGCGATGATCCCACAAACGCATAACAATTAACGCATATTAAAACTGCCCACCATTAACGATCAACATGTTATCACTCTACCAGATCTTTGAGGTTGGGAAAAGTCAAACAAATGTAACTACAAACCAAGCTTGGGCAAGTAGCTAGCCCTACTATGCAGGAGAGGTCTCTCTCCAAGGGATCTAAACCAAGAGGGTTGGATCAAATTAGGTTTTAGGCTAGGTATAGTAGCACAGGGGTTTTGATTAGTTGATTTGGGTGTTGGATAAGTGAATTAGGTCAAAGAGGTAACTAGGTAAGGGAAAATAAGATCAGAATTGTAGACATCTAATGGGGCAAGGTAGGTAAGAACTATAACACTTCAGGGTTTTAGGGTGATATATATCAAACTGGTGAGGTGCTAAAAAGAGCATGACAGTGCATGAATTCCATTTAAAATGAAGAAACTGAATAAACTATGGTGATTCTCCCAAAACAGAGCATAAGAGATGTATTCTGCCTATCAAACTTAAGAAATCAATAGATCATAGAGATAGAATGAACATGAAAGATACAAAACATTCATACATATGAAATTGAAGAAAAAACTGTTGGGTCTCAATCTAGTCTCCTAAACTGAGCTCATTTAATTGTCAACCAGGATTTGTAAACTGCTGAAGTGAAGTGTACCATATGTACCTAGGTGCTTGTTTCCTAATGCGTTGTGTGTAGTTTTGTGATGTTTTTGGTCTTTTATGTTGATTTATGATGTTTTTGGTCTTTTGGTGTTTTATGTTCACAATGAAAATGCCTAGAAAACTAATGGAAAGAAGTTGGTGGTCAAAAACAGAGTTAAGCCTAATGTATGGAATATGCAATTGGAAACACTGAAGCAGAATCTAAACTATGACTAATTAAAAACAAAAGCTTGATAATGACTTTTTAGGCAAATGACACAAACTAAACTTGAGAAATGATCACTAAGTATGCAAGTTATCTAACTAGACAGTTAAACACTAATCTTACCATGATGCAACGTTTTGTTCTAATCTCTCTTATTCTATGACTAATTCCTAGTTCTATTCTGCAATTTAATTGAATGTCACAGAACCTATACTCAAAGAGTTATTGGTTTCTTTTTCAAAGTAGTTCTTTTGAGGAGAAGTTCTGTTTACAAAATGATAAGGAAATTGCAGAGATATTTCAGACCTTATAGTGATGTTGTCTTCTGTCCCTATGGCTATAGATCATTTGTAGATTTTAGAACAAGAAGATGTTTGTGAATAATGAAGGCTGTCTTGTTAATCCTAACAACTAAAGTAATCTATTGTGCAATGGATGAAAATTTGAATATGAGATGCAAGTGCAATGAGTTAATCTAAGAATGAACCTAAGATGCCACTAAACTAGAACAATGCTGAACTATAAGTCATCATCAAACTTGAAACAAAGTAACTGATCATGAATTAAATGCAAATGAAACTCCGGAGCATTCTAACTACACTAACATGCATTATTCTATGAAGTTACACAATCTGTTTGTTCATCATTAGTGATATGTTGGAAGAGTTCCTTCTTTTGGAAGAGGTAGAACAATTCTGACTGTGTACTTGTATGCAATTGAAAGCAAATGAACTGAAAGCAAATGAAAAACTAAGTTATCACATCCATACCCTACTCGTCATTATGATGTCTTGGGCAAGCGTTTAAGAGCAAGGATAGGGATGATACTTAGTACAAACACACAACTAAATCATTCATTATCACAGTCATGTCTTGAACTTCTTAAGGATGTCTTGGAAGAGTTTCTTCTTGTGGAAGAGTGATTAGAACAAGTGTAACTTATGACAGTGAATAGCAAAACTACAACTAATTCCTACAGTACTATAGCTATTCATCATTCATTATTATAATCTGTTGGAAGAGTGTCTTCTTGTGAAAGAGCTGGAATGAATATAACTACAGTAGCTAGTTAAAACAACTACAAATTCAACTCCTATTTCTACAATACTATAGTTATTCAACATTCATCATTATGGTCTTTTGGAAGAGTATCTTCTGGTGGAAGAGTTAGAATGAGTACGACTACAGTAGCTAACAAAAACAACTATTAATTCAAATGCAAAGTGTAAAGGCAGCTAGAAAAAATTATCTAATTTACGCAAAATAAATCCGTGCAAGAGGCAGGGGCCCTCTACCACTTGACGGCATTCAACTTCAAATTAAATCACGCCTTCAAAATAACTTTGTCTGCTCCATTAACGATGCAATAGTTTGAACATAACACTCTGTGTTCTCAAGAATGTATCACAGAGCTTAAACAAAATCTAGCAGCAAATCTAACATAAAATCTCCAACATAGCTCTCGGTCTCCCAAGAGTTTTTAAAGCAAATGCACGTAACAGTAATTACAATAATTTAGGAATAATGTCTTTCCTTATCCGAATTATGTTAGGACTCTTTGAGGTGGCTACGTGAAGGAGAAAAGACATCTGGATTGAGACAATCCTAGTAGGAGTCTTCTTTCATAAATGTGTTCCCACGTGCATAACCGTACCCAGAATCCATTTCTTCCTCCATGATGAGCAACGAACCATGTAGACACGACGTGGATCATGCCCATATGTGGTTTTTCTCAAGAGGCCACCTAGAACATACTCAAACATGAAGGCAGCTGCAGAATCGCCGGTTAGCTACGGAATGTCTGCATTCTGCAGCTAGTTCCGGTCAAAATGCTTAACAATGGCAAAAATCACAAAATTCAACAAGTCAGTCATGTAAATCATTCTAGAAGTAATTTTAACTATATTTATTGATCAATTGAGTCTAAGATAGAAATGGACAAGGGAAAATGAGGTAAAATGAGGTGAAGGAAAGCACAATTTTGAGGCTCAACATACCCCCACTGCTGTCTCTTTGCATGTCCTCATGCAAGTTATCCTATGAATTCAGAGGCTTCTGCAAGGACATCTAATCCCCTTCTTCTCCTTTGTCTGAAAGCTAGAGGCCTTCTGGGTTTCCTGATCACAAGTTTAAACCTGAGGTTGGTGAGTGCCCTGATTAGCTTTTTGTTCTTTGTCTTCAACTTCTCATTGGTCCTCTCCACTTTGTCTATATGCAAGGATAGGGTTGAGTTCATATCAGTTTTGAGCTTGATTTGATCTTTGAGAATTTCATTCTCATTTTTGATGTGTCTATTCAATAATTCCAACTCATACCTATCCCTTCTTAATATATCAATTTCAGACAGTGGAGGACTGGGGGTTCTTTCTCTGCTTTCTGAAGCTGTCCTCTCTAAGGTTTCCACATAGTCATAAATTTCCTGTTGAGCAGGATCAATTTCAGGGGTTCCCTCATAAAAATCTTCTTCATCATCCTCTTCAATGGGCGTTTCTTCATCTTCTATATTGATTACCCCTGTTTGTTTGATTGGTGTTTTCTTCAGTTTTCCCTTTAATCTGTGGCTTCTCCTAGGTTGAGAGGATCCCTCTCCTTTTTCTATGGTAGATTCCTTGATTATATTCTCTTCTTTAAGTTGCCTCTTGATTCGAGTCAACTTCTCTAAAATGATTTCTTCACTGCTCTCTTGGACTGGTTTGTCAATTTCAACTTTTGAAGCCCTCCATTTCCTACTTCTCTTCGTAGGCTGTGGTTTAGGTGATGGTTCTTTTGCTTCTTCAAAATGATTTCTTATTAAGAAATCATCTAATGTATCATTTGTTTTAGCTAGATGATGCTCAATCAAAATTTTGACCAAACCATGATGATACAGGGTTGTCTCTAAAAATTGAATTCTTCTCTGAACACAGGAAGCCATCTTCTTCAGACTTTGATGCAAGAAATATGGTAGGTTTAAGTCTTCTCCCAGAAAATGCATCATTAATCTAATGTGGTAGACATAAAATGTCCCATATCTACCCTCACATGTAACAAATTTTTGTAAAAGAAGTAGTATGTTTCTCCATTTGTTTTTCAATGCAGTACTGGGAATTCCTTTCTTGAATACACTAACATCCATATTTGGTGATTTTAAAAATTTTTTCCAGAAGTCATTGTGGAATTCCCTATTTTTAAACCATCTCTCCCCAGTTCTGGACAATCCTGTAGCCTCTGCAATAAAAACTTCAGTGACAGTAAACTTGACATCCCCTACTTCAACTTCGGTTCCTTGAAATGATCTGGCAAATGTTTTAGTGACTTCCTTATGGAAGCCATTAAATTTTTCCAAAAGTTGAAGCCATCCTATTTGTTGTAACATTTCCTTGCATTGTGGGTAACCTTCTAAATATTTTGAACCCACAGGTTCAGTCCTTACGATGAAACCCATGATTTTTTTTCAATATCAAATTAACACTCTTCTACCCACAAAACAATGTCTTTCACTTTCGTATTGAAATGACTTCAAGCTCTAAATGAAAATGGCTTCAATTTTGGAATGACATACCTCTGATTGATAATAACAAATGCCTTTAAAACCCTCGGACTGATATGCTTCTGTTGACAATTGAATGTCGGAGTGCTATGCCTTTGTTTGATGATGAAAGAAATTTCAAATTTCGAGCTAAAATGTCTTTGATTGAAAATGGCAGATGGCTTCAAATTTCTTTTTGTGCAATACCTCTGGCTCTTAGTAGCAAAAGATTTCAAATTCAACGCTGCAACATCTCTGTCTCTGGTAACAACAAACTTCAAACTCAACACTGCAACGTCTCTGTCTCTGGTAGCAAAAATCTTCAAACTGCAACACCTCTATCTTTGGTAGCAAAAGTCTTCAAACTCAATCACTACAACACCTCTGTCTCTGGTAGCAAAAGACTTCAATTTTAACACCTCTGTCTTTTGGTAACAAAAGACTTCAAACTCACACTGCTACAATTCTGAGTTTGTAGTGAAAATACTTCAAACTCCGTCCACAGTGATATTCTATCTGCCCACGGAATCAAGTAGCTTCAAGTTCTCACACTGTTATACTTCCAAATTTAC
This sequence comes from Pinus albicaulis, assembly GCA_034641835.2. Taxonomy (NCBI): domain Eukaryota; kingdom Viridiplantae; phylum Streptophyta; class Pinopsida; order Pinales; family Pinaceae; genus Pinus; species Pinus albicaulis. The sequence continues at coordinate 390,222,749 of CM076574.1, forward strand.
CCTTCTGCTCTGCTCTGCGTTTTACAATGCTCAATGCTATTCAAACTGATATCCTTTGGCTCTGCTCCTGGTGATAATAATATCTATGTCTTCGGAATGGAATGCTGGCTACGGAATGAAGTTATGGTAGTGGTCACGGAATGGAGTAGTGGAGTGAGGTGGAGGGATTGTATTAATGATTGAGGAGACGGCGGAGGATTTTACGACGGCAGAGGGAATCATCATCATTAAATGTCTTGGTTAAGAGACGTGGAAAATTCAAATGCTTTGGCCATTTCACCGCTTAAATGCTATCAGATATGAAATTTGAAATGGAAGATTTTAATCTAAAGTCTGTAGAGGGTTTGTTGGTGTTTGATCAATAAAAACAATTAAAACAACATTTTCGAATAATCCATAACTAAACTATGCTAAAATTTTATGAAATGCCATTGTAATTTTAAACTTATTACCTCTGCCTTTTATTTAGCCTTTGTCTTCTCTGCTCATCTTTGGAGGAATCTTTCATAATTTTCTTGATGCTTTTGATTCATGAATTCACTGGATCACTTTGTTGCAATTCTGATGTCTGCTAGTTGATGCCTTCAGGATTTGTAGCTGCGGAAAGACTAACGGGCTGCAGAAAGGCTGATCAGCTGCAGAATGTCCACTGAGCTGCAGAATGTTCCTGTAGAACATTTTAATCATGAAAATGGAATGTTTTTGGAGTATGGGTGAAATGTTATGTGGTATGAATGAAAATGGATGATGGATTATGATATGTATGAAGTGGATAATGGAATGGAATGGATTCAGTTCATGGAATGGAATGAAGGAACATAAGGGCTGTACTGCAATTCATGACATATTTTATTCACTTACAGCAAGATGTCAAATTTTGTATTTTGACATGAAAATGAGATGAATGGAAGATGGAATGAGATGGGTGAAGTGTGGAATAGAGTGAAATATGAATGATGAATGAGATGGAGTATGGATGAATAAGTAAATGGAGTGAGATGAAATGAATCATAAGCACTATGGAACTGAACTTATGATTTTTATAATAGCTGCTTATAAAAACAAAAATGGGAAAAGTTAGAGTGTCAGAGAGACTCTGATTTTCACCCTATCTTTTCTGTATAAACATGCCAATCAATGATTGGTTTTCATGTTTATACCTTTATTTTTTTTTATTTTTTTATTTTTTTATTTTTTTATTTTTTTTTATTTTTTATTTTAGAAGAGAAATGCTTCAGAAAATTAATCAAGTTGATGAAGAAGAGAGACTCTTCTTCATTAACTTCACACCATTGTCTTCTTGGAACTTCTTGACAAACTCTTCTCTTGAGAGTGGCTTGTGGTATAGCTTCAGTCTATGACCATTCACAAGAAAAGTGACCTCTTCTTCATCTATAGTTCTTATTTTTACTGCCCCATTATCAAAAATTCGAACAATTTCATATGGCCCAAGCCAATGTGTCTGAAATTTCCCTTGAAAATCCTTGAATTTTGAATCAAACAAGAGAGCCCGGTCACCCTCTTTGAATTTCTTCTCCTTGATGTACTTGTCATGCCATCTAGCCCTTTGCTGTTGGACTAGACTTGTTTTCTGAACTGCATCTTGTCTGATCTCATCCAACTCATTAATTTGCTCCAGTCTATGCTTTTGTGCCTCTGTTAGATCAAGTCCCAGCTGAACTGCCATCTTGAATGTTTGAATTTGGAACTCTATAGGAAACAAAACTTGCTTTCCATAAACAAGCTCATAAGGAGTATGGTCTGTTGTGTTTCTCCATGTAGTTCTATAGGCCCACAAGGCTTCAGGAAGCCTATCTACCCATTCTCTTCTATGTAGATGAACAGTCTTTGTTAGGATTCCTTCAATAACTTTATTAGTGGATTCCACTTGACCATTTGCTTGTGGATGATAAGGAGTAGATGTTCTATGTCTGATTTTGTACTTCTCCATCATTTGCTCCACTTGCCTTGATGTAAATTGAGCTCCTTGATCTGTAACAATTTCCCTTGGGACACCAAAACGAGTAAAAATATCCTCAAAAAGAAAAGTAACTACAAATGATTCATTAGCAACAAGTAATGGCTTAGCTTCTACCCATTTAGTAACATAATCAGTGCAAACTAATATATATTTCTTTTGTCTTGATGGAGGACTAATAGGTCCTACAAAATCCAAAGCCCATTTTTCAAAGGTTCAATGTGTACCTGAGGTTGTAATGGCATCTCACCTGAAGGAGAAGGTTTCCCTACCCTTTGGCAACTGTCACACCTTTTTACATACTCCCTTGCATCTTTAAACAAAGATGGCCAATAATATCCTAAATTAAGGATCTTATAAGTTGTCCTCTTATCTGCAAAGTGTCCGCCACAAGGTTCATCATGACATGCCTTGAGAATTTCAGGCATCTCATCTTCACGAACACACCTTCTAATAATCAAATCTGGACTTGTCTTGTACAACTCATTAGCGACCCATGAATATCTTGCACTATCATTAATGATTTTTCTTTTATCCCTTGCATTCATAATTGAAGGAAACTTTCCTGAAACTAAATAATTAGCAATATCAGCAAACCATGGAGTTTGAGTAGAAACTGCAAAAAGATATTCATCGGGAAATTGATCTTCAACCGGAGTGTCATCTTTGATATTTTGAATTCTAGACAGGAAGTCAGCCACAGTGTTTTGTTTTCCAGGCCTATCTAGAATAGTAATGTTGAATTCTTGCAATAATAACAACCATCTTATAACTCTTCCATTAGTGATTGATTTATTCATTAAGTATCTAATGGCAGAATGATCAGTGTGAATAAAAGTTTCATAGCCTGTTATATAGTGTCTAAACTTGTTTATGGCATGAACAACAGCTAAAAACTCTTTTTTAGTTACAGTATAGTTTAACTCTGCAGGAGTCAAATTTTTACTGGTATAATAGATGGCATAGGGAATCAAATCTTTCTGCCCCAATACTGCTCCTAGAGCTGTATCGGAAGCATCTGTCGAGATATGAAAAGGTAACTTCGAGTTAGGTCCCCTTAATATAGGTGCTTCAGAAATTTTGGTTTTCAGGGTTTCAAAAGCTAACTGGCAATCAGAAGTCCACTTAAATTCACAATCTTTGGTGAGTAATTTGAAGAGAGGAGATGCTATCTTGGTGAAGTTTTCTATAAATCTCCGATAATACCCTGTAAATCCTAGAAAAATTCTAACATCTCTTTGACAACTTGGAATGGATAGGTTAGAAATGACTTCAACTTTCGCCTCATCAACTCTAATCCCATCCCCTGAAATGTGGTGCCCTAAAACAATACCTTCAGTAAACATCATAAAACATTTTTCATGACTAAGTGAAAGGTTTGCTTCTTGACATCTTTTAAAGACTTTTTCCAAGTTTTCTAAAGCCTCTTCAAATGTGTCCCCATAAACTGTGAAATCATCCATGTACACCTCTACACAGTCATGTATTAGATCAGAAAAAATTCCTAATACTGCCCTTTGGAATGTTGCGGGTGCATTGCATAATCCAAATGGTAATACTCGGTAGGCATAGGTACCCCAAGGACAAGTAAATGTGGTTTTATCTTGGTCTTCAAGTGCTACTTAGATTTGATTGTAACCACTAAACCCATCTAGGAATGAAAAGTACTTTTTACCTGCTAATGTATCTAATACTTGATCTATGAAAGGTAAGGGAAAATGGTCTTTAAGAGTAGCTTTATTCAGTTCTCGGTAGTCAACACACACCCTCCATTTTTCATTTTTCTTAGGCACAATCACCAAAGGAGAAACCCACTGACTATCTGAAATAGGATAGATGAAGTTAACATTTAACAATTTTTGTAATTCTTCCTTGACAATTTCCCTAAGATTTGGATTCATCCGTCTTTGAGGCTTTCTGATTGGTTTGCAATTTGCCTCTATATAGATGTGATGAGTACAAGTCTTGGGACTTATCCCTTTCATGTCAGTGTATTCCCATGCATATGCAAAAGAATGTCTCTATAATACTTTGACTAACTCTTCTTGTTGACATTTTTCAAGGTTTTTGTTTATGTTCAAGGTTTTGCCTGGAAAAATTTCACTTGTAGAGCTGCCAAATTTGTCCATAGAATGAAGAGACATCTGCCTAGATGACAAGAACTCAATATTGGATCCCTCTTGAAATGATTCATGTTTATGTTCTGGAGAGGATTCAAAGTTTTCTAGAGTATTCAGAATTTGATTATCTTCACTAATTTATGAAATTGTGAAGAGTGGTTGTAAATATTCTTCATCCTCTATCCATTGAGTGTCATCTAGTTCTGTAATTGTCCTAGCTGGAGGATATAAAGTGAATTTCTTTGTTGAACTACCATCATAAATATACATATCACCGGACCTACAACTAATAAAGGCATCAGATGTAGCCAACCAAGGTCTTCCTAGTATAACGGGATGGCCTCCTAGATTATTCTTGGGTGTTAGGATCATGAAATCCACAGGGTACTCCCAAGAGTCTAGGGACACTGGAATGTCTTCTATTACCCCATCTGGTCTGATCACAGATCTATCTGCTAATTGTAATAGTGTGGGTGTAGAGAGAAGATTAGGAAGTTTCAGTTTGTCCATGATTTGTCTACTCATGATATTTATTGCTGCTCCTAAGTCAATGAGTGTGTTTTGAATTTCAATTCCATTGATGTGAATTTTGACAACTGGATTTCCTGGGTCAAGGTACTTTAGAATAGTAATCTTACCCATCATAATGTCTGCTATTTGTCCTACCAGTTGAATTTTCTTGGTTTCTCTTATTCTTTTTCTTGTTGTCTTCATACTCAACTCCTTTATTGTTTTGGCTAAAATTGGGATTTCTTTGATGGCTTGCAATAATGGAATTTTAATACAAACATTTCTCAATTCATCTAAGAAATCATAATTAGGCACCATTATTTGTTTTTCTACACCTTTATCAATTTGTAGTCTTTCCGGAAAGGGAGGTATAGAAGTAGATGTGGATGGTTGCTCTAATATTGGAGTTGGATTTATTGGATCTTTTTGTTTCAATTTTTCAATGTTTTGGTCTTGAAAGGATGTATCTTCCTCAAGACTTTTATTAACCCGTAGGGAGTCTTCCTCAGAATTGTCTTGTTCTTTTATGATCACAGAAGGTTTCCTCTTCTCAAGTATCCTTCCAGACCTAAGTTGAACATCACTAAGGTCTAGAGGAGTAATCAAATAAGTTGGAAATTGTTGTCCTTCTATCATGTATGTATTCTGAGGGTTTTTATTATTTGGGTTTGGTATGGGCTGAGCTGGCAATTGATTGGATTTTTGAGGAAATGGTAATGGAAGTGGTTGATTTTGATGAGATTGGTTCAGATGATGTTGTTGAGGATTTTGTTGAAAATTTTGTTGAAGATTTTGAGGAAAATTTGGTTGGGAATTTTGAGGATAAAAATGTGGATATGGTGGATAGGATGGTGGATACTGATAATATGGAGAGTATCTTCCATAGGGACCTTGTGATCCTTGTGCCCAAGCTTGAGATTGACTTTGAAATTGGGGCCAAGGTTGCTGCCAAGAATTCCAAGGTGGAGGTTGATTATACATTTGATCATGGAATCCTTGTGTCTGAGATCCCTGCCAAGGTCTTCTAGATACAAAGTTAAGAGAATCTGTGGGGTCTGTAGTAGTTTCTTCTTGAAAAACGGCCTTGAGACCAGGAAGAGAAGGAAAATTCTTAGTCTCATGTTTCTCAGAACAAATAACACAGGTTTCTACAACTTTTACATCTACAGGACACTCTCTCAAGGCATGTTTCTTCCTACATTTGGGACAAAAGATTGCTAAAGCATCAGATTCAGCCTTTTGCTTGTTTTGTATCTTGAGGGTGTCTATTTGTTCACTAAGACTCCCTAAGATGTCAGATTTAAAATCATCAAGCATATGTCCGATTTCTGATCTACTTACTGTCCCAGAAGCAGATTTACTTGCCCTTGCAAGAGCAGGATCTCTTGGACCTTTGGCAGTTTTAGATTTCCCTCTGGAAAGGTTGATACATAACTCGGATATTTCAGGTAATGTGAGTTGTGATATATCCCCTTTTCCCATCATGTTAAGGATATCCAACCATTCATCCCTAATTGTTTTCAACAAAAGAGCTTTTAAAGTGTCCTGATCTAGGTTTTCCATTTGTGCCCTTTTTATGTTGTATTTAAATCTTTCCAACAAATATTCTAAGTTTTCATCTTCTTTTTGTAACATCTTGAACACTTCTTCCTTATGATTAACTGGCATACAATAATCCAAGTATCTCTCTAGAAATGCTTGTCTCATGTCTTCCCATGTTCTAATGGAACTACTGTTTAAACTCATAAACCACTTCAATGCTGCTCCTTTCAGAGTTGAAGGAAATAATTTCAATTTTTTAGCATCTTGAAGGTAGTCATAAGTCCTACACAGCACTTCAAATTCGAATAAGAAAGTTTCAGGATCCTCAGTTTTAAGTCCATAGAAGTTCGGAAGGACGGAAGGTGAAATGTTTTTCATGGTTGTATTGGTTTCTTCATCAAGTATAGGGAACCCAAAAGAGCTTCCTATTCTACCTCTTCCTCCATCTGCACCTCTTCCTCCTTCTCCTCTACCTCTACCTCTACCTCTACCTCCTCCAAATAATGTGTGTTCTCCATTAACAACTCCTCCTCCTCCTTCTTCTGCCATGGTTGACTCTCCTGTGGAAGTAGAAAGGTTTGTATCCTCAACAAAGGTTTTTGGATCCTCTTCTATGGCAGGTTCAATGGATGAAGTGGAAGGTTTCTCTAATGGAATAGGTGACCTTAGATCTTCTAGAAGTCTAGGATCAGTAAAGGATGGAAGATGGGTTTGAGTTGAAGGTGTACTAGCTCTGGATCTAGATGAAACAAGTGGTGTTCTAGAAATTAAACTTCTACCTCTGCTGCTTATAAATCTTCCCCTTGAATCTCTCTCCCTACGCATAAAATTGTTTTTGGATGCTAAGAAACAAAGGTTACCTAGTTTTCACTTCCCCGGCAACGGCGCCAAAATGTTGAGTCTCAATCTAGTCTCCTAAACTGAGTTCATTTAATTGTCAACCAGGATTTGTAAACTGCTGAAGTGAAGTGTACCATATGTACCTAGGTGCTTGTTTCCTAATGCGTTGTGTGTAGTTTTGTGATGTTTTTGGTCTTTTATGTTGATTTATGATGTTTTTGGTCTTTTGGTGTTTTATGTTCACAATGAAAATGCCTAGAAAACTAATGGAAAGAAGTTGGTGGTCAAAAACAGAGTTAAGCCTAATGTATGGAATGGCAAATGCAATTGGAAACAATGAAGCAGAATCTGAACTATGACTAAATAAAAGCAAAAGCTTGATAATGAATTTTTAGGCAAATGACACAAACTAAACTTGAGAAATGATCACTAAGTATGCAAGTTATCTAACTAGACAGTTAAACACTAATCTTACCATGATGCAATGTTTTGTTCTAATCTCTCTTATTCTATGACTAATTCCTAGTTCTATTCTGCAATTTAATTGAATGTCACAGAACCTATACTCAAAGAGTTATTGGTTTATTTTTCAAAGTAGTTTTTTTGAGGAAGAGCTCTGTTTATAAAATGATGAGGAGATTGCAGAGAGATTTCAGACCTTATAGTGATGTTGTCTTCTGTTCCTATGGCTATGGATTATTTGTAGTTTTTAGAACAAGAAGATGTTTGTGAATAATGAAGGCTGTCTTGTTAATCCTAACAACTAGAGTAATCTATTGTGCAATGGATGACAATTTGAATATGAGATGCAAGTGCAATGAGTTAATCTAAGAATGAACCTAAGATGCTACTAAACTAGAACAATGTTGAACTATAAGTCATCATCAAACTTGAAACAAAGTAACTGATCATGAATTAAATGCAAATGAAACTCCGGAGCATTCTAACTAACATGCATTATTCTATGAAGTTACACAATCTGTTTGTTCATCATTAGTGATATTTTGGAAGAGTTCCTTCTTTTGGAAGGGATAGAACAATTCTAACTGTGTAATTGAGTGCAATTGTAAGCAAATGAACTGAAAGAAAATGAAAAACTAAGTTATCACCTTCATACCCTACTCGTCATTATGATGTCTTGGGCAAGCGTTTAAGAGCAAGGACAGGGATGATACTTAGTACAAACACACAACTAAATCATTCATTATCACAGTCATGTCTTGAACTTCTTAAGGATGTCTTGGAAAAGTTTCTTCTTGTGGAAGAGTGATTAGAACAAGTGTAACTTATGATAGTGAATAGTAAAAACTACAACTAACTCCTACAGTACTATAGCTATTCATCATTCATCATTATAATCTGTTGGAAGAGTGTCTTCTTGTGAAAGAGCAGGAATGAATATAACTACAGTAACTAGTTAAAACAACTACAAATTCAACTCCTATTTCTACAATACTATAGTCATTCAACATTCATCATTATGGTCTTTTGGAAGAGTATCTTCTGGTGGAAGAGTTAGAATGAGCACGACTACAGTAGCTAACAAAAACAACTATTAATTCAAATGCAAAGCGTAAAGGCAGCTAGAAAAACTTATCTAATTTACGCAAAATAAATCCGTGCAAGAGGCAGGGGCCCTCTACCACTTGACGGCATTCAACTTCAAATTAAATCACGCCTTCAAAATAACTTTGTCTGCTCCATTAACGATGCAATAGTTTGAACATAACACTCTGCGTTCTCAAGAATGTATCACAGAGTTTAAACAAAATCTAGCAGCAAATCTAACATAAAATCTCTTAACATAGCTCTCGGTCTCCCAAGAGTTTTTAAAGCAAATGCACATAACAGTAATTACAACAATTTAGGAATAATGTCTTTCCTTATCCGAATTATGTTAGGACTCTTTTGAGGTGGCTACGTGAAGGAGAAAAGACACCTGGACTGAGACAGTCCTAGTAGGAGTCTTCTTTCATAAATGTGTTCCCACGTGCATAACCGTACCCAGAATCCATTTCTTCCTCCATGATGAGCAACGAACCATGTAGACACGACGTGGATCATGCCCATATGCGGTTTTCTCGAGGCCACGGAACATACTCAAACATGAAGAGCGGTACTGAGAATCGCCGGGTTATCTACAGATGTACCGTGCAACGACTGAATTCGGTCAAAATGCTTAACAATGGCAAAATCACAAAATTCAGCAAAGTCGGTCATGTAAATCATTCTAAGTAATTTTAACTATATTTATTGATCAATTGGGTCTAAGATAGAAATGGACAAGGGAAAATGAGGTAAAATGAGGTGAAGGAAAGCACAAATTTGAGGCTCAACAAAAACCATGCCAAGGTACAATACCACATGAATCCCAAAAGAATAGCCGCAACTCATCCAATATCTTCCTGCCAAAATCTGAATACACTAGTGTCTCTAATCAATAAAACAACATCCAACCTATGAAATGAGTTAAGAAGTGAAGGATATAGCCATCAAAAAACTTCTCCCAACCTCAGGGGTCGAATCCCTGAGTTGTGGAGCTGATCCACCAAAGTATGAACTGAAACCTAGAGTGTAGGGTGGTCAAACTGACTCATCTCTAACTTTAGTGAAACTGATTCATTCATCCTCTCAAAGAGTTTTAACTAATGAATTTACCCCCAGGTAACTCAAAACATCATTATTACAATTACATCCATGAAATACATCAGTAAAAACTCATAAATCTTATCAGAAACTGATAAAAGCTTAAAAATTGGAAAATATCAGGCAATTAGCAAAAGCGCAACACCAACTTAAGGGTGAGTTTTGGAGGCCTTCCTGAAGTCCAAATTGAGCTAAGGATAGCTCATTGGAGATCCTATCCTATAAAATTTCAAAATATATGCTTAGTTTCCAAAATTGACTCGATTTTACCCTCCAAAAAGTCAATCTCCCAAGACTGGTCAAAAGCGCAGTGCCAGGCTCAAAAATAGGAGAAAAACATGATTTTTTTGGATCTTTTTGGCCATTTCTCCCCGTTAGAATGTCCAAATTTGATGTTCCAATAGTATAAATTTGATGTAGAGGGCCTTATGAATCCAATGGTGGTCTTTTTTTGACCAATGGAGGTCCCTATAAAAAGTGCAGTGCTTAGGGCGCTGCGCTTCTGCTAGTCAAACTGTCTAGTGACTGTCAAAAATTGCACAAAAACCACAAAATTTTCAAAATTGCCCAAAAATTTGCCAAAAATTAAAAAATGGTTGCTGATGATTTATGTTAAGCATGGATGGAAGCCTCAACAATAATGTCAAGTTTGTCTCCTTCCTTTTGCTTGGCTAGGGTTTGCTTATGTTTCTCCTACAATTGCTTGAGTTTGATGCTACAAACATTGTTTCTTGTGATCGTGGATCATGCCCATATGTGATTTTTCTCAAGAGGCCACCTGGAACATACTCAAACATGAAGGCAGCTGCAGAATCGCCGGTTAGCTACGGAATGTCTGCATTCTGTAGCTAGTTCCGGTCAAAATGCTTAACAATGGTAAAAATCACAAAATTCAACAAGTCGGTCATGTAAATCATTCTAGAAGTAATTTTAACTATATTTATTGATCAATTGGGTCTAAGTGAGGTTAGGGTCATTAAGTGACATCATAGATTTACCTTTCTTTGTTTTAAGCAGCTCTAGATCCATGATAAATTTCTTATCCTTCAAATGGTTATTCTGCTACTCAAGAAAAGAAATGACAAACTTAGATCTATCTAAGTTAGTCTGAGTCTCTCTAACTTGGGAATCCTTCTCCTTGACAATCAAACTGGAGGTCTCATGATCATCCTGCTAATTCAAGTCAACCAGCTCAAGTTTTGTCTTTGTCTCATGGAGGTCTTCCTCCTCATGCTTGAATTCCTCATGAACATCTGCCTCTATCATCTTTTGCTTTCCTTTCTGTACTTACTTTGCCGATGAAGAAGGAAAGGTCCCTTCCACAACCTGTGGAGAAAACACTTGCCTACGCCCTCTTTTATATGTTCTAGCCAATGTGCCCATTTCATCCCTTTTAGGCTCGCTGACCATAACTCTGCTAGGTGACCCAATATGACTCTAAAATGGTGATGATGGTGATGAAATGGGTCTAGTAGGATGAGCTAACGAAGAAGTAGGTGTTGTTGGCTGAGATGGAGGAATAGATGTAGTAGGATGAGATGGGGGAGGCATATCTTCAACATTTTGAGCTTGTGGAGCAGTGAAGATGTCATTGGCAATGAAAATGTCCCATGATATGTTCATTTGGTTAAGGTGATGGAGGAAAATGATCTTGCGGCTCCATAAACCATGCTACAATGTAACCACAAGCCATGCCATGACTTTTCCGCAAACATTAAACCTTGCTATATATTACCATCGATTCCAACGAGCAGTTAAAAATAAATTGAAAATTCGTCAACATGTAATGTAATTTTGGAAGTCGAGGGGTTGGAACCCGAGTGGCACCCCACCAAACTTAGCACTTGAACCAATGCGCAAACGACGCCATTGTAAAATCTGCCCATCAAACCAATATTTAAACCATACTTCTCATTCGACCGAGAGGAGGTAGCGGATCAGAGACAGAGCACAAGAGGTGGAACTTGGAGCTGTAGAATTGTGAGTGAAGGAACCATGACACAATTCCAAGAGGCGGAACTTTGCCCAGGCAAAGAGGGTGCAGAACCCTGAACTTGGAGAATATTCCTCGCAAGGTAAAATTTCACGTTGTCAGAATGCTATCAAGTTTATACTCATTTTTCATGGAATTTCGCAGGGAGCACGATGGTGAAGTTAGTTTCACCATCTAAGCAACATAATTGATGGAGCCCTGCAGCAAGGAATATTTGAAGAATCATGAGGAATCTAAAAGATTCTCGAATCCCTAGATTTTGACGGTGTCAGAACTAGACGAGTTGGAAGTCGATTTTACACTACGCGATGCTAGAAATTTAGTGGTGACGTCAGTTTTAGCAGCTGGGCTCTCCATTTTTTGGCCATATTCAGAAGTGGAGGTACATGAAGCAACCATGTTATGTTTACTTTTGTTATTTCTGAGATTATGTTACTTTTGTTGAGATCCCTGTTTGACACTATGTTGAGGGATAATTGTTGCCACATTATGTGAGACGTCATTAGCTTGTCATGATATGTATTGTTGTTGATATCCCTATGCAACACTATGTTGAGGGATACTTGTCGCTGCATCATGTGAGATCTTGTTAGTTTGTCATGTTGAAGGAAGCCTATTTTGAGTGAGAGTTCCTATAGGGATAACGTCTCATAGAGAGGCAAGCCACTCTGGTTGAGGGTTTATGTCCTTGTTATGAAAAATAATATTCCATGTACGTCATCATCATTTCGAGCATTATATGAAGCAACTTTTACTATGTTAAAATCGGTCCCGGAAATGTAGCCCACCCTAGGTGAACTCTGTTATCAAATGTGTCGTGTCCTTGATTTGCTGATCGTTGTCATGTTTCCTCTCGTTTAAGCATGCAAATGTGTTATTTTATGCACTTTTAAATGTAATTCTTCTAACATCACAAAAGTAAAAGATCTTGGATAATTCTGGTAGCTAGCGGCACCCGGATCAAGATTGGTATCAGAGCGGTCTTCTCGCTGATGTGAATTGCGAGTGTGAGCGACTGAACATGCAACAATGGACGATGAAAAGGAAATGTATGAGGCCTTGCTTAGGATGTCCAAAATGGTGGACACAATGTATGAATATTATGAGAAGGAACAAGAGAAATAAGGAGAAAATAACGATGCTTCATCCAAATCTTCCAATAAACATTCATCGCCTTCATCGTCTTCTCATCATTCGAATGAGGAGATCAACCAAAGCCTTTAATAAGAGAATTATGAATTGAAGAGACTTCTACAAGAAGAGAAAGAGAAGAAGCAGATATTACAACTTCAGTTGTGAGTCCCAGAAGAGGCCTTGGAAGAATTGAAGCGCAACGACTAGAGCCTCCAAGAAGAAGATGCTGAATTAAGGAGGATTCTACAAGAAGAGAAAGAGGAGAAGCAGAGACTGCAACTTCAACTACGAGCCACGGAAGAGGCCTTGGAGGAGTTGAAGTGCAACAAAGGTTTAGAGAAGCCCTCATCACCTATTTCTGAATCAACAGTTGAGGTAAAAAATGTTGATTTTTCTTCAGTTTAATCTTCACATGATGTTATTTCTGTTGGAAATGTGGAGCTACCCACTATAGGAACTGGCATGAGGATCATTACCAAGATGGGGTACAAAAAAGAAGGACTTGGTGTTAATGGCCAAGGCATGAATTAGCCATCGGAGGTTGTGAAAAGGCATTAATTCACAGGTTTGGGATACACTGAAGGAGAATGCTCAAAGGTGTCAGAAGCTTCCAAGACATGGTTGAAATTGTCTAGGAAAGAGGATGATGGGAACACATCACCATCATCCCATGGCAGTACACATTGCAGAGGAGGAGTTGAGGCAAGCTCTCATTGACATAATTTCACTAGAGAAAACCAAACATTGTTGAGACTGTCGAGGAAAGAGAATGATGGGAAAAAATCACCATCATCCCATGACATTGCACATTCCAGAGAAAGAGCCGAGGCAAGCTCTCAAAGCCATAATTGCACCAGAGAAAACCAGGAAAGGTATAAAAAGTCTCAGTATTCTAGTGTTCATTTTGATTACAAGCATGTTTCTAATAATGAACATAAATCATAACAAAAGTGTAGTTTTTGTGGTTTACATAACCATGTGATTAATGAGTACTGGAAGAGAATGGCAACACGAAAGAGAATGAGGTGTGAAAGGCCTTCTCCAAAACATGGAAATAAGAAGGTTAAGCAAGTTCAGAGGAAGATGAATTATTGTAGTTATTGCGATAGAGGTGGTCATCAAAGGGCCACGTATTGGAGGCTCCATCCAGAGAAACGTATTGAGGACGAAACGTCCATGCATGAACCAGTTGAAAAAGTTGTTGAATAAATGAATCCACCACATTCATGGTGGTTTGCTTTATTAAGTAAAATATGGGTTTTATAGAATTGGTAGCTTTTCATGGCCCTATTTTTTAAAATCATGCATTGCAACATAACTGCAAAAGTGATGATGTGTTTTCCATCACTTTTTAAGAAACGGTGATGTTTTGGCCTTGTATTGATAGCTCGAGTATTGATTTCCATTTTGATGTAAACTTGACCACAACGTATGTGTTATAAACTCATGGAAAGTATGGGATGATTGGGTCATAGTTTGTCATGTAATTGAGCATGTAATTTTCAAAATATTGTACTACAAGTTTGTAGAGGATGTGGGTGTCGGTTCATCACTTATGGCTCCGAAGAATAAAGGTGAAGGAGAAGGAAGGGTGATCTGTCATGACACTTATGGTGTAGACAATGCACACAACAATTGCATATTATGTTCATGCTTTTGGTTGACCAAAAGCTCCTCAGTGGGGAGGAATGATCCAGGTGGCTCCAAACACACTCAGAGGTCAAAGAGGGCTTATAATAGCTCAAAATTCAAAGTGACCAAATTACTCTCGAACTAGATCCAGATCAAAGTTATCGTTGCCTAATTCCAACGACGTGAACGGCACTCCAATATGAGATCGTATGGAGAAGTTAGATCTGGTCAAAGGTTTGGTCAAAGTGGGCATGTGGGCCAGGATTAATGGTCCTACAAATTAACCGAGTCTGGGGCATGGAACTTGGCTCCCGAAAGCGAGTGAAATTGTTGCCTACTTAAAATTCCCATTGACCCTTATTTTCGGAAAAATAAAAAAGGATCTATTTTGTTTTAATAAAACAACACACACACACACACACACATATGGGGGTGTCCTGCCACCCCCCCCACCCCACGACATTGTTATATATGGATCCATTGACCAGCGGTCAAACCCGACGAACCGAACCCAACACCATATATAAAACAAATATTCAAAATCGGTGGGAGTTGAACCCACAGACAACTGGTCCGTCGGCCCTGCCCACACGGTGATCCCACAACCGCATAACAATTAACACATATTTAAAACCGCCCACCGTTAATGGAAAACAAATATGTAATGAACCTCGGCCCATGCCATATATGCAACAACATATTCCGGAGTCGGCGGGGGTCGAAATCGCACCGTCCATGTGGCCGACCGACCCGTTATGGTGGCTCCAGAAACCACGTTACAATGTAACCACAAGCCATATCATGACTCCGCCATAAACGTTAAACCTTGCTATATATTATTGCCAGTTCTAAAAGATATCAACATGCAATGTAATTTTGGTAGCCACGGGGTTGGAACCCGGGTGGTGCCCCACCAAACTTAGCACTAGAACCAACGTGCCAACGATGCCATTGTAAAATCCGCCCATCAAACCAATATTTAAACCATAATTCTCATTCGACAAAGAGGAGGCTGTGAATCAGAGACAAAGCGCAGGAGGCGGAACTTGGAGTTGCGGAACTGTGAGCGATGGAACCATGACACAGTTCCAGGAGGCAGAACTTTTCCCAGGCAAAGAGGGTGTGGAACCCTGAACTTGGAGAATATTCCCTGGGAGGTAAAATTTCACGTTGTCAAAATGCTATCAAGTTTATAGTAATTTTTCATGGAATTTAACAAGGAGTGTGATGGTGAAGTTAGTTTCGCCATATGAGCAACAAAATTGCATTAGCCCTGCAACAAGGAATCATTGAAGAATCATGGGGAATCTGAAATATTCTTGAAGGCCCATATTTTGACGGTGTCAAAATTGAATGAGTTGGCAGTCTATTTTACACTACTCGATGTCAGGAATTTAGTGGCGACATTAGTTTCAACAACTAGGCTGTCCAATTTTTGGCCATATTTTTAAGTGGAGGTACATGAAGTAGTCATGTTATGTTTCCTTTTGTTATTGCTGATATGATGTTAATTTTGCTGAGATCCACGTTTGATACTATGTTGAGGGATAATTGTTGCCACATTATGTGAGGCATCATTAGCTTTTCATGCCATGTATTATTGTTGATATCCCCATGTAACACTATGTTGAGGGATACTGATCACCACATCATGTGAGATCTTGTTAGTTTGTCATGCTGAAGGAAGCCCATTTTGAGTGAGAGTTCCTGTAGGGAGAACGTCTCGTGGAGAGACAATCCACTCTCATTGAGGGCTTATGTCCTTGTTATGAAAAAGAATATTCCATGTACATCATCATCATTTCCAACATTATATGAAATGGCCTCCACTATCCTGACACTGGGCCTGGAGATGTAGCCCACCCTGGGTGAACTCCGTTATCAAATGTGTCGTGTCCTTGATTTTCTGATATTCGTCATGTTTCCTCTTGTTTAAGCATGCACATGTGTTATTTTATGCACTTTTAAATGCAATTATTCTAACATCATAGAAATAAAAGATCTGGGATAATTCTGGTAGCTGACGGAACCTGGATCATGCACTTTGTTTCTCAGACCCACATTGATAGGCACACTATTGTTATTTGTACTCGGTTATCTCGGTGGGTATGGGTATGCCTCCCCCGCCTCATTCGATATCATGTACTCCAAAACAAAAGGAGACTTATATAATATTAGTAGATCTCGCCCCATCTACCAATCATTCCTTGTCTCACTTTAACTCTCTCTCTTTCTCTCTCTCTCTCTGACTCCCCTTCGGTGTCTCCTGAAAGTGAAAATTACAATGTATTTCGGTCATACGATTTTCTCCTGACACTCTTACGTTGGGGGGCAATCTGTTATCACCCAAAAAATGATCATCTAGCAATTTCTCACTAGGTGGATTGAAATACACCATGTAGGATTAATTTTACCATGGTAAATTCACTTTTACCATAAAAAATAATTTAGTAAACCATTTTTCCTAAATTATTTCTCATTAAAATAAAAAAACCCATGAGAATAATTAAATAAATCATTATTTATTTAGTATTCCCGTAGTCTCACCCACTTGCTTTTTTTCCCTTTACAATTATGAAAATTTTGGCAATATTTTAATAAAATCCTGTAGGAATTTTGTAAATCTAAGTTATAGCTGTCAAAATTCAAGATTTTGGGCGCCCCGAAGTTTTTTGATGGCGTTGAATCCATTTCCACCATCAAAAACATGATTCAAACACTATTACTGCTAGATTTTTTGAATTTTGTTTTTGTCCAGATTCCGACTACTTTTGACCGTCCAGGCAATTCCTCAGCCTCAGTAGATTTGTCATTTAATATTCTCTAGAAATAATTATTAAATCATTATTTGATAATTATTTCATGTCACCTTTGAATTAATCATTTTGAAATAATTAAATAAATTATTGTTTATTTATAATTCCTATTTTTATTTTTGAGATAATTGTTAAACCGTTATTTAATAATTATTTCAAATTCATACTTTTTTCAATTCTCACAAAGTGATTATCATTTTTATTTGTTAATTATTTCAACCAATTTATAAATAAAGATATTTGAAAATTTTGAATATCTTTTCCATCTAAAAAATATAATAAAGTATTCAAAGCGACTAGATTTTGATTTAGTCAATAATATTTTATTAATTTCTAATTCCTAATTTGGCTCGATACCTTTTTATAAATAGGGGGTTTCCATTAATTATTCAATGTGATCATTATAACCATCACCATTATCATATGATAACATTCGAGCTCCCATTTGAGTTCCAGCTTGCTTTTGGGTTTTCTGCATATTGAGAGAGAGAAACACACGATTGAAGCACAAGGTGTAAAAGGACCCATCCCACGGAGGGAGATCTACAAACCCATGTTGTAAATCTTCCTCACCAGGTGTGTTATTAAAATTATTATTCATCTGAGTCCTCCACTAGGTTATTTCACTTCAATTTTTTGCGTTTATATGTTTTGGGTTTGCATCATATATTTTGTTGCAGGGTTTTCTCATGTTTTATTGTAGATCTAAAGCATAGAAACAACCATATTCTATTGTTAGGGTTGCATGTCACCAACAACTTAAGTGAATCATTTTTGGTACATCTACTAAGCATTTTCATACTAACAACTATATATAGGGATGGAGTCTTTCTTGTGTGACTTGACAAGTATTATTGTATTTGGAGCTTTGAAAGGTCACCCCACCTTAAGAGGCAAGTGGCCATTGCTTTGTTTCTTTTGACCATCATAATACAAGGGTATATTTCACACATTTAATCTTATTGATCTCTTGTATCTAGATTTTTTCATTCATAATCTTTGGATAGTTGGTTTTGTTTCAATTCCAAAGGTTAAGGAACACCACAATGGTTGGTATTTATTGGTGTTATAGGTAGTTACAATTATAGACTCCCATTTGGATGAATATAATTTAGGAATAATATCTTTGGAGAAGAAGAGTGAATGAATAAAAATGTGGATTGCATATTACAAGATGCACAAAACCATGAGCCTCGCAGGAAAATTCCTAATGCACATGTACCCTTTCAAGGACAAATTGAGTCAATGTTGAAAATACTTAAATTACATGGGAAAAGGTGGAGAGATTATGAAAAAATAAGGGAAACAATGAAATAGTATTATTTTTTTCTCACCCTCTTTATTACCCCTCTCATGGACAGATGCCCCCCTTATGCTCGTTTGTAACCTATCAATAGGTTTAACATTATATTTGTGTACTTGTTAACATCAAAAAATATAGTATGGTAATGTTTACCCCTCTAGCGAGTAGTTAATGTATCAAACCCCACCATGATAAAAGTCAAACACAATTATATCCATCAAACCAATCCATCATTATGTATTCATATCTAATGTTTTATAATCTATGTCAAACTATAGCATTACACTATCAAGAATCCTTAGATCCAAACCTCCTAACCCTAGTAAGGTGGCAAAATGAATGTGCATTTTGAGGACCTTTATCAAGTTCTCGGGGTCACAACTTTCACATGTGAAATATGTATATATTTTTTAAGTTCCTCGGACCATTTAAAAAACTATTTCAATCCCTACTGCATAAAAGGCGATCGAGCCATCAAAATTGCCAAAAAAATATAATAAGGGCCCAAAAAATGCATAGGAAGTTCAAGACTTGCAAACTTATGTACATATAACAATGTTCAAGATCATTTTTGAGACAATGGATGACTAAAATGACCATTTAGCTTAGTCATCCCCTCCTTGGGATGTAATGGTCCCAATTCCATCAAGTTCATTCATAAGAGGGAGACACTTCTATTAAGTCTAGTCCTTGGTAAAATACTTCCCCTAGTAAAGAATATGCACTTACATGAAACTTGCTATAGTTGTATGTTTTACTAGAAGAATCTCTTCATCTTGGTGTCCATGATTCATTCCATTTTAGTTAGGGTTGATATCTATAGTGTTCAGGTTTTCTACCACTTCCAAGGTGTTGAGCATGGATGGAAAATATGGTCAAAATAACTTTGTATTAAAGGTAAGATATAAACCAAGGAAGGGTGGAAGATTCAATTCAAAATCATTCTCATCTACAAACTTGATGTTGGTGTTAGATTTGTATCTGAGCTGTTTAATATTCTCATGGGATCTTGTGAGTCACTCTTCCTCTAGGTGGATCCATACCTCATCACCAACATGGAATTTGTGTGGCACCAATGCTAATCATATCATTGCTTGTGCCTAACATTGAGTTTCTAACAATAACATGAACTTGTTGGATGTGATGTGCTTTAAAAGAAAAAATTACTTTGTCAAGCATGGGAGGATGTCACTTCTTATGATAATGCAATGGGTATAACTACTTCAATTAGGGACAATAGATGAAACCCTAGTCATGCCTATAATAATTGCGGTCAATATAATTATAGAGTTAATGTTGTATTCAAGATTAACACAATGAAGGATTTAATCCCATCTATGTGGATATTTAGAATTGTGTATTCTAAGAATGTGTATAATATCTTGTTAACCACCGTTATTTTTCCATCAATTTAGGGATGTAAGTAGTTTATTTTGTCAATTTTTTGCCCATAATGGATGAAAAAAACATAATGAACCTATTATGCCTATAAAAACAAATATATTTGAAAACTCAAACATGCTCTAAGAAGAGATTAACAACGTCTTTGATGTGACACACTTCTTGTAGGGTGCTAAAGTTCCCATATTTCAAAACTAATTAACAACCATGAGCATGGTATCATTACTATCTTTGGTTGAGAGAAAATACAACATAAAAATTAGTGGATTCTAACTCCAAAGGTTTATCTAGAGCGGGTAGAGGACTATATAATCCCTTATTCTTGATTGCAAGTTTAACAATGTCATTGGATGTACACAATTTAATGTCCTATTGGAGCCTTGGCCAATAGAAGTACTTATTAAGGATTATCATAGTCTTATCCATTATAAAATGTGTTTCCTCCCAATTTTAGTGTGTTTCCCAAGTGATATTCTCATATTATCATGAAGAAACTCAAAGATGGCCATAATGAAGAAAAAATCCATCATCGATTAGAAAGCTTGAAACTTGTTGACATGCAACTAGTGTTTGGTATGTAGCAATAAAGTCAAGGTTACTATCATCTAGGTACAACCACTATGAAGTTTCACATCCACAAAATTGAAGGTTTATGGTCAATGCCATAATAAAAAATTAATTAAGACAATTTGCAACTCAATTGACACTTCCCTTCTTATACTTGATGTTGAGGTGGATGTGTTGAAGTTAGGTGGGCCAGTTTTGATGGAAGTCATTCTACAACTTGACCCACATATCTGTAAATTTCATATGCCCATGGTTGGTGTGGGAAATTGTTTTATTTCCCACAATTTAATTCTTCCACTATAAAAAAGGCTTAACAATGGTGTAATTACTCTTATCGTAGACGAGGTATATATGAACCTTGTTAGAGGGTGCCTTCTTTTGATAGTCTACTAGATGTTTATGTCGTGCAAAGGTTGCATCAATGACATAATTTGAGATATCTATCTCCATTTCAAATGGTTGTTGTGTATTTTGGAGAATTAGGGCTAACCTTGTGTAGAGATGATGATTCAGTTCCTTGTTTTCTTTATACTATGATATAAGACCAAAAAAATTTAACCTTACCTCAATACTTGGTCACTTGGTTCAAAAGCCAATAAATATGAGAGAACCCCAACATGAGCTAGAAGCAAATGTTGGTGAAGTCCATGAAACTACAAATCCATTTTAGTGTCTTTGGGGTCATTAATCATGGATGAATTCGATATTGGTTGGACATGTTCATCCATGCTCAATGAATAAGGAGCATGCTTGGGGGATTGATTCTGTCATGCATGATTATGCCAAACAAAGTATAGAGTGAAATTACTATATGATTCATCAAAATTCCTATGAGTGCTACATCTACCTATGTAGTTGGTCAAGGGAAGGAAGACCTCCTACATATTGAGCGAGAGATGCAGGTGATCAATTAGTAAGCACCTACATACAAGACATATGCATTTTCTTTAATGAATCAATGATACCTGCTAGATCTTCAATTATGTGCATGTAGAATGAGCACGTCTTTGGGTTGGCATGAAACTTGTGTTGTCACAAGGTTCTTAACACTTATTACATGTGTTTCAAATACTCTTCTTGGTTTATTACAAATGTGAGGATGCCTTATAGGTATACAACCACAAAGGAATAGTTGAATGGAAAAAATATCATCCATTATTGAATCAAAATATGGTTCAACCTTCACTTAAAGAAACCCTAACTAGATTACCGAAGTATTAACATAACTTACATCTCACACTAAAATATAATATAAAGTACCTAAATGCAATTTAAAACCCCCTTTGACAATCAAATTATTAATTCTTGCATCAAGAAGCAATTTCTTTCATTTATGGATGGATTTTATAGATGTAATCAAATACGTACTCAAAAGTAGGATCAACATAAGATGGCATTCACAACTCCTTATGGTACATTACTATTATGCGGAATTATGAATTACGGATAAATCATTCTTCCCTAGATAGGTGCTAATCTAGAACAACAGGTCAAAGACTTTACGACTATCTTTCCTAAATGTAAACAGACACACATAATGAAATAAGAAGCTTACTTGGAGTCCAAGCGCTTCCAAAGTCTCCTTTTTTCACTTTTGCTGTAGCTTCAAATTCCAGTCGGCTGTGCAAAATATTTCCTGCAAGAATGAACACTAAACATCAAGAGATAGCAATACTACAGTTGTCTATTCAAGTTATTTAACTAAATCAATAAAGCATAAACCATATACATCAAATAAGAAATCACGATATGGAAAATCAAAGCTTATACAAATGCATATAGGGAAAAATAAGCATTAATATTTATTAATGATAGAAGGGGAGGTTAAAACCAAGTGATTGACTTACTGTCACCATCTCCAGCAACATCCCAGCCTCATCACAATGCAAATCTCTCCAGCAACATGTTACACAGATCAACTCCTCAATTGAAATTCCACCAGCATTTCTCTACTCAAATTCTTCCTTCTCAAACACTAAGATTTGTGCTCAATTTATAGAGGAGCTGAAGGTAGTTTTACAATCAATGACTTTCCAATAATAGGAAAGACATGTTCCCAATATTGTAGATGTAAATGGACACATGGATTCGAAGTTTGACACATGTGAAATCTTCTAGAAGGCACTGGCCAAGTGGAGATTCCGGAACAATGAGAATTTTTCTCCCAATGTGACCAACGCACCTATGAGTGTTGGGAAGTGCTTTGCAGAGCATCCTTGCATGGGGATACCTGCATATGCAACACACTTAGTCCCTTTAGAGGCATCGTTGATGAGCTCTCATATGATATATTATAAACTTCAAACCTTGGAAACCTTTGCAGATGAAAGTCATGAATGATTTGTCTTGTTCTTTGTATTAGAGCATATAACAACTGAAATGATAGGTAATTATAAACCCTATTCATTGGTCCTGGAGATGATGTCTAATTAACCAGGTCATTGGGAATGGTGCCAAAATGACCAATGAACTTTCCCCTAAAGCATGAAGTCATAATAATAATAAAAATATTTTGATTGAGATGCTTTACACTGTGATGGGCTGGAGATGAAGTGGAGTGGCGACCTGCATCAATCTTACAATAAATTACATCATGATATATCCTCTTGATCATAATTTCTGAGGGTAGGCATTCCCATGTTCAACACATAAACAATCTAATAACATGTACATAATTCAGAAAGTCATCTATGTTGGAATGTTGCCCAATACAAACATGCCTACAGATATAGCCCATGTTCGGATGACAATCTGTATGTAAGGTCACTATACAGATGATGTGTACAACAATCCTGAAATCACAGCTCGGATGGCTGAAACTAGATCCAGGGTCTTCTTATCTCGTTCACTTGATCATTCGGGTACAAGTCTAGCCATGCAAATATATGATTTGTAGTCGAACATGGTAAGACATCGTTTGATTACCAGCCAATGATGTGAGCTGTTAACAAACACGAGAGAACGAACATTGATGTCAATGGTCCTCAAGGTATTGCAGTACATTTCGTAAGGCGTGAATAGATGATTTGATGTCGAACACCAAATAAAATATTTCTGTCAAAAGTCCTGAAGCGAGGATCTTGTCGATGCTATAAAAAGCCTCATGGTACTGGAATATAATGTTTCTAAGTGAACTTCCTGGATAATGATTTATCATCGATAGGAAGCCATCTTATTACGAAACAGGAGTTACTGATTTCGGAGACAAAGGTATGACTTGATATAGCAATTTTCAGGGATGACGGTCATGAGAATGAAGGTTTATGAGTATTGCAGAAGGATGAGTATTCACTGGATGAATTCTCTTGAACATATTGGTGACACTGAGATGAGTTGGCAGCATTGACCCAAAACCGAAGTGAAGGTATGATGAACCATAGGTATGAATGAACTGGCAAGAAGATTACCCAACCCAAACAGTCACAGACATGGAGTGAAGTGTAATGTTCAAGAGCGACTTGCTACCATAAATAATTCTGCTCACTTTTCCCAAATTTTCCCCGGTCATTTGTCGACCAGTGCCTCTTTATTTTTTAACAAGCTTGAGGAGGATAACATTTTCTTGATCTATAATTCAACCCTTCGAGCGAATGAAGTATTGCTATTTAATAATTTAATGAGTCTAGTGATGAATGAAACTCGATTCTTGCCATGATTGACAAGCCCATCGCTATTTTATGTTTTAACGAGATTAACGACAGTGACAGCCCGATCCTTTTTCATATTTAGAGAGTTTGAAAAATAGGATGAAAGAAAAATCCATAAGTACTTTTTCGTAAAGTTGTCGCTCAAATACGAAAAAGTGTAAAATAATATATGAGAGAACCTCTTTAGTCATGTTCGACGAAGGTATTCCTTTTTCATAAATAATCTATCTTAGTCCGGAAAAGGGTTAAACTTATACTAAGTAGATATCAATTCATTTACTTTTATGAGCTCGAAAAGACAAGTTCTTAGCAATATTTTCACATTATTGGAGTCTGAAAAGAGCTGAAAGAAGACTCCAGGGGCTCCTTTTTCACTGTTTTCGAAGCTCGAAAAAGAGATAAAAGTGTGCTTCAAATCCTTTTTCGTTTTTAACAAGGCTCGAAAAATAAGGAGAAAAAGTATGCTTTGTGGTCAAAACATTCTTGAAATAAATCTGCACGACTAATATATTCATCAGTTGTAAGCCCTGTTCAGAACAACATCAAATGGATTAAAAATACCCGTTTCCTGATAAAAAACATAATAAAACCATAGTCATAGCAATAAATATTCATTGCAAACAATTAAATGACTAAATAAATGAGTTTTACTATTCATTTTTACCATTCAATAGTTACCATTTGCATTTTGGAGCTCTGAACCTATTTTTTCCCCCGAACTTCAGCAGTTGATTGGGTGCAATAGGTAAGAATGTTTTGAATGCCCCCCGCAAGAGCACATGTTGAATGCCCCCTGCAAGAGTAGGTGCCCCCCAAGCTTCATTTCATTCACCTAAGTAGATTACTAGTTACTAATAGCTGGATGGAATGAAGGTTCATTATAGGGAGGATTTGTTTCATTTTTTAATGAGCTTGACATAGGAAAAGAACTATGCTCATGGAACCTTGTTTCATTTTTTAACGATCTTGACACAAGAAAAGAAACTATGCTCATTCACCTGATTCAATTTTTAATGAGGTTGACACAGGAAAATAACCATCCTCATGGGAACCTATTTCATTTTAACGAGTTTGACGCAGTAAAAGAACCATCCTCATGGCCTATTTCATTTTTTAACGAGGTTGACACAGTAAAAGAACTATCCTCATCAACACTTGTTTCATTTTTTAACGAGGTTGACACAAGAAAAAAAAACGATCCTCATAGGCACTTGCTTCATTTTTTAACGAGGTTGACACAAGAAAAAATAACTATCCTCATAATCTGTTTCTTTTTTTAATGAGGTTGACACAGTAAAAGAACCATCCTCATCGTGCAGTTGGACTAGTAAGTGTGTGCTGGAAAAGACATAGTCTAACAGAGTCATCATTTAATGAGTTTGATGAACACCATAAATGATAAGTTATTACATGCGCTGACGGGTCTTCTCCAGGGTTTCCATTGAATTTTGGAATTTCCGAGGGTAATTTCTGTGGTATCACCGGCCACCAAGGAGAATAACTGATGGGATCAGCTTGATATTGCACTGAAGATGTGAATAAAGGATCAAGATATTCAATACTTGTAAAGGAGGAACTATATAGGATTTCAGATGATGACATGGGTGAATTCAATGGACAAAACATCAAAGATGAAGCAACAATAGATGCTGTCGAAACTGAAATAAATGGTTCAGTCTCGGATGTTATCTCAACCATGGTTAAATGACCCAATGTATACCCTATAGAATCTATGGTAACTTGAAGTGAAACAGGATCAACAAAAGCATAGGAAGGTGATTGAGGAAAAGACTCGTACAGGTAAATATCCTACCAAAAATGAGTTGGAGTTAAAGGTGTCTCGTCTTGTGATATTTCTTCAATCAAAATCAAACCAGGTGGAAGAACTTCGCCGTCTGGCCTGAAGTATATTTCAGGTGGTTGAATGCGCGATATGGGAGACTCAATGGCTACAATAGATTGTGGAGTGACCAATACAAGAACAACTTCCAGTTGTTCAACTTTGGGATCAATATTTTCTCCACTTAGGGAATATAGAAACTGAAATTTAAGGGGATGATAGACCCTATTTCATTGGTTCTGGGGATGATGTCCAGTCTAACCAATAACAGCTGCCCCCTAAAGCACAATGGGATCCGGATCAACTTCCAGTTGAACAACGTCGGGTCCAGGAGGTATGGTCTCACTGATTGGATGGATTGTGACCACGGGTAGCTGTGAAGAATCCATTTTGACAATAGTAGATGAATTGGGATGTATAGAAACAACTTGAGCTAACTCTGGTTTATGGGAAGATGATGTTTCACTAGAGGTACAAATTGTACTTGATTCGGTAAAGCGTGATCGCCTTCACCTACCAGAAGTAACTTCTGGTGGTAAAGGTGGTTTTAATGCTAGTCTATGCGAATGACGGGGGAAAGGATTTTGTTCTTCCAAGATTACTGATTTATTTTAACCAAAAAAAAATAAAAAAATAAAAGGGTAATTCTAGGAAAAAGGGTTTACCAAGAAATTGTGAATTGCAGAATACCTCCTAGCGAACCAAGAAGTACGGGCAGGCAATCTCCCCGAATGATGTGTTCGATGTATCACAATTTACAAGGCAGTCGACTCAGTTCACTATGGATGGATAACACCTAAAATTAGTCCTCCCAAATATACCCGAAGGTACGTGGAGGCCCAAGTTCGTATTAGCGATGTTTGATGCGAAACAACACAGTGAGAGCACCCCTTTATACTTTTCGTATTGTAACACCGCTCGAAATACCCGAAAGTACATGGACGAGCTACGATATACTTACGTACGTGGAGTGAGGTATCACACTCGGAATATATCGCAGACAAGTTAACGACAACTACTATGTTTTACAACACCGGAACATGTCTCTAGCCTAGACCTTCTAAATGTTATCGTTATGGTTCCAATGCTTTGTTAGGTAAATTGAGATAAATTTTATGTTGATCTGGTTTAACAATTTTCATTTCAAAGGTTCACCACAATGATGTATTGGAAATTCCTAAAATGAAAACTAAGAATGATAAGCAATCTTTCACTTTTAGTTTTTCAATGAAAATCCTAGATACTAGAGGGAAATAGCAATCAATTTGCGAGCAAACAAATCAAAGAACACAAACTAAATGCAGATTTCCTAATTGTTCCTTTTGCAAATCACACAAACCACTACATGCAAATGTAGGTTTTTCTTTTCAGTTCCTTTAATGTTATGAATGCAGAAAAGAAACTAAGTGCACTAAATCAACAAAAACAAATGCCTTTTACTTCTGAGAAATGAGGAATTTAAACAACAATTTCTCTTTTGAAGGAAAAATGAGGAATTAAACAACAATTTCTCCTATTAGGAAATGAAGAATTTACAACAATTTCCTTTTTCAAAAGCAAATGGATCTAATGCGAAAATGAAAATAATTTGAAATCAATTCGTCAATGATAGAGAAAAACACTTTAAACAAACATTGAACAAATTTTTCTTTCAAAGGAGGAAGAGGTAGCTAAGTTCACTAGTCAATATGAGGCTCAGGCTTTTCAAAACACAACAGAAAACAAACTGAAACAAATTTCAATGACAAATTCAAAGGAATTTGGATGGTTTCAGGAGGCAACGTAGTCTGTAAAGAGAGACAGTGCTTTGCAACACAGGCCTGAAAGGGAGACAGTGCTATGCAAAGCACTATGTCTTGTCCAAGAGTGCATTGGGCGCAGTGTACAATGAAAAAAAAAGCTGTCTAACACAATTCTAATGCAAATTTGGATTTCAAAAATCCTAATATTTGTGAGTAACAACTATTGGGTGAATAAACAGAGAAAATTAGAGGCTGAAACACCTAGGATAAAGAGTAAAATCCCCGTGGAGTCGCCAATTTGTTATGCGGAATCATGAATTACGGATAAATCATTCTTCCCTAGACAGGTGCTAATCTAGAACAACATTTCAAAGACTTTACGACTATCTTTCCTAACTGTAAACAAACACACATAATGAAATAAGAAGCTTACTTAGAGTCCAAGTGCTTCTAAAGTCTCCTTCTGTCACTTTTGCTGTAGCTTCAAATTCTAGTTGGCTGTGCAAAATATTTCCTGCAAGAATGAACACTAAACAACAAGAGATAGCAATAATACAGATGTCTATTCAAGTTATTTAGCTAAATCAATAAAGCATAAACCATATACGTCAAATAAGAAATCATGATATGGAAAATCAAAGCATATACAGATGCATATATGGAAAAATAAGCAGTAATCTTTATTAATGATAGAAGGGGAGGTTACAACCCAGTGATTGATTTAGTGTCACCATCTCCAGTAGCATCCCAACCTCATTAAAATGCAGATCTCTCTAGCAGCATCTTACACAAATCAACTCCTTAATTGAAATTCCACCAGCATTTCTCTACTCAAATTCTTCCTTCTCAAGCACTAAGATCTGTGCTCAATTTATAGAGGAGATGAAGGTAGTTTTACAATCAATGAATTCCCAATAACAGGAAAGACGTGTTCCCAATATTGTAGATATCAAATGGATGCATGGATTCAAAGTTTGACACATGTGAACTCTTCTAGAAGGCACTGGCCAAGTGGAGATTTCAGAACAATGAGAATTTCGCTCCCAATGTGACCAACACACCTATGAGTGTCGGGAAGTGCTTTGTAGAGTAGCCTTGCATGGGTATGCCTGCATATGCAACGCACTTAGTCCCTTTAGAGGCAACGTTGATGATCTCTCATATGATATATTATAAACTTCAAACCTTGGAAACCTTTGCAGATGAAAGTCATGAATGATATGTCTTGTTCTTTGTCTTAGGACATATAACAATTGAAATGATAGGGAACGATAGACCCTAATCATTGGTCCTGGAGATGATGTCTAGTTAACCAGGTCATTGGGAATGGTGCCTAAATTGCCCTATAACAATTACTTATTGGTAGTGCCATTTGTTCCTGAAAATGACAATCCAACTTCTTAATGGGCCATGTTTTATGCATTACATAATTTGAAATAAGTGATTGAACCTTATCTAGATGACCTTCTTAGTTGGTAAAAAAAGAGAGTAGATCATATGAAGGACTCAAGGATTATACTTGAATGATGTTGTTATTACATAATTTTAGTCAAATAAAATAAGTGTGTTTTTAATGACACAATCATATTAATATTGGGTTTTATTGTTTCCAAGCAAATGAATGTGGTTGATCCCATGAAATTTAAGACAATCCTTGATTTAACTCCATCACACAAAGTCAAATAGTTGCAAATATTACAAGGAAAAACAATTTTGTTGCAATTGTTTGTTCCTAAATATTTCAATATTACAAAGGGATTCATGCACATGCTAAGGAATGATATTTAATTTATATGGAGTGGCCAAGCACAAATATCATTCGACAAACTAAGAAAATCTCTTGCATAAACTCCATTCACCCAACTTTGTGATTGATTTTATCCTATAGTTAGCCACATTAGGATCCATAGTTGAAACGATTATAGTTCAAGAGGATGAGAATCATTACGAACATGTAATATATTTCATAAACATAAATATCAATAAAATAGAATTGCAATATCGATGAGATAAAAAACTAGCTTTAGCATTTATGTATGTAATGCAAAAACTCTAACACTACATCCTCCTTGTTCAAATAATAATAATAATAAATTAAAATCCCACACACCCTATCTTGATTCAACATGTTGTAAATTGAAAATATTCTTAAGTGCATAGTCATTCTTTAATAATTTGACCTTTAATTGACTGAATAAGTGTAAGAAACCATTGGTTGTTGCAGCTATAAAAACAAAGTTTCCAGTTGGTTAAGATGAACCACTTATAGATGACTCATTGTCACGTGATCACTTTTTTTTTGATTATTTTTTACGAGCCTTGGTACATAGACATCCTGATATATCTCAAGTCCCAAATGTGTAGACATCACCTCTTACGGGATAAGTGATTTTTAAATTGTTCTGGATATTCCATTGGAACACTTCATCATACTAGATCTTACAATTTTATGCAAATATATAAACATTCTAAGGCATTTACTTATCATTATAGCTTAATATTACAAGTGAAATTAATTCAATGAACATAGAATATAATAAAAGGAACCAAAACAATAAATACCACACAATGAACAAAACCAATATGGGAAAATGTAGCTAGATTGTTCTTTTCTTCTCATGTATGAAATTTAAATAAAAACAAAGATGGAATTATTATGGAAATCTCATGACATGTAGAACAGGGTTTTAGGGTTGGGGATTTTGTCCAAAATGTTTTGGCCCCAAAAATCATTATTTAATTGCCCAAATGGACTCAAAATTTTTTAGGACCCTAAATCAACAAAATAAGAGCTACCATAAAATGGGCCCTATAAGTCCATAAATCCCATTTTTATAATTTAAAAATTAACAAATAGATGATAAATTATCCTTTTTGGATGAATGAGTGTCATGATTTGTTAAAATTAAAAACAAGGGACAACTTCCACATTGTACAACTCATATGATGGAGATGAAATTTTTATTGCATTCCTCTTTTCGATAGGTCCAAGATTGATCTAAAGATCATCTAATTCTGACAAGAAGAAGTGGAATTTTGAATTTATTTTCACACATATGCAATTTTTCAAGGTCAACCTCAGTCAAATGTAGGCTCATGAAGCCCAAGAGATGTGTCTCCACAACCTCAACTATTTTTATAAATAGGAGTCTCCTTCTCCTCATTTGGACATCAATCATCACATAATGCATATCTCTCTCCTCTCTTTATTGGTTCGTACAACTTGGGACAACCTCTCTCTTCTTCGCACGTGCAGCAGGAGGCCGAATATTTCTGGGTCAAAACAGGTTAGATTTTAGAGGAACTGACCAGCATTGACCAAGGCTCATTTTACCTCCATTGAATTCAATTTTCAGGGAAAAATCTCGATCTTTGGAGGCTGACTTTGAATCTATTGGAAGACCAAATTGGACTACTGTTGACCGAACTGCTTGGATGACATTTTGGAGCTACTTTGACTAGCGTTGACTTTCTGGTTAGGGCTGTAGTTGATCGTTGTTGATTGCTGATTTTGACAGGAATTTTTTGGGCAAGTAAATTTGACTTATATACTCTCTCTCTCTCTCTCTCTCTGTTGAACTATTGAATAATAATAAGAAGAATTGATCAAAGGGTTTCACCACATTGGGGTTTTTCGTTGGCATCTGCCAAATATTTTGTCCTCTTGTATTGTCTTGTCTTCTGCATTTTGTTTATGTTCTATCTGCATTTACTATGAATGTGATTAAATTAATGTGATTTCTACTCGATATAATTGGAAATTGATATCGGGCTACTAAGGAACATTGAAGTAAATTGTGCTAAGCATAGAACATACCATTGTTAACTAAATTTAACATGGTATCAGAGCCTAGGTAAAGACAAAACCCAAGCAAGAGAGAGAAAATCAATCACAAAGATTTGTTGGACAAGGATAAAGCCTTAATGGCTTCCTCTTCATCCTACTTCAAATACGAGGATAAGCTCAATGATAAATCTGATTATCATGCATGGAAGATTTCTTTAGACTTGACTTTGGAAGAAAATTATTTCATGGATTATGGGCAAGGAAAGGTTGTGGAGCCTCATTCAAATGCACTAGCTGCTACTAAGACAAAGTACAAGAAAGGTGATGTCAAAGCTAAGAAGATAATTATGGATTCCATTCAAAAACATTTGGTTGCTTACGTTTCTAATTTGGGCACATATAAGGAGATGTATGACAAGTTGGTTGGTATGTTCAAAGACAACAATGCAAACCAAATCATCTTTCTCAAGAACAAACTAAATGACATCAAGATAGATAGAGGGGAATCCATCCAATCCTACTTCACAAGGATTACCGAAATAAAAAATGGTCTTCTATCTATTGGAGAAGTTTTGCTGACAGGGAGCTCACTCTTACTGCGCTTGGTGGTCTCACCCGAGCATGATATGTGTTTACCATCACTATCCTCAACAATGAAAATATTACAGGTTTTGATGAATTGTTGTGTAGATGCACTCAAGAAGAGCCAAGGATGATGGAGAGAGACAAGCCTTCAAATGGGAATGATCCCACTGCATTCTTCAGTCATGCTAAGAGGAAGAATAATGCTAGTCCAAAGAGACAAGGTCATGGAAGATAGGGATTTAAAGAAGGAATAAATGGAAGATGCTTCAATTGTAACAGGTTTGGCCACTATGCTAGAGTGTGCCCTCATAAGAAGGATACACCACAGGATGAAAAAAAAACAAGCACAACAATTTTAAGGGCAATGGAAATCAAAGGAATAACAGGTTCAATAACAAAGGAAAGAAGAATGCTTCCATGACATGACATGGAAATGGTCGACCTCCCAAAAGGCAGAGAAACTCTAGGTATGAGGAAACTAATGTTGTAGATAAGAAAAAATAATTTTATCTTATTTCTTCCCTCACTACTTCCTCTCCTCTAGACACTTTGGATAATTGGTTGAATGATAGTGGTGCCTCAAGGCACTTCAGTCGGTACAAAGAGGCCCTCTCAAATTTGATAGAAAAGAAGACTAATTTGGAGATCATACTTGGGGAAAATGCCACCTACCCCGTGAAAGGGATAGGGACTATTACTCCTCATTTGAATCAAGGTCAAATCCTTCATCTACAAGATGTATTGTATGTATCTCACTTGAAAAAGAACTTGATATCTATTTCTACGATGGAATATAGAGGCTTCAAGGTAGCATTTAGTAATGGGAAGGTACATTTTTGGCAAAGGAAACTGAAAGATGCATTTACACTTGGATTTAGGGTTGAAGGTCTCTATCAGGTTGGAGTAAGTCCTTTGGGAGATATGACTTGCAACACTTCTCTTTAATCCGAATTATGGCACCAGAGGTTTTCTCACCTTCGTTATAAATCCATACCTGATGCAAGGAAGATGGTCACAAGTATGTCCAAATTCAAAGTAGATCATGAAGGTGTTTGTGAGGGTTGTGCAGATGGGAAACATACAACAAGACCATTCCCCTCAAGTGAAAGTAAAACTACTGACATTATTCACTTGATCCATTCTGATTTATCTGGTATGTTTCCCATAACATATTTGGGAGGATATTTGTACTATGCTATTTTGTGGATGAATTATCTCCCAAAACATGGATCTTCTTGAAGAAGAAGGAAAAAGTGTTCAAATGGTTGTGCTCTTTCAAATCCTTGGTTGAAAATAAAACAGGGAACAAGATCAAAATATTAAGGACCGAAAATGGAACCGAATATGAGTTAAATGAATTCTCAATGAATATTGTAAAGAAGCTGACATTAAGAGGGAGATCACTACTTCATATAATCCTAAGAAAAATGGAGTTCCCGAAAGGAAGAATCGAACCTTCATAGAAGCTACTCGTGCCATGCTTCATGACCAAGGCCTACGAAATTTCTTATGGGGAGAATCTGCCATCATTGCCGTGTAAGTTCAAAATAGATGCCCACATCAAGAATTGAACTTCAAGACACCCAAAGAAGTTTTCACCGGTAAGAAACCCGGTGTTTCTCATTTTAGAATTTTTGGTTGCCCCGTATATTTTCATGTGCCGAAAGAGAAGAGAAGCAAGATAGATGCATTTGGGAAGAAAGGAAAATTTGTGGGCTACCATGAAACTTCAAAGGCATATAGAATCTATGTGTAAGGTCAAAGGGAAGTGGAAATAAGCCATTATGTCACCTTCGATGAAGATGTTTACCTTGGGAGAGTTAGAGATCTTCCTATTCTAAGGAAGGACAATGACGTAGATGCAAGAAAGCAGTATGAACCTCTGACGAATGAACCAATTCTGAATGTCGAAGGCCTGATGGATCCCATTGATCCACCTCCTGATGAGCCCTCTACCTCATTAAAAATACCCCTGTGGCTCAAAGACACTCTCTAAGATGCTGAAAAAAATATTGCACCGAGGGGAACATTTCGTGAAAGTAAGAAGCTGAACAGGTACTAAGGGTACTATTTAGCCAATTTAATATCTTAAATTTCTTATCATAAATCATCAACCGAGGTTAGTAATCTGATGAAGTGTGGTGCACTATATATGCTTAGTTAACCTTCTTGTTACGTCGTTGTGTATATTTTATATTGTTTTGGGGGGTTTTGTTTCTTTATGTCTAAAGGAGTTAATCTTAATAAATGAGAACTATGAAATGAATCAACTAAATCTAATGAAGTTTAATGTTAAAAATAGTTTTGAAAGAAGGAATAAAAGGAAATATTCTTTAACTATTCTAATTTGCATAAAAATGAATCAATCTTTAAATGGTTAGAATCTGATCTAAAAACAAAGTATTTGTTCTAATGACTATGATCTATTTGGAATTTAAAGCTAATTCTAATCTATCTTAATCTAATTATACTCCATGGATTAAAAGCATAAATCCTATGATGACAATGCTATTCTAAATGGAAAGAAAATTAAAAGAAATTGAAAAGCAACTACTGTATGACCAAATACTCAATCATCCAATTTTGGAAGAATGACAAAATCATCTTCTCGACATGATTTAAAAAGAAATTGCATGTACATTTAATTTAAAGAATTAATCTAAGAAAGCAATTAAAAAGCATGTAAAGGAAGCTCAACTACTCTATGACTAAATACTCAATCATCTAATTTTGGAAGAATGACAAAGTCATCTTCTTGATATTATTTTAACAAGCATTTAATTATACATTTAATTGAGAATTTAATCTAGGAAAGCAGTATAAAAACATGTAAAGGAAACTCAACTACTATATGACTAAATACTCAATCATCCAATTTTGGAAGAATGACAAAGTCATCTTCTTGATATGATTTTAACAAGCATTTAATTATACATTTAATTGAGAATTTAATCTAGGAAAACATTATAAGAACATGTAAAGAAAACTAAGATAACTGTATGCTCTAATGCTTCAAACATAATCCAATTTTGGAAAATAGAGGAGCTACTTTCTTGAGATTCTTTTGTTAAGCAAAATATTACATAGTTATTCTAAAACTCTTTATGAGAAAGCATTCATAAATTTAATCTATGAAATGATAATAAATCTAATCTAAGGATCAGCGGCAAAGCAATGTAAATTTAACTATGAATTGACAAAACAAAGCTAATGAATTAAACTAAAAACAACTAATGAAACAACCTTTCTGTGCAGGGGCACTCTGCAACAGAACGAGTTCAAATCCTAGCAGACTATGCGTGCATCAAGAAGGAACTGGAACAAATGAACATGGTCTTTGTATTATGAAAACAACAGTCTCAAAGCATATACAACATTCACAAAATTAAGACTATCTTTCGGTTTCAAAATGACCGGTATTTAAACAGATTTAAATGTAACTGTCTGGAGGTATTTCCACATACAGATGGAAATTACAACTGAAACATAGAAGAAAAATATAAGTAGTTAACTCTCGATTTGCTACGTCAGAGCAAATCGAGAGTCTTTCGTTCTTGGATCACGTCCTTTGACCGAACTTTGACCACGTGCATAGGCACCTTTTTCTGTCGAATTCAAACAGGTGGATAGGACGAGATCCATGTGTGGACCATTCTAAAGATGCCCGTGTGACTCATTCCTTCATTCACTCCTCAGAACCTGTCAAACCATTAAAGTAGCTGCGGAAACTATAGAAATTATACAATATGCATGTATATATTGGATTCACCCGATCTAACAATATGCTAAAGTTAAATACTGAATTGCTTATACAAATATTTGCGGAATTAAAAACAAAATCTCTAATTACATAAGCATGAAGAAAGATCAATCACACACAACACAAATAATTTCCCGGGCAAAGATTACAGCTAAAAACCCCACTATCTTCTATTGTATATTATATCATGGATCATGAAACAATTACATACAAAACTCTTGTCACAAGAGCCCTCAGTACATCAACTAATTTTTTCACACTGTTATACAAAAATTGGCAAATCCCTTAGCCAATTTACTATCTCCACACATCCTGCCTTCACTGTGCAATCCCTGCTGAATGCAATCCCTGAATTGATGCATTCCTGCCTACCTTGACTACGCAAGTATCATGGGCACATCCAATGTGTGTGTTCTTGCACGTGTGCAAGCGGATAATGTCACAATTGATAGTTATCTTCCCTTTCACCTATAAGTCAACTGGGTCTCCACTGGATCTGACATGCATGTAGTTAATAATAGTAAATCTTCAGTTGCATGTGAGATCACCCCATGTGAATTAATTAATATTTTAATTCACTTGATCTATCACTAGTGTATATTCAGTTACAACTAGCACAACTAATTTTGACTCACTTAACTAAGTTAAACTATTTACAACTTGCACCAACTCATGCACCACTGCACTTCCAACTCTGTTATAACTAGAATCACTCAGTTACAACTGGAGTTACTCTGCATGTCCCACCAACCAAGCTCTTAACTTGAAATTCACTTAGCGAACTGATTTTCCACTTTAGTTAACTATTTTCAAGTCCAAATTGAGAATATATTATAGTTTAATGTCCATCTAAAGCCCCACCCTAGAGTAGGTGCTTAATTTTCACTAGGATCATGGGTGCCAAAATTTTTCTTGTTTAATCTCAACACTCCCTCTCAACAAAAAAGGGATTATCCTTCACCCTGATCCTGTCTCTATGGTATTCGAATTTGCTCCTGGTGAGTGCCTTCGTTAGAATATCTGCATCCTGTTCTTCTGTGGGAATGTACTAAAGCAATATGATACTCCTCTGCACACAATCTTTGAGTTGATGGTACCAAATATCTATATGCTTGGACCTATCATGAAACACAATATTAATCGATAGTTTAATGCAACTCTGATTATCACAATGAATCGCTGTCAGATCCATCTGAGAACCAAACAAACCAACCAAGATCTTTCTCATCCAGATATCCTCACATGCAGATTGAATTGATGCCATGTATTCCTCTTCCATTGAACTGGGTGCTACAAATTGTTTCTTCTTGTTGTACCATAAAACTGCTGTCGACCCAATGCTAAAGATCCCCCCTGATGTGTTATTTCTGTCCGATGGAATACTAGTCCAATCTGCATCTGTGAAGCCATGCAACTTCACTCCATCTGTTTTTCTGTACCATAGACCATACTTGTATGTGTCCCTCAGGAATCTCAGGACATGCTTCCCCGCCTTCCAAAAGAGCTTGGTAGGCTTAACCATATCTTGACTCAGCGGGTTAACCGCATAACAAATGTCTGGTCTCGTGTTCACTAGATACATTAGCGAACCCACTAACTGTCGATAGGCAGTAGCATCCACTACCTCTCCAGAAGTAGCATCCTATTTCCTCCAGTTTCTTGGAAGAGGAGTATCCATGGGGTTGCAGCTCTCCATGTTAAACTTACCTAGTATCTCCTTTGCATACTTTCCTTGAGACGCAAAAAGTTCACCATGCCGCTGCCATATTCCCAATCCAAGGAAATAATGAAGGAGGTCCATATCCTTAACTTTGAACTCCCTTGCAAGGTCGTCCTTGCATGAGCCTATCATATGCTCATAACCAGTCAAAATTAAATCATCAACATAAAGAACAATGATCAATAGCTTACCCTCAACCACAATTTGGTACAAGTTTGCATCTGCTTCACTTTTGGTGAAGCCCAGTTTGGTGAAATAGATGTATATCCGAGTGTACCAAGAACGAGGTGATTGTTTCAGCCCATACAACGCTATTTGGAGTTGGACACATGTGACTCGCTATTTAAGATCTCAAAACCTTTAGGCTGCTCTATGTACACCTCTTCCTCAATGATCCCATTGAGAAATTCAGTTTTCACATCCATCTGATGAATGCGCCAACCCATCTGCGTTGAGAGTGCAAGGATGGTCCTTATGGAAGAGTACCTTGCGACAAGTGAAAAGGTCTCATCATAATCTATCCCCTCGATCTGTGAGAAACCCCGGGACACAAATCTGGCATTGTATTTCTCCACACTCCCATCACCAGCTTACTTTACCTTGTACATCCATCTCGAACTTACCACTGATTTATCAACCGGTGTTGGGAGAATTTTCCATGCACTATTTTTGAAAATGGAGTCATACTCCTCCACCATTACATCAATCCAAGTAGGTTGCTGCATTGCTTCCTGAAAGGAAGATGGTTCAGTCACAATAAATCTGCTCATGAGAGCCATGTATCCAGTAAATCAGTCAGGAGACTGTCTCTGTCTACGCTGTGAAGTAGGGGCTCCTACATTCTATGCAGCATCAAGTATCAACCTATCAGCTTTCGTGGTGCACCTTCTGCCATTTTTGATAGATTACTCTGCATGAGTGGCTTCCTCCAATCCATGAACCTCCTCAAGTGGCTGATCCACATCTTGAGACTCATCTTTGGGAACCATAAATCCTCCTCCACATGCAAGTCCAACTCCCTCTCAAGTGACAACCGCATGGCTTTCCCCTCATCAAATTTTATATCTTGTCGCACAACAGTCATTCTGCTGTTTGGAAAATACACACGATAATTATGGGGTGTTTATGTGTACCCCACAAAAATCCGAACTTCAGCAGTCGACTCCAGATTCTTCCCGGCGTCCTTGGTCACATGCACATAAATAGATGAGCCAAAAATATTAAAGTGTGAAACATCCAGTTCCTTTGCAGTGAAAGCTTCTTTAGGTGTACTCATGCCAAGTACTCTTCGAGGACAATGGTTCTGCACATAAACTGTAGCATTGCATGCTTCCGCCCACAAATGAATTGGTAGGCCTTGATCATGCAACATCGCTCGTGATGCACCCACAATCATTTTGTT
The DNA here is from genome assembly GCA_034641835.2 of Pinus albicaulis. Taxonomy (NCBI): domain Eukaryota; kingdom Viridiplantae; phylum Streptophyta; class Pinopsida; order Pinales; family Pinaceae; genus Pinus; species Pinus albicaulis. The sequence continues at coordinate 390,261,714 of CM076574.1, forward strand.
CTTCCTCTCCGCGACCGCATTCTATTGTGGGTTACGAGGCACTATGAGTTCTCTTCGAATTCCTTCTTTGCTACAGAAGTTCTTGAATTCGTTAGAGATGTATTCTCCACCATTATCGCTCCTAAGAGCCTTCACTTACTGCCCCGACTCTTTCTACACCAATGCATTAAACTCACAAAACTTAGAGAATATTTTATCTTTATTCTGTATGAAGAAGATCCAACATTTACGAGAAAAGTCATCAAAAAATATTACATAGTACTTATGTTTTGCTGTTGAAGCAACCAAGAATGGTCCACACACGTCTGTGTGAACTCTCTCAAGGATCCCCAAAGCACGTTTCTCCTTCTCATGAAAGGTGGAATTTACATACTTCCCCATGGTGCAACCCTTGCACTGATCTAACTAAGCAAGTGTTTCCATTGGAAGTCCAATAGATATTTGCTGCATGAATTTCAAGGCTCCATGATGAAGATGGCCCAATCACTTGTGCCATAATTCACCCTCATCCTGGCTCACCACTTTCTCTGCCTTTCCCATCATGGTAGCGCAACCATCTACCTCCATATTGTAGATATTCTTAACTCTAATCCCCATCCTCTTGGATTGACCTATTGTTTTATGTCACAGGAAATCTTTTCCATCACTAAAAACAATGTCATAGCCTCAGTCCTCCAACATTGCGACTGAGACAAAATTTTTCTTCAGACCTGGAACATACATTACATCTTTTAATTGAAATGGTTTACCTGACTCCCTTTGAAAGGTAATGGTACCAATCCTGGTAGAACTGTACCATCCATCATCGCCCATCTCAGTATGCATATGGAGATCTTTCTCCTCTAATTCACTTAAAAGTTCCTTATCTCCCGTCATGTGAAAGGAAGCGCCACTATCCAAATACCACACCGATCCCAATGCACTTGACACCATGCATGAAATCAAGGAGAACTGAAGCTCAAATTTCGAGGCAAGGGCCTCACCAACTATAGATCCAACAACCTTTTTGTTCTTCTTCTTTTATGGACAGTTAGTAGAAAAATGCCCATGTTCGTGACAGTGAAAACACTTCACCTTGGACATGTCCTGCTTCTTGCATTTAGACTCGGATTTAGAATGGAATTTCTTCTCCTTCCCCTTCTTCACCTTGGTAGCCAAAGCACAGTCCTCTTCATCATCATGATTTGATGAAGAGCCATCTCTGGTCTTTTACCTGAACTCCTCCTGCACCAAATTTGACCACAGTCGTTCCCAATTTGACAATTTTTCTCGTCCGTTGATAGAGTCTTCATAACTGTGCCAACTCTTGGGAAGTCTTAGGAGAACCAAATTCACCAAATCATCATCAACGATTGTTATTCCCACACTCCCCAGTTCATCCCGACATAGGAAAAAATTCGTGAGATACTTTGGAATGGTGTTGCCCTTTTCCATCTTGATCTTCCCGAGTTTATCTTTGAGCACTAATTTCCTATGGTCGCTGCTGCTTTGGAATAGATCTATCAAAGCCTTCCACATAGCATATGGTGTGGCTTTCCCATGGAGGCTTGAGACAATGTGGTCTCGTACTCCCTCCAACAGGATCCTCCTCACCTTTGCCACTTTATTTTTCCATGCATCAAGATTGGCAACATCTACAACATCTGTCTTAGGAACATATTTTTCAATTAATTCCTTCAAGCCATTGTCTTTGAGTACCGCCTCCATCTTGTCCTTCCAAGAAAAAAAATTTTGAACTTCCCTCGAGTGCATACACTAACCTCAAGCCATTGAAATCCATTTCGATCTTGAAACAGCTGTAGCACCAATAAAGTATTTTTGCAAATTCAAATTCTATCCAGTCACAAACTCAGCTCTTGCTTCACTTCTGCAATTTCTTGTGCTCCAATACCATGTAGAAATTATAAAATATGCATGTATATCTTGGATTCACCCAATATAACAATATGATAAAATTAAATATTGAATTTCTTCTCCAAATCTTTGCGCCAATTACATAAGCATGAAGAAAGATCAATCACACACAACACAGATAATTTCCCGAGGAAAGATTACAACTAAAAACCCCACTATCTTCTATTGTATATTATATCATGGATCATGAAACAATTACATACAAAACTCTTCTCACAAGATCCCTCAGTACATCAGCTAATTGTCTCACATTGTCATACAAAAATTGGCAAATCCCTTAGCCAATTTACTGTCTCTAAACAACCTGCCTTCATTGCGCAATCCTTGCTGAATTTAATCCATGAATTGATGCAATCCTGGCTGCCTTGGCTACACAAGTATCACGGGAACGTCCAATATTTGTGTGCTTACATGTGTGCAAGTGGATAATGTCACAACTGATAGTTATCTTCCCTTTCACCTAGAACTCAACTAGGTCTCCACTGGATCTGACATGCATGCAGTTAATAATAGTAAATCTCCAGTTGCATGTGAGATCACTCCATGTGAATTAATTAATATTTAATTCACTTGATCTCCCACTAGTGTACCTTAGTTACAACTAGCACAACCGAGTTTAACTCACTTAACTAAGTTAAGCTATTTACAACTTGCACAAACTCATGCACCACTGCACTTCCAACTTTGTTACAACTAGAATCACGAAGTTAAAACTGGAGTTACTCTGCATGTCCCACCAACCAACCTCTTAACTCGAAATTCACTTAGCTAACTGATTTTCCTTCAGTTAACTATTTTCAAGTCCACATTGAGAATAGATTATTGTTTAATGTGCATCTAAATTAAGGGATAATAAAAATAGACATGCACCTAAAAATAGCCCGTGGGCCCCACCCTAGTGTAGGCACTTAATTTTCACTAGGATCATGGGTGCCAAAAAAATTTCTTCTTGAATCTCAACAGAAACAACAATTATCTACATAATAGCATGCGTTCTGTAGTTGAGTTACAAAATTTGTTCAAATAACAAGAAACATCAAAATATAAAATAAAGACCATTCAAATGCATTCTATGAGATGAAATATGTCATTTATCATTGATTGGAGTTATGGATTTATGAAAAGGTAGTAAAAAGTGATGAGAAAGGATGTCAGATATAAGAGCAATTTTGAGTTTCAACATACCCCCACTAAGAAGCCATTGCATTTCCTCATGAAATTTATAAAAAATGTGAACTTCCTTCTCCTATTGCATTTGTTCAGACACCTCTATTAATACATCCAGTTTTCTCTTCTTGCTTTTCATTGAGGTGACTGCCATCCTGGGCTTTCTCATAAGGAATTTGTACTTGAGATTGATGACTGTGCTGTTTATAGATTTTTTCTTTATTTTTAGCTTTCTATTCTTTTTGCAACACAGTGCCAAATGTAGGATGGTGTTATCACTGATGACTTTATCCAATTGGTTCTGTTGCTTTAAAGCTTCATTTTCCTGTTTAATGTGCCTATTCAGTAACTCTAGCTCATAGATTTCTTGCTTGAGGGTGTTAACCAGAGGTTCTTGTGGATTGATAGGCTGTTCTTGCATACCTGGATTCACTGCTGCATTTATTTTCTCTAATGACTCAATATAGTCATATATCTCTTGCTGTGTTGGGTCAATTCCTAGAGATCTTATGCTTGGACTGCCTTCAAAATTATACGCGGGAGAATGTGTAGGACTATGTGGAGGAGAGACATTGATGGGTGATGGCACTTGAGGTTCCTCCTCTAAATTCACAAACTCTGTTTCTTGTGATGGTGTCTTCTTCATGGATCTTCAAAGTCTAGAGCTTCTCCTTGGCTGTGGAGGGTTTAAGTTTTCTTCACTTGTAACCTTGCTCTTCTTTCTTATTTTACCTTTTGTCTCAACTCCACCCTGTTTCTTATTTTTCATCAAATACGCAAGGGTAAGTTCCTCTTCATCTTGTTGTAGTGGAGGTGAAGGTCTGTCATCAATGCTTGTATCAATCTTCCTTCTTCTACTTTTTCTAGTCTTGTCTTGCTTTGGCTGCTCTGGCTCATCTTGGAAATGGTTTATGATTAGGAAACTATCCAAAGAGTCTCCTATACTTTTTAAATGAAATTCAAGAAGTATATTTACCAACCCATGATGGTGCATAGTGTTGTCTCTAGAATTAATTCTTTTCTTTACATTTGTGGACATTATTATTAAACTATTCAGTAGAAAGAAAGGGAGGTTTATTTCTCCATCCTCCAAAAAGTTCATCAACAACCGAATATGATAAACAAACATGCACCCAAATTTGCCTTCACAAGTGATAAAATTCTGTAAAATTAAAGGCATATTTCTCCATTTGTTCTTAAGTGCTGAGCTAGAAATACCCTTTTTGTAAACAGAAGTATCCATACCTGGATTCTTGAGGAAAACTCTCCATGATTCACTGTGAAATTATTTATTTTTTAACCATCTCTTGCCAACTCTTGGGAGCTCTGTAGCTTCAGCTATGAAGGCCTCAGTCACTGAAAATTTTATGTCTCTTATTTCGACCTCTGTTCTGTTGAAAGACCTCGCGAAATACTTAGTGATCTCTTTGTGGAATCCGTCAATTTTTTCTATAAACCTGAGCCACTTAACCTTCTACAGCATCTCTTTGATATGAGGATAACCCTCCATGTATTTAGCTTCCACTGGTTCAGTCCTGACTATCAAACCCATGTCTTCTGTCATGAAGAGTCCAACCTTCATAATTGTTCTTCTTTGTGTGAAATGATTTATGTTGCGGATCTGGTTAAGGACGTCAAGGGTTTGTAGGGAAATATGAGTGAAATTAATACTTGATGGGGTTTTAAGAAACTTGGATGAATAGGTTACGGAAGTAGGATATGAACATTTTAATCATAAATGGGAGAATCTGTTATGGATCGCTATGAGATATGATGCGGATGATGTGGTCAATTTATGACATGATGCGAGTCCAAATCAAATCAAATGATGAGATATTGAGGAAACATGTGATCATCTACGTTATATATGCTAATGTTTTTTAACAAATTTATGTAACATACCATTAGAACTAACCCTTTGTTGCTATTTTCTTGATGTTGATTCTTCAGGTATCCTTCAGCACGATGATCTTCAAATGGAGTTCTCAATTTATTGTGCTCAATATTATTGCTTCAGTAGGCTTTAAGAAAAATGTAACAGAGCTGTAGAATGTGGTATCAGTTGCAGAATGGAATGTCAGCTGCAGAATGGGATGACAACTGCAGAATGAAAGTAGTTCTGTACTACATCTTTTACTACTTTAGAAAAATAAAGGGAACAATTTTTTTGGGAATTTTTAGAATGGAATAGAAAATATAAGATGTCAGAACTTCAATTTTCATCCTATATTTTTTGTATAAGGATGCTAATCATTGATTGGTTTTCATGCTTATACAATTATTATTATTATTATTATTTTTTTAGATATGAAAAAAAAAAGAGACTAAGTTGGGGAAGACAAAGGATTCTTCTTCACTAACTTCATATCAATATTATCTTGGAAATTTTTTATAAACTCCTCCTTTGTAATTGTCTTATGATAAAATTTTAATCGATGTCCATTCACAAGAAGAGGTACCTTTTCTTCATCAATTGTCCTTATCTTGACTGCTCCATTGCCAAAATTTTTTTCAATCTCATAAGGCCCAAGCCAATGAGTCTGAAACTTTCCTTAAAAGTCTTTAAACTTTGATTCGAACAAAAGTGCCCAATCCCCTGCTTGAAACTTTTTATTTTTTATATATTTATCATGCCATTTGGACCTTTGCTGCTGGACTAGATTGGTTCTTTGAACTACATCTTGCCTGATTTCATTAAGCTCATTAAGTTTCTCCAATCTGTGCTTTTGGGCTTCTGATAAGTCAAGCTCCAATTGGACTGCCATCTTGAAGGTTTGGATCTAAAATTCTATAGGAAATAGGACTTTCTTCCCATAAACAAGCTCATAGGAAGTATGTCCTGTTGTATTCCTCCATGTAGTCCGGTAGGCCCATAAGGCTTCAGGAAGCCTATCTTCCCAATCCTTTCTATGTAGATGTACAGTCTTAGTGAGAATTCCTTCGATCACCTTATTGGTAGACTCCACTTGACCATTTTCTTGTGGATGATATGGAGTGTATTTTCTATGTTTGATCTTGTAATTCTCCACAAGATTTTGTACCAACTTGGATGTAAACTAGGTTCCCTGATATGTCACAATTTCTCTTGGGACACCAAAACGAGTGAAAATATACTTAAAGAGAAAACCAACTACAACATTTTCATTCACTAAAGAAATTTCTTTAGCCTCTATAGTGACATAATTAGTACACACCAAGATATATTTCTTTTAATTTGATGGTAGATTGATTGGTCCAAAAAAATCCAGGGCCCATTTTTCAAATGGTTCGATGAGTACCTGAGTTTGTAATGGAATTTCATCTGTAGGAACATGTTTCCCCATTCTTCGAAAATTTTCACACCTTTTAACATACTCCCTGGTATCTTTGAAGATGGATGGCTAATAATATCCTAAATGAAGGATTTTATAGGTAGTCCTCTTATCAGCAAAGTGTCCACCATAGGGTTCATCGTGGCATGCCTTGAGAATCTCAGGCATTTCATCTTCTTGAACACACCTTCTAATGATGAGATCTAGACCTATTTTACTACAATTCATAATTAACCCATGAATACAATGTACTTGTTCGAATAAATTTTCTTTTCTCTCTAGGAAACAAGTATGCGGGTGAATTTCCTATAGCTAAGTAATTAGAAATATCTGCAAACCAAGGAGATTTAATAGATATTGCAAAAATATATTCATCAGGAAAATTATCTTCTACTGGAGTATCATTTTTAATATTTTGAATTCTAGACAAGAAATCAACAACTGTGTTTTGTTTCCAGGTCGGTCTATAACGGTGATATTGAATTCTTGTAGGAGTAATAACCATCTTGTGATTCTGCCATTAGTAATAGATTTATTCATTAAATATCTAATTGCAGAATGATCTGTATGAATAAAGGTTTCATAGCCGGTGATATAATATCTAAATTTTTTGATAGCATTAACAACATCTAGAAATTCTTTTTCAGTTACAGTGTAATTTAACTCAGCATGAGTTAAATTTTTTCTTGTATAATAGATGGCATAAGGGATTAAATATTTTTTTCCTAATACAACTCCCAGAGTTGTATCTAAATCATCTGTTGAAATGTGAAAAGGTAGTTTCCAATTTGGACCTCTTAAGATGGGTGCTTTAGATTTTTTTTTTTTTTTTTTAAAGTTTCAAATTCCAATTGGAAATTAGGATTCCAACTGAATTCACAATATTTGGTAAGCAATTTGAAGAGTGGGGATTCTATTTTAGTGAAGTTTTCTATAAATATTCTATAATATCATGTGAATCCTAGAAAACTTCTAACATCCTTTTGACAACTTGGAATTGATTATTTGGAGATGACTTCAACCTTAGATAAATAAAATTTAATTCCATCTCCCGAAATGTGATGTAAACAATTCCTTCAGTAAACATCATAAAACAATTTTCATGACTTAATGAAATATTTTCTTCTTTACATATTTTAAGAACCTTTTCCAATTTTTCTAAAGCTTCTTCAAATGAATTCCCGTAAACTGTAAAATCATCCATATATACCTCCACACAATCATGTATTAGATCAGAAAAAATTCCTAATACTGCCCTTTAGAATGTTGCAGGTGCATTGTACAAACCAAGAAGTACTTGGTAGGAATAGGTTCCCCATGGAAAGGTGAATGTGGTTTTATATTGGTCTTCAGGTGCTACCTAGATCTGATTGTAACCACTAAAACCATCCAAGAATGAGAAATACCTCTTTCCTGCTAATGTATCCAATACTTGATCTATGAAAGGTAATGGAAAATGATCTTTTAGAGTAGATTTATTCAACTGTTGATAGTAAATGCATACCCTCCACTTACCATTATTTTTAGGTACAATCACTAAGGGATAAACCCACTGACTGTCTGAAATTAGGTATATGAAGTTTACATTCAACAATTTTTGCAATTATTCTTTCACAATTTCCCTAAGATTTGGATTCATCCTTCTTTGAGGTTTTCTGATAGGCTTACAATTTTACTCAATGTAGATATGATGTATACAAGTCTTAGGACTAATTCCTTTCATGTCAGTGTATTCCAATGCACATGCAGAAGAATGTTGTTGTAATGTTTTGATTAAATTTTCTTGTTGTAATCTTTCCAAGTTTCTGTTTATGTTCAAAGATTTTCCCGGAAAGATTTCAACTGTAGATTTACCAAATTCTTCCATAGAATATAGAGACATCTGCCTAGATGAGAAGTATTCAATATTGCATTGTTCTTGAAAATTATCATGTTCATATTCTGAAGACGATTCAAAGTTTTCTATTGAATTTAAGATTTGACTATCTTCACTAATACAAGAAATAGTAAAGAGAGGTTGTATATCATTGTCATCATCAATCCATTCTTCATCTTCTATTTATGTGATTGTTTTTGCTGGAGGATATAAAGTGAATTTCTTTGTAGAATTACTATCAGAGATATACATGTCACCAGATCTACAACTAATGAAACCATCAAATGTAGCCAAGCAAAGTCTTCCTAATATTACTAGATGTCCTCCTAGATTTTTCGTGGGGGTTAAAATCATAAAATCGATCGGATACTCCCAAGAGTCTAAGGATACTGAAATATGTTCTAATACACCATCTGGCTTGATTACTGATCTGTCTGTTAATTGCAGTAATGTAGGTGTATACTGAATATTTGGAAGCTTGAGTTGTTCCATGGTTTGTTTGCTCATGATGTTTATGGCTGCTCCTAAATCAATCAATGTATTTGGAATTTGAATACCATTGATATGTGTTTTTACAACTGGACTTCCTGGATCTAAATATTTTTGCATGGCAATTTTTCCCATCATAATGTCTGCAATTTTTCCTACTAATTGATTTTTTTGTTTTTGTTTTTGTTTTTCTTCCGGGTTTCTTTATGCTCAACTCTCTTATTGTTTTGGCTAGAATTGGAATCTCTTTAATGGCCTATAGAAAAGGAATTTTGATACAGACATTTTTCAATTTATCTAGAAAATCATAATTAGGCAACATTATTTGTTTTTCTACCCCTATATCAACTTGTAATCTTTCAGGAAAAGGAGGGTTGGAAATAGATACTGATGGTTTCTGTATGATAGGAGTTTAGTTTATTGGATTTTCTTGTTTTTCATTTTCAGAATTTTGTTTCTGTTGAAGAGATGTCCCTTCTTCAGAACTTTTATTTTGCTGTAGAGAAATTTCCTCATCAAAATTATCTTGTTCTTGAATAAAAACAGAAGGATTTTCCCTTTCTAATATTCTACCAGATCTAAGTTGAAAATCATTAAGACCTAGTGGAGTAATCATGTAAGTTGGAGGCGAATAAAAAAATAAAATAAAATAATAATAATAATTTATTTATTTATTTTTTATATAAAGAAAAGGAAGCAAGAGGGAGAATAAAAGGAAAAAAAAAGGAAACTAAGAATGAAGGGCGGGAATCCAACATCTACTGACACTCCACCCATCGTCCCTATTAAGTTTGACAGGTCTCTTTTCGATCTCCAAGGCTTCCCTCAATTTGCGATGGTGGAAATGGTTAATATTTGCAATAACCTCAGCATCCTCAATACATATGTGATGATTCATTTTTTCGGCATGCTCTGCTAAGGCAGATGACCGAGATCTACAATGTCTGAGGTCAGCGATATGTTCCTGAATCCTTTGATTAATGGATCGACCAGTTTCACCAATGTATGGCGTCCCACAAGAACACGGAATCAAGTAAACACCCTTACTATCTTTAGGGCAAATCGGGTCCTTAACCGACCTAAGCGAACTCCTGATGGTGTGAAGGAGCTTGAAGGTTGAGAAAACATTATGCTTTTTTAAGATCCTAGCGATCTTATCGGTAGTACCTTGGATGAACGGAAGGTGAACTCCAGAGGACCGATCACAATGCTCTTTCTTAACCTTAGGACCTTTTTCAGCTTTTTGAAAAGCTCTAACACACTGAACCTTGCTATAACCATTCATGCTAAATACATTAAAGAGATGAGACTTTTCACTTTCAAAGTGGTGTTCATATGAGATTATAAAGGCTCTGGTAACTAGAGTGTTGAGAACCCCAAGCTTCTGAGCCGGAAAATGATGAGAATTAGCATGCAAATACTGCTCAGTATGAGTCTTCTTTCTAAAGACTTGATGAGAGAAGGAACCATCATCCTTCCTCGAAAGAAGGACATCGAGGAAGGGAAGACTACCATCTACGTCAAATTCCATGGTGAACTTAATGAATTCAGATTGATCATTAAGATGTTGGAAGAAAAGGTCCAATTTTTCTTCTCCATGGGGCCACACCACACAGGTGTCATCATCAAACCTTTTCCAAAGCTTAGGTTGAAAAAGGGATGAGGAAAGGGCCTTAGATTCAAAGTCTTCCATGAAAATATTAGCCACTACAGGGGAGAGAGGGGAACCCATGGCCACCCCACATGTCTGCTCGAAGAAAACACCTTCAAAACTAAAGAAGGTCGAAGTTAGACAAATCTCAACAAGATGGGCAATATCAGGATTAGTGACCCGAGAAATGACATCGATGGCTTCCTTGATGGGAATGCAAGTGTATAATGAGACAACATCAAAACTTACAAACCTATCCTCAGGATCCAACCTAATGTCCTTCAATTCATTGATAAAGGAAGAAGAGTCTTTCACAAAGGAGCTGGTGCGACCCATAAGAGGTTTCAGCCTACTGGCTAAAAATTTAGCAAGAAGATAGGTTGGACCACCTATGGTGTTGAAAATGGGGCGCAGGGGGGCTCCTTCCTTATGAATCTTGGGAAGACCATAAATCCTCGGAGGGTGGGGATTACTTTCAATAAGCTTCTTACTAAGGGAACCAACAGTGCTACTTGATTTAATTGCCAAAGCAACTACCTTAGAAACTTTTTTAAGGGGATTTTTATCAAGCTTCTTGTAGCTTCCACTATTAAGAAGATGATCTAACATCTTATTACGATAATCCTCCTTGTTTAGAATAACAGTAGCACCTCCTTTATCTGCCTTAAGGACAACAATGTCTTGGTTATTATTTAAGGATTTTAGAGCCTCAAATTCAGGTTTACTAATGTTGCTCTTAGGAGGCTTCGCTTTTCTGAGGATCATGGCACAGTCTTGCCTGATGGTGTCCTTTGTAATATCAGGTAAGTCCTTAATCCCATATTCTATATCACAAATGATATCATGAATAGGGATTTTTCTAGGAGCAAGAGCATAATTAAGGCCCTTCTCCAACAAACTGAAGACAGGTTTATCAAAAGAAAAACTAGATAAATTAATGACAGTTGTATTTAAAGGCGAAGAAAAAGATTTAATACTACTACTATCTATATTAATAATGTCATTATTGATAATATTAATATTTTTGTTTTTAAAATTATCACCATTACAATCACTACTACAAATAATATTATTATAATAGCAATTATAATAATATTATTTGTAGTAGTGATTGTAATGGTGATAATTTAAAAAACAAAAATATTAATATTATCAATAATGACATTATTAATATAGATAGTAGTAGTATTAAATCTTTTTCTTCACCTTTAAATACAACTGTCATTAATTTATCTAGTTTTTCTTTTGATAAACCTGTCTTCAGTTTGTTGGAGAAGGGCCTTAATTATGCTCTTGCTCCTAGAAAAATCCCTATTCATGATATCATTTGTGATATAGAATATGGGATTAAGGACTTACCTGATATTACAAAGGACACCATCAGGCAAGACTGTGCCATGATCCTCAGAAAAGCGAAGCCTCCTAAGAACAACATTAGTAAACCTGAATTTGAGGCTCTAAAATCCTTAAATAATAACCAGGACATTGTTGTCCTTAAGGCAGATAAAGGAGGTGCTACTGTTATTCTAAACACGGAGGATTATCGTAATAAGATGTTAGATCATCTGCTTAATAGTGGAAGCTACAAGAAGCTTGACAAAAATCCCCTTAAGCATTTCTAAAGGCAGACCTTTTAATGATTAAATCAGTAACACTTTGGTTCCCTTAATAAACATTGAAGTAATCCGCCTCCGAGGATTTATGGTCTTCCTAAGATTCATAAGGAAGGAGCCCCCCTGCACCCCATTGTCAACACCATAGGTGGTCCAACCTATCTTCTTGCTAAATTTTTAGCTAGTAGGCTGAAACCTCTTATGGGTCGCACCAGCTCCTTTGTCAAAGATTCTTCTTACTTTATCAATGAAATTAAGGACATTAGGTTGGCTCCTGAGGATAGGTTTGTAATTTTTGATGTTGTCTCATTATATACTTGCATTCCCATTAAGGAAGCCATCGATGTCATTTCTCAGGTCACTGATCCTGATATTGATCATCTTGTTGAGATCTGTCTAACTTCGACCTTATTTAGTTTTAAAGGTGTTTTCTTCGAGCAGACATGTGGGGCAGCCATGGGTTCCCCTCTCTCCCCTGTAGTGGCTAATCTTTTCATGGAAGACTTTGAATCTGAGGCCCTTTCCTCATCCCTTTTTCAACCTAAGCTTTGGAAAAGGTTTGTTGATGACACCTGTGTGGTGTGGCCCCATGGAGAAGAGAAACTGGACCTTTTCTTCCAACATCTTAATGATCAATCTGACTTCATTAAGTTCACCATGGAATTTGAAGTTGATGGTAGTCTTCGCTTCCTCGATGTCCTTCTTTTGAGAAAGGATGATGGTTCCTTCTCTCATCAAGTTTTTAGAAAGAAGACTCATACCGAGCAATATTTGCATGCTAATTCTCATCATTTTCCGGCTCAGGAGCTTGGGGTTCTCAACACTCTAGTTCTCTGAGCCTTTAGAGTCTCGGATCCTTTTTCAATAAGTGGTATCATCTCTTTAATGTATTTGGATAGGAATGGTATAGCGAATTCGATGTGTTAGAGCTTTTCCAGAAAGGCTAGACTCCCAGATTAGAGAACGTATGATGATCCCTCTGGAAATTCACCTTCACGTTCATCAAACATACTCTTGATAAGATCGCTGGGATCACAAAAAGAAACATATTTCCTCAACCTTCAGAGCCCCTCACTCCCCATCGAAGTTAGCTTTAGATGATTAGTAAAAGACTCTAAATATAGTAAGGGTGTTTACTTCGTGTTCTTGTGGTTCTCTACATTGGTGAAACTGAGTCGATCCGATAATCAAAGGATTGAGGCCTCTCATGGCCTAGACGATATCTCAGTCTCTACCTTGGCAGAGCATCTTGTCCATGAAGATCATGCATCTGTATTGAGGATCTTGAATACAGATGTTCCACCATCGCAAATTGAGGGAAGCCTTGGAGATCGAAAAGAGACCTATCAACCTTAATAGGGACGATGGGTGGAGTGTCAGTAGATGTTGGATTCCTGCCCTTCACTCTTAGTTGCCTTTTTTTTCCTTTTATTCTCCCTCTTGCTTCCTTTTCTTTATTAAAAAAAATAAAAATAAAATAAATAAATAAATAAATAAATAAAAATTATTATTATTATTATTATTTTTTCGTCTCCTTATAATAATAATAATAATTTATTTATTTATTTATTTATTTTTTTTCGCCTCATTAATGTATGAATTTATTTAGCTATGAAATTAAATTATTTAATATTTTATTTTTATTTTTATATTGCTTTTTACTATTTTATTTGTTTATTACTTATTAGATTTTTAATTTTTGTTTTTGTTTAATTTTTTATTTTTATTATATATATATATATATATTTTATTTTTCATTTATTTATCTATTTATTTATTTAAAAAAAATATTTTATTTTTTATTCCTATATATTTATATATATATTTTTATTTTATTCTATTTTATTTTATTTTTATTTATTTATTTATTTATTTTTTAAATAAAAATAAAAAATTATTTTAACATTATATTTATTGGAAATCATTAATATTGAATTAAATTTAAATTAAAAACTTTTAATATAATTTTATCATACATAATAAGATATAGTTTTATTGATGAAATTTAATTTATTTTATTAAATTAGTCAAACTAGCCGTTATATTACTAACGGCTAGTTGGAGCATTCATGTCTATTTAATCTGGTTTTTTGGTTCAGATTTCTCATCTTGTCTTGATGATGAGCCACACTAGCTGGTTCGAAACGCGTCGGAAAAAATTCCCTACATGTGATTTTCATCGAAAGAATTTCTTACAGAATTTGATATTTTTGGAATTTAAAGCTAATTCTAATCTATCTTAATCTAATTCTACTCCATGGATTGAAAGCATAAATCCTATGATGACAATGCTATTCTAAATGGAAAGCAAATTCAAAGAAATTGAAAAGAAACTATTGTACGACCAAATACTCAATCATCCAATTTTGGAAGAATGACAAAATCATCTTCTTGACATGATTTAACAAGCAATTTATTATACATTTAATTTAAAGAATTAATCTAAGAAAACAATTAAAAAGCATGTAAAGGAAACTCAACTACTGTATGACTAAATACTCAATCATCAAATTTTGGAAGAATGACAAATTCATCTTCTTGATATGATTTTAACAAGCATTTAATTATACATTTAATTGAGAATTTAATCTAGGAAAGAAGTATAGAAACATGTAAAGGAAACTCAACTACTGTATGACTAAATACTCAATGATCCAATTTTGGAAGAATGACAAAGTCATCTTCTTGATATGATTTTAACAAGAATTTAATTATACATTTAATTGAGAATTTAATCTAGGAAAACATTATAAGAACATGTAAAGAAAACTAAGATAACTGTATGCTTTAATGCTTCAAACAAAATCCAATTTTGGAAAATAGAGGAAATAATTTCTTGAGTTGCTTTTGGTAAGAAAAATATTACACAGTTCTTCTAAAAATATTTCTGAGAAAGCTTTCATAAATTTAATCTATGAAACGATAAACAATTTAATTTAAGGATCAACTGCAAAGCAATGTAAATTTAACTATGAATTGACAAAACAGAGATAATGAAATTAAACTAAAAACAACTAATGAAACGTCCTTTCTATGCATGGGTCCTCTGTAACAGAACAAGTTGAAATCCTAGCAGACTATGCGCGTATCAAGAAGGAACTGGAACAAACAAACATGATCTTCGTTTTATGAAAAGATCAGAGTCTCAAATCATACACAACGTTCACAAAATTAAGATTGTCTTCTGGTTTCAAAACGACCGGTATTTAAACAGATTTAAATGTAAATGTTTGGAGGTATTTCCGCTTACAAATGGAAATTACAACTGAAAATAGAAGCAAAATCTAAGTATTTAACTCTCGATTTGCTACGTCAAAGCAAATAGAGACTCTTTCGGTCTTGGATCATGTCCTTTGACCGAACTTTGACCACGACCATAGGCACCTTTTTCTGTCGAATTCAAACAGGTGGATAGGACAAGATCCATGTGTAGATCATTCTACGAATTCCCATGTGACTCATTCCTTCATTCGCTCCTCAGAACTTGTCAAACCATTAAAGTAGCTGCAAAAACAACAATTAGCTGCAGAATAACATGTGTTTTGTAGCTGAGTTACAAAATTTGTTCAAATAAAAAGAAACATCAAAATATAAAATAGAGACCATTCAAATGCATTCTTTGAGATGAAATATGTCATTTATCATTGATTGGAGTTATGGATTTCTGAAAAGGTAGGAAAAAGTGATGAGAAAGGATGTCAAAGAAAGAAAATTTTTGAGGTTCAACAGGTACTTAGCTGCCATGAGCACCATTGTTCAATCTGAGCCTTGTACGCTCAAAGAAGCTGTGAAGCACCAAGTATGGAAGGATGCTATGAATGAGGAATATGAATCAATCATGAATAATGATGTTTGGGATGTGGCTCCTAGACCCAAGGACAAGTCTGTGGACACCTCAAAATGGATTTACAAAATCAAACATGGAGCTAAAGGGAGTCCTGAAAATTTCAAGGCCATGTTCGTTGCTCGAGGCTTCTCTCAAAGGAAGGGGTGGACTATGATGAGATATTTGCACCAGTTTCCCGATACACCTCTATCTGATCTATTATCGCTCTTACTGCCTCTCAAGGATGGAGCCTACACCGAATGGATGTCAAAACCGCTTTCTTGCATGGCTCGCTCAAGGAGGAAGCCTATGTAGAACAACTAGAGGGGTTCAAAGTTCAAGATAGAAATAAACATGTATGTAGGTTGAAGAAAGCCCTCTATGGGTTGAAGTAAGCCCCAGGTCTTGGTATGAGAGGATTGATATCTATCTTATGAAGCTGGGATTTACAAGAATCGAAGATGACCCAAACTTATACTTCAAGATTGAAAAGGGTAGGGCTTTCATTCTGGTACTTTATGTGGATGATCTCTTTTTGACAGGTGAAAACCCTCTCATTTATCAATGAAAGAGGGATTTGGCTTACAAATTCTAGATGAAGGATCTAGGGTTGATGCACTACCTCCTTGGTTTGGAGGTCTGGAAAAATCCAGGTGAGATTTTCCTTTCTCAAGGAAAATACATTGTGAAGTTACTTTAAATATGTGGGATGGTGGACTGCAAGTCTGTGACTACTCTGATGGAACTCAACTTCAAGAAACTATGTGGAAATGTTGTTGGGCCTGATTTGGAAAATCCTTTCGAGTATTGACAACTTGTGGGGGCCATGATGTTCTTGGTGAGCTCCTGTCTGGACATATGCTTCACTCTGAACACATTGAGTGAATTTATGTTCGAGCCTCATCACATACATTAGATTTCTTTCAAGAATCTCCTGAGATATCTCCAGGGCACAATAAAATATGGATTGAGATACACTATAGGTAATTTGAGGCTACATGGATATACTGATGTTAACGAGTCTAGCAGTGTGGTGGATTGTAAGAGCACACCTGGTTGTTGCTTCTCATTGGGATTTGCTTCAATATCCTGGATGATTAGGAAGTAGTGATCGGTAGCTTTAAGCATTGCCAAGGTCGAATACATTCCTGCTAGTATGGCTTGTTGTGAAGCTATTTGGTTGAGGAAGCTCGTTAGTGAACTATTTTAGCATGTGCTAGATACCACTGTGATCTACTGCGACAAACAAAGTGGGATTCACCTTTCAGAGAATCGTGTGTTCCACGACCGCTCCAAGTATATTAATATCAGGTACCACTTTATCCGGGATATGGTACAATGGGGAGCAATAAGGTTCCATCACATATGGACTAATAAGCAGGTCACATATATTCTCATGAAGCCCTTGGGGAAGGTAAAGTTCTTAGCCTTCCGTTGGAGACTTGGAGTCGTAGAAATACCCTCCTATGAGGGTACCACATGACTTGGAGACTGAGCTCTGGGAGGACCTGGAGGCTTGGGTTACTTCTTGGAGTTATGAGCAGCCATAAGGTGAGTGGTTCACTTTATCCTAGTGGTGTGTTGTGTATAGGGTGAGTGGTTCACCTTCCCCTGTGATACCTCATGATGGTTTACATGTGTGTAGGGTGAGTGGTTCAACTTCCCCTATGGCTTACATATGCATAAGATGAGTGGTTCACCTTCTACTATGGCATATGAGCAGGATGAGTGGTTCACCTTATCCTGCTGATGCCCCAGCATACATCCTACCCATGTAGTCCAGGACTCATGGGAAGTACCTCACATATGGCCGATGATTTGGGAAATGAGGATAGGGACCATAACACTACTGATGGATGCATTGTGTACTACCGTACTCCCTATGATAGGATGCATGGTGTTTAAAGACTTTATCTGGGATCAATTGAGGTTCTAATTCTGTACTGACTTGTGTCAGTGGAGAGTGGAAAGTTATTGTGAATCACTCTCGATCAATTCTTCTTCATTATTACTTCATGGTTCAGTAGAGCAGAGTAGGGATGATAGAGATGGTACAAGCTAGCATGATGATCAGTGAAAACAAATGGATTGGGAGGTGGAATTCTCCCTAGTTGAGAGGGAGTGTTAAAATTGGAAACACGGGCTAAATTCAACCTTGGACAACTCATATTATGGAGATGATATTTTTATTGGATTCCTCTTTTCGAGAGGTCCAGGATTGATCTAAATATCATCTCATTTTGACAATCAAAAGTGGAATTTTGAATTTATTTTCACACATGTGAAAATTGTAAAGGTTGGGCTCAGTCAAATGTAGGCTCATGAAGCCCAAGAGATGTGTCTTCATACCCTCAACTATTTGTATAAATAGTAGTGATTTTCTCCTCATTTCGACATCACTCATCACATCATACATCTCTCTCTCCTCTCTTGATTGGTTCATATTGCTTGGGAGAACCTCTCTCTTCTTCGCACGGGTGGCAGGAGGCCAAATATTTATGGGTTAAAATAGGTCGAATTTTTGAGGAACAAACCAACGTTGACCAAGGCTCATTTGACATCCATTGACTTAGATTTCAGGGCATAATTTCAATCTTTGGAGGCCGCATTTATTGGCACAAAAATCGAGGAGTTTGGGACAATTTGACCAACGTTGACTTTAGCGTTAAGTTTAGATTTGACCGCATAAATTACAATAGTGTTTGAATGGGTTTGACTGAAATGTTTTGGGCTGAATTTGACTCTCCTGGAAGGACGAATTGGACTACTATTGACCAAATTTCTTGGAGGACATTTTGGAGCTACTTTGACCAACGCTAACTTTCTCGTTAGGGTTGCAGTTCACTATTGATTTTGACATGACTGTTTTGGGAAAATAAATTTGACTTATGTACTCTCTCTCTCTCTCTCTGTTGAAATATTGAATAATAATAATGATAATTGATCAAAGGGTTTTCCCCACATTGGGGTTTTTTCCTGGCATTCGCCAAATATTGTGTCCTCTTGTCTTGGTTTTTCTTCTGCATTTTGTTTATGTCTATCTGCATTTACTGTGAATAGCGTTAAGTTAATGTGATTGCTACTGGATATAATTGGAAATTGATATTGGAATACTAAGAAACATTGAAGTAAATTGTGCTAAGCATAAAACATACCATTTTTTACTAAAATTAACATGATTACATCTAAAACCAAAAGTCAATCCATAATCATCAAAGTCACTTTATACATATGAAATATCAATAAATTATCACATATATGCCTGATTTATAATCAAGTTGAGAAGGTGCTAAATGATTTCCATAGTGGAGCATATGGTATCCCATGTGCAAGTTGGTTGATAGGCCATAACATTGTCACACTTTTAACATAATTTTGGCATCAACCACATACCTTTTATTTACCTTTACTATCACTTTCCCACCTTTTGTGCTCAAAATGACATTTTGGAAAAAGGTATTTATTAGAATGCATTTTGGTTAATTATTTGATGATAGTTAGGGTATATTATGCACTTATAATTATTGATGATATATTATGGTATCTCTATGTTTTAGGTTGACTACATGAAAGCTACAAGAAACCTATAACTTAACCATTGTTGAGCTATGGGAAAGCTATACGAAAATTGCATCCAAACTATTAGTAAGTTACGAGAGATATACAAGAAATTTTTTTCCATAGGGATACAAAAAGCTAGAACCACGCCTCTAACTAATTTTTATTTTGGAGTTGTGGAATCAGAAGTAAGGTGAAAAGGGCCGTGGAATAGAATCAAGACTCGTGGGAGAGGAATACTATTGAATTAGAATATATGCGTAGGAACAAAACTAAGATCCATTTTAGATATGTTGAAGTTTTGAATTGGGACACATAGAATACATGTCGATGGATAATTTTAATCAACATTTGGTTATGGGTCAACATATATGGGCTAAATGTAAAATAGAAAAATAACATTTTTATTCATTGTTGTTAAGACAACTGAAGAACCAAAGGTTCTTAAGCATGTATAAATGTATTTTGTCTTAGCAAAGAATTGAGGGGTCATTGAAAAAACAAACCATCTACCATGTTGAAAAGAATAAGAAATACACCACAACACTATTTCCTTGTATTTTGGCTAATATTTAATTAAAAATCCATTTGATATTGGTTCGTTCCATATTTATGTGTGAGTAAAATCGATTAAGTAGCTACTACATTTCTTTCTAGTACCTTGTCTGAGGAGTTTGGGCCCACTCTAATATTACAAGAACCATGGTATTAGTTAGACTTGTAAAGTTACACTGTTAATTTCTATTTGAAGATGAGAATTTTGAGTGTGGAGCATTAGTTCTATTAGTTTATCTAGAGTACTGTTGTTTTCTTAGTTTCTCATTCAATATTCAATTGAATTTTTAACCATTGTTACTTTTCTCATAAGATTCTTATTGAGTGGTTAATAGGATTCCATTTCCTTGAAGAGTTTGAATGGTTTCTTCTCAGATTATATTTGATTCACATGTGTCTTAATTGCTTATATATATTGAGTTTGATGTTATCACATAAAAGAGCTTTATATTTTACAATTTGTTGATTCACAAGTAATTATAGTTAGCTTTCCAATTTTTCTTTATAAGGATTCATGTTGATATCAAATTCCTCTTAATGAATGCGCTTAATGCAATGGTTACAATTGCTGCTATATGTAACCACCATGATCATTTTGGCAAGGACTAGGCTAAGTTTCCCCTTTCCATAATTAGTGGTAGATTTCCTTTCTGCAAAGTATGGTCTCCTTTCAATAAGTGTGATTTCCTTTCAACAAGTGTGCTTTCCTTTCAACCTGAATGATTTCCCTTAAGCAAGTTCCATGTGTGAATTTCCTTTCCAGCACAATAGTTAACAATTTTCCTTTTTCCTTGCAAGAGTGTTTTCCTTCCTACAATCCGTAGAACCATTCCAATAATATATGAATTGTCTAAATTTTGCTTATGAGGGTAAGTATTGAAAATACAATGACTAAACCAACCAGTGAAAGAAGAACATGTGACATACATATATAGTGCATGCTATTTCACAAGTGGTTGACAATTAAATGTCCAAACCCTTTGATTACCTCTTTAAAAAATTGGAAAGACAATTAAAAGGTACATCATTGCTGACAACCTAAAAGAATTATGCATGCATTGTACTTTTGGACAACTACATTTAGTGATTGCATTCAAGCCATGAAAAAATGTGATTTATACCAAATATACATGTCAAAGAATTAGTGTATCTTGCTCTGTTTCATCTCATAGTGTTTAATTGGCCCTTATCTAAGTGAGAGAATGCTTTTATGGAATGTTGTCTAAATTTCATAGATGGCCATGTGTACACACGGTCAACTATTTCACTAAGTGGGCCATAGCCATGCCAACATTTGGTAATGATGGCTACATGGAAACCTTATCTTTCTTTGACCAAACCAAGATTTGGAGTACCAAAGCAAGTCATTATTGACCATGGCTCATATTTCCAAAATGATATGATGTTGGAATGTGTGGACCACTTTAGCTTTAGGCATGAGCATTCAATACTTATTATCCTTAAGATAATGATAAGGTAAAATCTGTTAATAAAGTATTAAAACCATCTTTAAGAGAATAACAAATTTGCATAAGTTCAATTAGCCTTTAAACCTTTTCTATGCACTTTGGGCATATTAAACCTTGATAAAGACTATAACATGTATATTTCCATTTCACATAACTTATGGATAAACTTTTCAATTGAATGCGAATTTCCTTCACTTTGATTGGTCGATAAGTTTTTCCAAAGAATTCCATGCACGAAGAACACCTCATGTTTATGGAACAATTAGATGAGCATCATCAATGTGATATGCGGAGGATGATATAAGCACATAAAAAATTGGTCAAAAATCAATTTGAGTGAACTATTCATCCCTACACCTTCCAAGAATGTGATCTCATTCTTAATTATGACAAGGATAAGAAGTAACCTAGCTTAGGAAAGTTCAAAACATTATGGTTAGTTGTTTTTTTGGTAAATTTATATTATAGAATGTAGAAATTATGATATAGATTTGCAACTGCTCATGAATTTTTAATCAAAATCACAAGACACAAACCTACTCTATTTCTTTGCAGACATTAATTCACAATTTAGAACAAAAATATCATACATGCAGAAAGAAATCACACACATGAAAATAGTATTTTTCCCGGGGAAAGAAAACTACTAAAAACCCCAATGCTTGCTTACATTAATCTGATGAATAAAGATGCATTAAAATTGCTTTTCTCAACTGAGCTCAACATGCAAGTACATAACCTATCTCTCTGCTCACTGAGTAGCTCTGACCCAAAATTATTCAATTTCCACCTTTTCTTGAGCCCCTATTTCCTTTCACAATTCCTTGTGAAATTAGGCCCCTATTATTTAGGAATTTCCCCAAAATGGATTGTGTAATTCCTTAGGTTCATCATTGGACCGCATGCAACACCTATACACTCAAGACTAGTCTAGAATTGATGTTACACTACCTTGGAATCTCCACCAAAACTTGGGAACTCGATTTCACTACACGCACTAGCTATTTTAGGCTGATTGATCAGTTAATTGGATGATTACTGAGTTTTACTGACGTTCCAATGCACAATTGACCTTCCACTAGTTCCTCCAATAGTTGGAACTAGTTTAACTGAAAACAACTTGAGATAACTAACCTTGATTGCTACAAATTAGCAATCAAATATGCTTAATTTAACTCTAACTCCTCAAAATCAAATTTACTGAGTAATATGGGTGACACTAGCCATGTCACACAATTTAACTTCATCCAAGTTGTCTGATGATGTGGAAGTTTGAATTTTCTCAATTTAATCAAGGAAAAATAAAATTGAGAATTTCTTGCTGCATTTTTCAACACTCCCTCTCAACAAGAAAGGGATTATCAACTGCCCCTATCCTGCACCTATGGAACTCAAAATTCCCTCTTAACAAGGCCTTTATCAAAATGTTAGCATCTTGTTCCTTTTTCATAATGTATTGCAATAACATTATCTCCCTCTACACACAATCCCGTAAATGGTGATACAAAATATCTATATGCTTGGATCGACTGTGAAAAAAGGATTCTTAGAGTGTTTGATGAAAATATAATTATCATAGTAGATCAAAGTTGGATCCTTCATTTGACCAAACAATCAAACAAGTATATTTCTCATCTAGATCGCCTCACATGCTGCTTGACTTGAAACCATGTATTATGCTTTTGTTGAGATGAATGCCATAGATATTTGCTTCTTGCTGTACCAGGAAACAACTTTGAACCCAACATTGAAAATTCCACCTGATGTACTCATTCGGTCTGATGGAACCCCCGCCCAATATGCATCTGTGAAGCCACATAACTTCACTCCCTCTGTTCGTCTGTACCATAGTCCAAACTGGGTAGTGATTTTGAGGTACCTTAAAACATGCTTAGCTGCCTTCCAAAATAATTTGGTTGGCCTAACCATAGCTTGGATCAGCTGGTTGACTGCACAACACATATATTGTAGTGTGCTCATAAGATACATCAATGAACCCACTATCTGTCGATAAATGGTAGCATCCAATTCTTGACCTGAAGTGGTATCATCCTTTCTCCAGTTGGTCACTAGAGGTGCCTCCATGGGTTCACAACTCTCCATGAAAAACCTCTGTAGTATCTCATTTTCATACTTTCCTTGAGAGACAAACATTTCCCCATCATCTTTCCATACTTCCAATTCGAGAAAGTAGTGCATGAGACCCATGTCCTTCATTTCAAATTCTCTTGCAAGGTACTCCTTGCAAGATCTAATCAGCTATGGGTTATGGGGTGTTGTCAACTCTTGTCGAATACCTTATTTCACACAATTTTTTTAAGAATTAATTTGACACGTAATCACCTACATTATCGCTCTTGAGAGCTTCACCTTCTTGCCGGTTTCTTTCTCAACCAGTGCCTTGAATTCTACGAACATGGAGAATGTCTCATCTTTCTTCTACATGAAGAATATCCAACACTTCCGTGAGAAGTCATCTGCAAAGATAACATAATATTTGTGTTTGGTAGTGGAGGCCGTAGAGAAAGATCTACAAATATCAAATTGGATCCTTTCAAGGACTACATTTGCTTTACTATCCCGATCATGGACTGTGGATTTTGTGTACTTCCCTAAAGTACAACCTTTGCATACATATTGCTGCTAATGGAAAATTCTTCTATGCTATATTTCACCAAAATCGCGGCTCTGCACCTTATCCATGTTTGTGCTTAATGCAACACAGTCTTCCACATCTAGTTTATACAAGTTCTTCACATGAACCCCGAACTACTTCGCTTTTCCTGTGGATATGTGTCTCAGGAATGCTTTTCGTTTTCTAAATATCACATCATAACCACGATCTTCCAAAGTTGCAACAAAGATGATATTTTTCTTTAGGCTCAAAATGAACATGACTTCTTTGGGCCCGAGGGGGGAGCTCATCTCCCTCTGAAAGGTAACTATACTAACCCTGGACGTGCTATGCCTTCCATCATTCCCCATCTCAATGTGCATCTGCAAGTGTTTCTCCTCTAGGTCACTGAAAAAATATATACACCCTGTCATATGGAATGATGCACCTGAATCCAAGTACCACACATTCCCCATCACTGTGTTGGTGATGCATGTGATAAGGGTAAAGTCAAGCTCAAACTGTGAAGCCAAGGTTTCACCTGCTGCTCCTCCTAAGGTCTTCTTTCTTGCCTTTTTGTGTGGACACTTCGTGCCATAGTGCCTAAATTCATGACAATGGAAGCATTTAATTTTGAACAAATATTTCTTCTTTCCTGCTTAGGTGGACTCTAGTTTGGATTGAGATTTTTTATCTTTTCCCTTCTTTTCCTTTTTATACAATGAAAAGTTTTCTTCATCCTCACCCTTGGATGAAGTCCCATTTATGGTATTCCACCTTATTTCCTCCTGTACCAAATCATACCGTAAGAATTCCCAATTTGGTAGCTTCTCCCTTCCGCTCACTGAATCTTGGTAGCTATGACAACTCTTGGGAAGGCCTAGAAGGGATAAGCTCACCAAGTCATCTTCTGGAGAAATAACACCAACTCCACCAAGTTCATCACAACATTGTGTGACCTGCTCAGATACTTTGGAATAGTGTCGTTCTTCTGCATCTTGATCATTTTAAGTTTATCCTTGAGTGCCAGCTTCCTATGGTCACTACTATTCTTGAAAAATTCTGTCAGTTATTTCCACATTGTGAATGGAGTTTTTTTTTCGTGGATATTTGAGACCATGTGATCCCCTACTCCATCCAATATTATTCTCCTCACCTTGGATACATATTTCTTCTACTGAGCATGGTTTTGGGCATCAAATTTCGATGGTTTTGCAACATTTGTCTTGATGTATTCTAGAAATCCATTGATATCCAATACCACCTCCATGCGATCCTTCCATGCGACAAAATTAGAGGTGCCTTACAAGGAATGCTCTAGCCTTAGTCCATTGAAGGCCATATTCTTAGTTTTGAAGAGATCGTGCTGCACCGAACTCCAAATTCGAACTGCTTGAGAAACAACTTCGAAATTCTTGCTGTAATGTGAATCCTGCTATGATACCATGTAGAAATCATGATGTATATTTTCAACTGCTCATGAAGTTTTAATCAAAATATCAAGACACAAACCTACTCTACTGCTCTACAGACATTAATTCATAATTTAGAATTAAAATCTTAGACATGCAATAATAAATAACACACATGCAAATAGTGTTTTTCTTAAGGAAATAAAATTGCTAAAAACCCCAATTCCTGCTTGCATTAATATGATGAATAGAGATGTATTACAATTTCTTTGCTCAACTTAGCTCAACCTACAAGTGCATAACTTATCTCTCTGCTCACTGAGAATCTCTGACCCAAACTTTGACAATTTATGCCTCTGCTTGAGCCCCTATTTCCTTGCACATTTCCTTGAGAATTTAGGCCCCTATTATTTAATAATTTCTCCAAAATGGATTTCACAATTCCTCAGGTTGATCATCATATTGCATGTATCACTTGTACACTCAAGACTAGTCTACAATTGATGTTACACTACCTTGGAATCTCCAACATAGTTGGAGAAATTGAATTGACTGCACGCACTAGCTATTTTGGGCCGATTGATTAGTTACCTGGATGATCACTAAGTTTGAGTGAAGTCCCACTGCACAACCGACTTTCCACTAGTTCCTCTGACAGTTGGAACTAGTTTAACTGAAAGAAACTTGATATAACTGAACTTGATTGCTACAAATTAGCAATAAAACATGCTTAAATGGACTCTAACTCCTCCAACTCTAATTTATTGACTAAAACAGGTGACATAAGTCATTACACATAAGTTAACTGCATCCAAGTTGTCCGTTGATGTGGCAATTCATTTTTTCTCAATTTAATCAAGGAAAAATAAAAATGAGAATTTCTTGCTGCATTTTTCAACATAGAAAGAGGCATACAAGCTATTAGATCATGAAGTAACACCTCCCAAATATCCCATTAAAGAGCTTAACTTGAATAATTAATATGCATGAAAAGCTATATTACATGCTTATACATAATGTACAACTATGCACATTTTTCCTTTCTTTGTTTTGCACACTTTGACTTGGGTTTGATTGTGATTCATTATTTATTGACACATGATGTCAGGCCCTCATATTTATATTGGTTTCGTGGTTGGTGATTTTCATTTCATACAAAACCTAGAGTTTTCCTTATAAGTGATTTACTCTTCCCTCATATCAATTGTTTCATTACATTTGTATATGCATTAGTTTTAAAATTAATGTTGAAGATGATAATTTTGGTGGTATAGGGTTATTTCTAGAGTTTGGATATATGTGACATAATATCAAAAAATATAGAGCCATTGATAGAAAAAGGTGGACATCAATATGTGATAGGGAACCTTACGAGGTCTACCTCTATTCTATCTTCAAGCTTGAATGGGAGATCCAAGATTTTTGTAACACCCTAGTTTTAGTCCCTAGATCAAAAACATATATTTGTAAATATGAGAAATGGTTGAAGACAAAGTGATGTGATATGTAAATATTGTATGTTGAAAACAATAAAATGAAATACACCATTGATTGCAAGATATAGAAAGACATAGTCATAGGGGGATATGATTCCACAAGAGCGGGGGGTGAAGTGCAAAGGGAAATCCACCTGCTTATAATCCCATGTCATTTTCCTAAATTATTCACCATTGCCAAATAATTTCCATTTGACTTCTTGAGACCCATTCATTGAATGCATGTGTGAGGTTGGTTGAAGAGTCACCTCATCTGATTATTGGACTATTAGCATGGGTACACTCATGAGAGGTAGGAGAGAGAGTCGGTCCAATAAGTTATGGTAGCATGGGCCAAGTACAATAATATTTGGGTAGATTAAGATTCAAGCAATCATGGGAAAGGGAGAGGAAATTAGAGTAGAATGCATTGGAAATTTTTAGAGAGCAAGCAGGGAAGAATTGTAGTTTTTTTTTTTATGTGAAAATAGGTTGTAGTGGAATGTGTGTTAAAAAACAGTTTTTAGAGATGGGATTGATGTTGAGAATTAGGTTGGCATGCTTGTGAGGAGTTCTCATGGATAAATTACGAAAGAACCTAGGTAAAGGATGTTGTGATCACTTTTATAACAACGAGATTCCCAGAGCCCCCAACTGAGAAATTCATTATTGATTTTGTGTTAGAGCTTTGGAGAGAATGGATATGTCTAAGGGACTGCGATGCAAAGAAGTAAATGTCATCCCTTGGATTGTGTAGAGTAATGGGAAAATGAGAAAGGTGGTTGGAATTGTTGTAGGGGCCACATCACTATGTTTTTATTGGGTATTTAGTTGTGTAAGTGGATTGTAGACACTTGTAGGAGATTTCACGTTCTTATGGGTTGATATCCCTAGCTTAGGGGAGCTTGCTACTGAGAGAGTTGGAATAAAAGAGTCTATGGTTATGTGGAACATATGATATCTATAGCTAGTTATGTAGACCATTTTAAAGAAAAGTGTTTGTTCATTGTTTATCTGGCATTTTTGGTGCTATGCTAAGATGCTTAAATGCTATGTTTAATTCATGATTTGTGTGTTTTAATGTCACTATGCATGTTTAGTTAACTTGCATTCTCAGTTTTATTTAAATTATGTTAGATTCACATGAATGTGTATGTCATGCCATGCATATTTATTCTTTTAAATTAGTATCATTTGTTTTTAGTAGTAATGTTCCTCAAAATAATATCTAGGTATGTTATAATTCTAGTGGTTAGTTAATGTAGTAGATGCTACCACATAGAATAAATCCCACTACACATTGTTGTAAATCAAGTAGAATCTACATAATTCTAGTGGCGAAGATCCCAGTGGCATGTCCTTCAAATAATCCTTCAAATATGTGTAAATAAACTACCTTAAATATTTCAAGAGTTGGTGCATGTGGTCCTACCTGTAGAAATTACACCAATGGATTCAAACCGATCATGAAATGTACTAAAAAAAGATACTAAATCCTTCTACAATATTTTTGGAATACAAATCATGATCGCTCAATCACATGCAATTAAGAGAAATAAGTAAATCAATCACACAACACAATATTTTCCTGGGGAAAGAAAATGCTCAAAACCCCTCCATATTTATTGTATAATCAACCAAGGAATCATGAAACAAAACAATGCATCTATACTCACAAGAACCTCGTACACTCTACCAATTGTATCACACTGATCTGGGCAAAATTGGACCAATACATAGCCAATTTCCTACCCACTTTCAACCTACCTTGCTCACGCAATCCCAAGGAAAAATAATTCCTATTAAATAGGAATTCCAACCTTCCTTTTCTGCGCAATCCATCATAGGCATCATGTGGCTTTATAATTGCGCTCAGGCATTTCGCTAATAATACAACTGATAATTTACTTACCTTTAAATTTTGTCTCAACTGGGTCGTCGTCAGAATTGACATGCATACAACTATTAATAGTGAATCATCAGTTACTTGGTAGATCACTACTTGTGAATTAAATCTATTTTAATTCACTTGATCTTCCACTAGATGATCACTCAATTAGAACTAGTTAAACTGATTTTTTACTCAATTAGAACTAGTTAAACTGATTTTAACTCAATTAATTTGAGCTAACTGATTGCACTCACACCACACTAGTGCTACAACTGCAAATAGGTCCTGTAAATAATATAATCACTCTACATGCCTCACCTTTGACCCTCAACTTGAAATTATTGAGCTAACTAAGTCTTTCACACTTATTTAACTATTACAAGTTGTTATGAGATAAGATTACAATTTATTTAAAAATTGGATGCCCACATTAGCACTAATGTGTCACTGAATTCCTCACTCATGTGTGACTGGAATCCCACACTAGTATGTGGTGCATTTTCTTGTTGAATTTCAATACTCCCTCTCAACAAGAAAGGGATTATCAGCTACCTCGTTCCTGCCTATGTGGTATTCAAATTTGCTCTTCGCAAGCGCCTTCGTCAAGATATCTGCATCCCGATCTTCCGTGGGAATGTACTACAACAACATAATGCACCTCTGAACACAATATTTGAGATGGTGGTACCATATGTCAATATGCTTGGACCTGTCATGGAATACCAAATTAACCGAGAGTTTTATGAAACTCTGGTTATCACAATGTATCATCGTTGGATCCATCTGATGACTGAACAAACCAACAAATATCTTCCTCATCCATATGGCCTCGCATGTAGCCTGAATAGATGCCATGTACTCTGCCTTGGTTGAATTGAGTGAAAATGATCTCTACTTCCTGTTGTACCAAGAAACTGATGCTGATCCTATGCTGAAGATGCCCCCTGATGTGCTCTTCCTGTCTAATGGGCTGCTTGCCCAATCTGCATTGGTGAAGCCTTGAAGCCTCACTCCCTCTATCCGTCTGTACCATAATCCATACTCTGTAGTGCCCCTGAGATATCTCAAAACATGCTTCCCCGCCTTCCAAAAGAGATTGGTAGGCTTAACCATAGCTTGGCTAAGCTGGTTAATTGCGTAGCATATGTTTGGTCGTGTGCTCACCAAATATATAAGTGAACCCGCAAGCTGCCTATAAAAAATAGTATCCACTACCTCACCTGAAGTAGCATCCTCCTTCCTCTAGTTTCCTGTAAGAGGAGGCTCCATGGGTTTGGTTCCCTCCATGTGGAACTTCCTCAGAATATCCTTGGAATACTTTCCCTGAGATACAAATATCTCCCCATATCTTTGCCATATTTCCAAACCAAGGAAATAGTGTAAGAGCCCCATGTCCTTCATCTCAAACTCTCTTGCAAGGTCCTATTTGCAAGAAGTTATGAGCTGCTTATCACCTGTCAGTATAAGATCATCAACATAAAGTAAAATAATCAAAATCTTACCATCAACCACAATATGATATAGGTTCACATATGCTTCACTCTTTGTGAAGCCTAACCCGGTGAAATAGTTGTCGATCCTACTATACCAAGCACGAGGTGCTTGCTTCAACCCATAAAATGCTCTCTTGAGTCTGCACACATGCGACTCCATGCCAAAGGTCTCAAAACCTTTTAACTACTCAATGTACACTTATTCCTCAATAAATCCATTGAGAAAGGCTGCCTTTACATCCATCTGATGTATCTACCACCCCATCTGTGTTGAGAGTGCAAGGATAGATATAATCGATGAGTACCTTACAAATGGTGCAAAAGTCTCCTCATAGTCAATCCCCTCTACCTGTGAGAATCCTCAAGCCACAAATCTAGCCTTGTATTTCTCCACACTCCCATCTACTGCTTGCTTCACTTTGTAGATCCACCTGGAAACCACTGACTTCCCCACTGGTCTTGGGACCACTTCCCATGCACTGTTTCTGATAATGAAGTCATACTCCTCAACCATGGAATCAACCCATGTTGGATGATATACTGATTCCTCAAAAGAGGATGGTTCTGTCACAATACATTCGCTCATACGAGCCATGTATCCAATATACCTGTCTGGGGACCTTCTCTGCCTGCGCTGTGATGTAGGTGCACCTACATGCTCTGTCGCATCTAGCAGCAATCTGTCAGCCTCTTTGGTGTGCTTCCTACCATTTATGGTGGATGGCTCTACATGAGTGATTTCTTCCACTCCATGATCTTCTGCTTGTGGCTGCTCCACATCCCGAGGTTCATCCTTTGTAACTAAGAGTTCCTCATTTGCATGCAAGTCAAGCTCCCACTCAAGGGACAATCACATGGCTTTCTCCTCATCAAATTTAACATCTCCCCTGACAACTGTCATCCTGTTAGTCGACAAATACACCCGATAGTTGTGGGGAGTATTAGTGTACCCCACAAATATCCCAACCTCTGCTGTTCGTTCTAGCTTCTTCATGGCATCTTTGGTCACATGGAAATAGACATATGAGCCAATTTTTTTAAAATATGAGACATCCAATTTATTACCTGAAAAATCTTCCTCTTGTGTACTCATGCCAAATATCCGATGAGGACTACGATTCTGAACAAATACTACTATGTTGCATGCCTCTACCCACATATGAAACGATAGGCCCTGATCATGTAACATAGCTCCTGCTGCTCCCACAATTGTTCTGTTCTTTCTTTCTACAACCCCATTCTGTTATGGGTTATGAGGTGCAATCAATTCTCTTCGAATTCCTTCTTTGGCACATAAGTTCTTGAATTCATTAGAGATATACTCGCCACCATTGTCTCAACTTAGATCCTTCACCTTCTTCCCTGTATATTTCTCTACCAGTGCTTTGAACTCACAAAACTTGGAGAACGTCTGCTCTTTCTTCTGCAGAAAGAAGATCCAAAACTTTCTAGAAAAATTATCAACCAAAATCACATAATACTTGTGCTTTGCTGTGGAAGCTATAGAGAATGGTCCACACATGTTTGAGTGAAATTTCTCAATGGTCCACACATGTCTGAGTGAAATTTCTCAAGTATTGTCACTGCTCAATTCTCCTTCTAATGAAAGGTGGCCTTTGTATACTATCTCATGGTACATCCCTTGCATGTGCCCATCTGCACAAGATTACCCTTTGGAAGACCTGTAGAAATCTGTGGCATGATCCTTAAAGCACTGTGGTGTAGATGGCCCAATCTCTTGTGCCATAACTCACCTGTATTCTGGCTCACCACCTTCCCTACTTTACTACTCAATGCTGCACAACCATTTACATCAAGTTTGTGGAGGTTCTTCACATGAACCCCAATCTTATTTACCCGTCCTGTGGCTTTATGACAAAGGAACACCTTTCCTTTCCTGAAAATCACATCATATCCAAGATCCTCCAACATAGCAACTGAAACTAATTTTTTTTTCAAGCCTGGTACATGCATGACATATTTTGATATGAAAGGTTTACCTGATTGTCTCTGGAAAGTAACTGTACCAATCCCAGTAGCGCTATACCTCCCATCATCACCCATCTCAATGTGCATCTGAAGATCCCTCAACTCCAAGCTACTAAAGAGTTATTTGTTTCTCGTCACATGGAAAGTTGCTCCACTATCCAAGTACCACATAGATCCCATCCGAATTGACACCATGCATGCGATGATAGAGAAGTCCAACTCAAAATGTGAGGCCAAAGCTTCACCCGCTGTAGCTCCCAGAGCCTTCTTGTTGTTCTTCTTTTGTGGACAATTTGTGATTAAATTTGCAATAAGAAACAATTAAATTGGCCTCCAGAAACAACATCCAGAAAATGGCATCGAGAAATGGCTACCATGAAGGCTTTTGATTTAATTATTTCTTAATTAAATTAGAAGAAACATGTGTCAAATTTATTTATCCCTTAAATAAATTGGACAATAAATTGTAATCTTATCTCATAATCACTTTTAATAGCTAACCGAGTGTGATAGACTCATTTAGCTCATGAAATTCGAGTTGAGGGTGGTTGGTGAGGCACATAGAGTGATTCTGTTTGTTTTAGAGTCCAAGTTACAGTTAATGTATTAGTTTAATGCATGAGAAATCAGTTAACTCAATTACGTGAGTTAAAGTCAGTCTAACTAGTTGTATCTGATTGTTGTACTAGTGAGAGGTCAAGTGAATTAAATCAGATTTAATTCACATGCAGTGATCTGTCAAGTGACTGATGATTTACTATTAATATCTACATGCATGTTATGAAGACCCAGTTGAGACAGAGGTTAAAGGGTTTTTATCTATTAGTTGTATTATTAGTAAATTTCTGGCGCAAAATTAGACAACCATAGGATTTCCCATGATGTATTGCGCAATTTTGGAAGGATGAATTTACTAATTAATAGGCATGAATTGTTCTTAGAATATCGCAAGCAAGGTAGGCTGAGGAGAGGCAGGAAATTGGCTAAGTGTTGGTCAATTTTGTCCGGATTAGTGTGAGACAGTTGGTAGAGTGCAACAGATTCTTGTGAGAAGAGTGCGTTGTATTGTTTCATGATTCCTTGGTTCATTATACAATAGAGATAGAGGGGTTTTGAGAAGTTTCTTTCCCCAGAAAAATATCTTGTCTTGTGGATTGATTTGCTTTCTCTTACTTGGCGTGATTGTGTGATCATGTTTATTTTCCACAATTAATTATAGAATGATTCAGTATCTTGCTCTAGTATATTTCATGACCAAATTGAATCCATTGGTATACATATTGTTTGTGTAATTTCTACAATTTGTGGCATAGTGTCCATGATCATGACAATGAAAACATTTCACCTTTGACATGTCGCACTTCTTTCCTTCTTTTCCGGTCCCAAATTTAGAATGAGACTTATTCCCCTTCTCCTTCTTTGCCTTACCAGCCAAGACACAATTTTCCTCATCATTAGTCTTGGATGAGGATCCATCCCTAGTATTCCGCTGAAACTCTTCTTGTACTAAATATGACCATAGTCGCTCCCAATATGGTAACTTTTCCCTCCCATTCACAGAGTCCTAGTAACTATGCCATCTCTTAGGAAGGCCTAGAAGTGCTAGGCTCACCAAGTCATCATCAACTACAGTAATCCCAACACTTCCAGGCTCATCTCTACATTGAGTGAACTTGGTCAAGTATTTCTTGATTGTGTCACCCTTCTCCATTTTGATTTTCCTGAGCTTGTCTTTGAGTGCCAATTTTATGTGGTCACTGCTGCTTTGAAACAGATCTTTCAAGGCCTTTCACATAGCATATGTATTTTCCTTTCCATGGAGACTTGAGACAATATGATCTTGAACTCCCTCTAGCAAGATCCTTCTCGCCTTTGCTACCTTCTTCTGCCATGCATCAAGAAGTTGGGCATCTGCTGCTGCAGGCTTGGGAATATCATTATCTATGAATTCCTTCAACACATTTTCCTCCAACATTGCCTCCATCCCATCCTTCCATGCAATATAATTCAAAATTCCCTTTAGTTCATATTCGAGTCTCAATCCATTGAAAGACATCTTGATCTGCTTCTAGCTCCAAAGAAGGTATCTGCAAAATTGAATATTGTTCAACACAAACTCAATTTATACTCCACTATTGTCATTCCTGGCACTTTGATACCATGTAGAAATTACACCAATGGATTCAATCCGATCATGAAATGTACTAAAACAAGATACTGAATCCTTCTACATTATTTGCGGAATATAAATCATGATCGCTCAATCACATGCAAGTAAGAGAAAGAAGTAAATCAATCGTACAAAACAAGATTTTCTTGGGGAAATCAATTGCTCAAAACCCATCCATCTTTATTGTATAATCAACCAAGGATTACATAGCCAATTTCCTGCCCACCTTCATCCCTCCATGCTCACGCAATCCCTAGGAAAAATAATTCCTATTAAATAGGAATTCCAACCTTCCTTAACTGTGCAATCCATCATGGACATCTTGTGGCTTTATAATTGCGCTTAGGCGATTTGCTAATAATAAAAATGATAGTTTACTTACCTTTAACCTTTGTCTCAACTGGGTCGTCATCATAATTGACATGCATGCAACTATTAATAGTGAATCATCAATTACTTGGTAGATCGCTACTCGTGAATTAAATCTATTTTAATTCACTTGATCTTCCACTAGCTCATCAATCAATTAGAACTAGTTAAACTGATTTTAACTCAATTAATTTGAGTCAACTGATTGCACACACCACACTAGTGCTACAACTGCAACTGGACCCTGTAAATAATATAATCACGGTACATGCCTCACCTTTGACCCTCAACTCGAAATTATTGAGCTAACTAAGTCTATCACACTTAGTTAACTATTACAAGTTGTTATGAGATAAGATTAGAATTTATTTTCCAATTCATTTAAAAATTGGACGCCCACATTAGCACTAATGTGTCACTGAATTCCTCACTCATGTGTGACTGGAATCCCACACTAGTATGTGGTGCATTTTCTTGTTGAATTTCAACACTAGCTACGATCCTCATCTACCTCATATGGTATGGTGGTTCCTACGTAGTGCAATAGGTATTTCGAGACCAAAACATACAAGACAAACATGCTTGTGAGTATTAATGCATTCTTAAAAACATCATATAATTAAAAAAATTGAAATTAAAAAACTGAAAAAGAAAACATTTGTTACCAAAATTACAGTGGGTGCTTCTTAGTATAGGTAGTTCAATTTTTCTTGGAACTCAAGACTAGCACATGGATTGTCATGAATAAAATTAATTTTATACTCCCACCACCTCAAGAAGGCCTTGCTAAAGACCATGAGGACATCACCACTACCTACATCATGCGTCAAGTCTACCCACCTCACCATCCTTGTCTCTCTAGGTTGAGCAAAATATACTCTGATATGTTGGCAAAGTGATGGTACCCACTTAGATAAAAGGGATACATAGGATGGTCTCATAACAAAAAATATGAAGAGCCCAAACATGGATGGAAATTTCCTATGAGACGAGGCTCCTTTATAACCTAGCATATTGATCAAAGATGTCTCCTCCTGAACATCTCATGAAAAATTCTATGCAACCCATGAAGTGTAGTGAAGGGCATGTAATCTAAGTATGTGAGCTATATTGCATCTCAATGAATTGATATGTAAGCTCTCTATGTGGCCAAAGAGAATCTAGTTATTCAAATTGTGAGTGACTGGGATGCAATACAACTTAATATAAGCATCCAATTACAAGCCTCCTTTCCTTATGAAATCCTTAAATTTTATTAACATTCATTCTTGGGATAGATAAGTAAGGAAACATGTGTCATAAATGATGAGTTCAATCACCTACCCACAAAGTTTAAATGCATCGTTAATAATATCCAAATAATTAATAATATGCACAAAATGGAACACTACCTTACATAGAAGGACATTGGAATACCTCAAGGATCTAACATCCATTCAAATTGCCATCACAGGATCATCTCCCACACATTTAGCCACTAGACCATCATGTTTTTTTCTCTATCCATTCTGTCCACTAACCCATCTTGTAAGATTCCAACATTTTGTCAAACTTTTCCTATTGTTCACCTTTAATAGCCAATTATGATTATTGTTGAAACATTCATGATTGGATCATGGACACACTTTTCATCCCTCATAGTTATATTGTACTTTATCCATCAATACCTCAGATCAAGACAAACACATATTTTTATAATCCTTGTGTAATCAAATCATGAGAAAGTTGAGAAAGTAAATCTCATAAATGAAGGATAAGTGTCTTATCCGGTGTTGACATAATTAGATATGGTGGATGCAAGTGCCTTGTTTTTGATGCAGGAAGGTATATGGAAAATCCTTCTCTGCTCTATGTTTAGGTAAATTTCAAATTGTAAATTGGTAACAAAAGCTATTTTTTACACTTTTTATATGTTTTTTTTCCCTATAATTAAAATGCATTTGTCATTTTTGTATCTTTTTTGTGCATTTTACCTTGCACATGTTTTATTCATTGCAAGTTGATATAACAATGTTATTTTTTGAAGTAAAGGCATTTTAAGTGAAAATATTTTGTAACCTTCACCTATAACATTTTCAACTACAATATAAGCTTAGAGTATGCTTTTCTGGTTTCATTTTTATTAAATTTTACCATTTGTTATGCTATACATTTGATTTGATTAGGTGATGATAATAAACTATTTTTGAGCTTGTTTCCATGTTTTTATTTGATGATAGAGTCTTCCTTTAATGGGATAACTTAGTGCCACATTTTTCTATTTGACATCCAAACTAGAAAAAAATTGATAACTTGGGATCTCTTATAGTCTTATTCAACTCATATATTTTAGCGGTAGTTTTTGTTGTCATTCTTTCTTGGCTTTTCCCTATATAACTCCCACTTTATTTTTTGTTGTGTAACTTCACTCACTATTTCCCACTTATCATACTTTGTTGTTGTTTATTATTACCATTTTTTTTCCACTAGCATATGTTTTCTTATGGTCAAAGCCTTTTGATTCAAATCCATGCTGCCCTATAAGAGACATGCCAATGAGCTTCCATGGCTTGCACCTTATTTACTTGCTTTTCTATATGTCATCAAGTATTTTGTGCATTTGGGACTACTATCATTGTTTTTGTGACACTTGTTGTCTCTATTATAGCTTTCCAATCTTTGGTTGTTTTTCATGTTTTTTTCTAAAACATTAAAAATACAAAAAATAAAGTAAATAAATAAATAAAATCATATATTATAAAAATAGGGCATTGGAGTAGTGATTTTTACTCATCTAGCCAACACATGCAACTTGAGGCCTCTTACAATGGAATATTCTATGCATTTAAATAGGACTCATCACACAAAATACCATGAGTTACCCTATACCCTGGGCTTGTAAACTACCAATGGTAAACCCATCATTGACCAAATCATGGTTAGCTTACTACTCTTTTACGAAGTCAATATTAACCTAACATAAAGCTATGCCTTGATAATTTTTATCTTAATCATTGAGTTCACTATTGAATCCACCTTGCTTGGTTACTCTTCTAATACTTTTGGAGGTATACCTTAATGCCTCCTGCACTTAGCATTTTTTTATCTTGATACCTTTTGGTTACATTGTTGCCTTGGTCATATTTTATTTATGCTTTAATTTAAGGAAAGTCATGAATTTAATTTTGAGAAATTTGTATTTTAATTCCTCTTATGTTGGTGTCAACCATTTCGTAGTTGTCTTGACTTGGTAGCTAATTTATACATAAATCAATTTTGAAGTTCTTGATTTTCCAAATCAATATTTGTACCTTGCGCTAATCGAAGAGATTCCTTATTGCTTTTCTATGGTTAGTCTACCCCTACCAATTATGACACATTGCTTTGGGGGTCAAATTTAGATTTTTAGTACCTTGGGAGGTACTTTCATCATTGTTTTATTCCCATTCTATAATGAATTTATATTCTTGACCACTTACTAAATGGTTCCTCCTATGTTATATGCCAACTCATTGTTGGTGGGCCATCTCACACCTAGTAGTCTGTCGTGGCCTGGTTTTGACTAATTCCTAGTTCATAACAAAGTTTAGCAAAAGATGAATCCATAGAAGCCCAATTACACAATATTGCAAAAATAGAAGCATGTTAAGGTTCAAGAGTTTTCTTAAACATCCTTTGCACCTTATTCCCCTAATCCTTTGTGGATTCCTCTAAAGACGTAGACTCTTTTACAATATTTTGTATGAGTGGGTTAAAACTGTAAGATTCCCTCATATATTTTGAAATCTTTTGCAACTTATCTAGTCACTTATATATATGATAATTATAATGTTGTAATAGAGGTTTTAATGACAGGTTAGAGAGGTTATTATCATTATTATTGTCGAAAAGTAAGGGTTATGCACTTTGTCATGCATTATATGTCAAATTTATGTTGTATTTCATTATTCTAATACAATCGAGACTTTTTATGCTTATAGGTTCATGTTCATGCTATATATTGATAATTTGTATTTGATTTCCATTTTTGTGAATTCTATTATTCTAAGTAGTTTAAATTAATGCAATTAAAATAAAACTAAAGGAATGACATGCCCGCCCTCGCCAAAACTCAAAAACAAAAATAAAAATGAATTAATGAATTAATTAAATCTTTAACACTTTCATCCTTAATCCTATGTCAATTATCATATGCACCTTGGTTGACACCTCCTTCTTCCTAGATGGTCAATTATACTAATGCACATCTACATATCATTGGAACTATGTTGGACAACTTCAGTAGACCTTAAGTTCGCTATAGAACCAACAACATGGTTTTGTTTCTAGGACCTTAATAAATGTAGAGTAATAGAGCTACAATGGAGCCCAGAGAAGGATGTGATTAAAAATTGTCTAGAAGAAAGGATCCATGAATTTCCTTTTTAAGAAAGCACCCATATAGAAGAAGGCATGACAAGGTTCAAACATAGATACTTTTTTTAGTGTTTGCACAATATTTTATGGATGAAATTATCAATAAATTAACATGAATGAATAAAAAGACTTGTGAAGAAATAGTGACATTGGTTTCCATCATCCACAGTTGAGTCGCACTTAAAAATTTAACAATATGACCAAAAAATTACTAGAATGATTGATTTATGGTATGAAGGCATAGTGGAAGGTTATTCCTTAGAATTAGTGGTAGGGAACATTAGTACTTGACTAAATCTCTTGAGTTATTTATGAAAGGACCATGTTGAATTCTAGTGGAGGAAATAGTGGTGTGGATAAATATGTTGATAGTAGAAATGTTTCCAAACCCCACTAAAATTTAAGCACAAGTCCTGCGTCACACATGGTGGAATGGTAGGATGACATAATCACATAGTAAATGCCATAAGTTGTTGGAAAGACTGTTGATGGTAAGGCTAATGGACTATAAAAGAGTATGAAATAAGCAGTAACAAATATTCCTAGAGATAGAAAAATAATTGGTAGCTAGAAGAAATGGAAAATATCTTTGCAAGGGAATAGTCATTAACAAGAGGATGATCCTAAACTACATCTAGGATGTGAGATGCTGTAGAGGAAAAGTGAAATATAAGAAGAATATTTGGCTAACCTGATAGACCCACATACAAGGCATCATGTAGGGCCATCCCCAAGGACAAATTTAGTCAATTTTACATGTTTTGACCTTGTTTTGATAAACACTACGATAGCTACATGATTACTATGTGTAAATTAGAAGTGTGAGAAAATTTTGTTTTCCTTCGGAATATTTTGAAATTTTTGTGCAGTTAAAGTGATGATTTGATAGATATTATAAAGATGCTCTTGTCCAATAGAGAGAATTAAAGGATGTTGCTCCCTCCCACAATAGAATTTTACCCAAGGCTACTTGTGATTCATTTAAAGTAGCTTGATTTAGTAGGTGTACCTTTTTGTATGACTGAGAGATACCCTAGAAATCATGCTCTAGTTTTTGGTTTTTTAAGGGAAATTAATCCTCTTATCAAGGAGGTTGTTCCCTAAACTTTATATGAGAAGAAATAGAGACTTGGCCTTTGAATTTATCTACTTTATTGTCTTTGTTGGCGAGAAGTCAGGTCTCGCGGACAAGACCCAAGTTCAAGGGTTGTGGCCAACAAGGGGTCCGGTGTAGTCTAGGAACACGCCGACATTTTCACCCCGCTCTTGGAGAGCAGTGCGTCTCACCCGAGGCGTGCCATGACCACATGCATAAGGGGATGATATCACTGGTAAGGAATAAACCCGCAACCAAAGAAAGAAAGTGCATCCATTACATATACCAAATTACACATGCAAGATCACTTACTAAGTATTCAGACAGTCGCAACTTAAAATTTTAAATCAGTATAAACACAGTACAGTACATGAACAACTTATTGAGACAACAATCTTCCCTTATATTATTCTTCTGGCCAAACACATGATTACATAGCTTTCTCTCTGATAACTCACAAGTCTGATACAGAAGGATTTTAGAACAGCAAGGAAGAACATAGAAAGTAAGAAACCCTAGGAAGAACAAGCATGATTCTTCCGCAACTGCTCTGCGCGTCCTTCCCTGTCTCGATCCTCGCGACTTCTCTCGTATCCCTTCAACCTTTCAACCTCTTCTCTTTTCAGCCGGGTGATCGTCATTTATTCACCCACTCCTCGCGACTGACAGCTTCTCTGTGTCTTTACTTCTGGCTTTTCCCAGCTTCTCTTCTGATGTCTGCGTGTTCTACTTTCTGTTTTCTGCTGTGTTTCTTTCATCTGCACTTATCTCTGTTCGATCTCCAGCTATCGAGTGCTTCCGCGCCACCTTGGTAGCTCTGCAACTCCTGGTCGTTGCGGCGCGGTCGCGGTTGCCATGTGTATTTATTCCGCAACTCAAAAAGAGTCAAAGTTCAAAATGTCTTGGCCAAGAGTTCAAAACTTAAATAAAAAAAAGGGCCCCAACAGGCCCCGACCACAATTCTTTGACTCGTCCGCGAGTCAATCACAAATAACAGTTTCTATTTCCATTTCCCCACTGGCACCCGTACTCTGCTCTGCTGTGCCTTCTTCCTGCGCCCTTTCCTGCTGTGCTCCGCCACTTGCTGGTTCAAACAAGGGCCCCAACTCCGGGACCCGGCGGAGCGCTGAATCTCGAAGCTCTGTGAAGGCCGCCACCGCTTGCTGCCATTCCTGCATCAGCAAGTCGGTGTCTTGAGAGATTCGGTTGGCGGCGGCTTCGTCTATGGGCGTCGGGGCAGCCCCGAACAGCGTGGCGAGCTGGCCCTCGGCCTTGGCATCTAGCTGGTGCATAGCGTCAGCATGGGTGCGAATGGGCGGACGAATCTCCCGGATGACGTGCTTGGCCGCTGCTGATTCGGCCTCAGTCTGCTGCATGTGAAGTTCCAGCTCGTCCGACTGGGCGTAGAGCTGATCTAACCTTGCAGGGTCCGTGGTCGCCTGAATTTCCTGGGCAATCTGTTGCAGCTGGGCAGCGATGGGCTGCGTCTTGACAGTTAACGCGAGTGAGCACTCCTGCAAACTGCGCAGAAGGGCAGAAGCCGCGGCTGCAGTGGAATGGAGAGTTGCTTGTAGACTAACTGCCTGCGTCTGTTTGGCAGTTACCTGTCCTGAATGGTCACTGGGTGGATCTGGAAGGGTAGGCCGTGCGGCTAACGCCGCTTGTAGCTCCTGGTTCTCCCTGCAAACAATAGTGAAAACTTCCCTGAGGTGATGAGCCTGTAGCGCGATAGTGTCCTCCTCGATTCTGGTGGGAAGTGGAGCATGGTGAGCTCGTGTAGCGAGCCATACGCTGGAGATTGCCTGGATAGCAATGTTGACCTGCTCCTGGAGGTTGGTCTTCTCCCACAGCAGCTGATTGCGCTGTTCAGTAAGCGCTGTGATCTGATTCCGCTGCTCGGTGCACCGCCGCTGTAGCTCTATGTGAATCTGCTCGGCCTTGAGGGCCGCCCGCTGAATGAGCAGGTACAGCTGTGCTGGACTCAATTGTTCTGCATTTGTTGTGCTGGGTGCACCCTGCTCTGGCGTCTGTTCCTGCGAAGATTGGCCCATGGCCGCTGGTCAGCCTGAAGTCTCTGGAGGATGGACCGGCGTCTGTTGCTGCACCGAAGTGGCCATATCAGGCTCCGGCCGGTCCTGCTGCGTAGTCTGTTTTGTGGAAGGGCCGGCCGAATCAGCCACAACTGTGGCTGGCTGGACAGATATAGTGGGAAGAGGATCCCGAGATGTGGCCACGGGGTCAACCGGTGGTACCACGGCTGCAGTACTGGAGGTGACCTCCGCCCCGTGGTCACCGCTGAAAAGTTCCCGGATCAAAGAATCGGACACAGTGGCTGATGAGTTGGACGGATTGGGGGAGGTGGCATGTGGTCGGCTGGTGGAGGGGGCGGTGGATGGAGTGAAAGAGGTGGGAGGGAGACGAAGGTTGAGGAAATCTGCCGGATCAATCAGCGGTTCCTCCGGAATCAAAGTTGCTATGGGCGGAGTGGCTGGTGGATCATCCTTCGTAAGATCTACCACTGGATCTGTGACCGTAGTGCGGGCCCTTTTGGATGGAGGTGGGTCGGAGGAATCGGGTTCGGGGCCCGGTTCACCCATTGGTGTGATGAGGGGGGTGGCAGAAGTGAACAGGTTAGTGGGAATGGGGGAAATGAGGGGGCCGGTATTGGAGAGACCACGGGACTGATTAATATGAAATTCAGCAAAAGAAGGAAATATAGGGGCACCACTTGAAACAACCTGGGTTGCCACATTGAGTCGCCATACCTGGTCGTTGAAATGCTCGACGATGGGGACCAGCGATTCAGGAAAGTTCGGTGCGGTCCCAGCTGCATCTGGTGTTGTCTCCGCCGCAACTTGTGAAGATCCCCCTGCGCCGGTCGCGGCAGGCTGCTGTGCGGGCCTCATCCCCTCAAAATCGTAGCGGATGATTCCGTCGCGGACATGCTGGACAACCCCCGGACACGCAGAGACCTCCCTGTGGAAAACATTGTCATTCAGCTGGAAGCGAAGGGGCGCCATATGAAAGGTGTGGTGCGGTACGCAAGTTGGCCGGATGAAAGTGTGGTTGTGGCTGACTCCAAACCACACCTGTTCACTGTATTCATCCAACAGGTGCCGGGGCACCCGTTGCTGGTGAGTGACCACATCGGTCATCATCCCATACCACGCCCGGAACGCTTCTACGTTCACCTGCTTGGTGCTGGGATCCATGGACACCTGCCAGGGGGTGTATTTCATCGCCAGAGGCTGGCTTATGGTCGTCTCCGCCGGATCCCGGATAGGAGGAAGGTGCCATTTCCACATGGCGAACGCTAAGATCAAGTACCCATAAATAAAACTGGTAGTCCGCTTGTAGTTGTCTTCGCAAGCCGTGAAGAGTTCCTTCAACACAAACGAGCTCCAATTCAACCTGGCTCCCTGGACGCAATGCTCTGCAATGGAAATTGTGTCCAGAGTGCACTCTCCCTTCGTGTAGTGGCGCATGGTCTTGCTGGCGATCAGGTAGCAAGCGAACTGGATCTCTGGTACGTTTATCAAATCTATTTTTGAACCTTTACCACCCCTGCGAGTGCCATACTTGGTGTAGAGGTCCGCGTCAGCTGACTTTTGGGCGCGCTTGGAGGATGTCTGGCCCGCAGTGGAGACATTTGCACCAGTTTGAGATAGCCCCGTAAGCCGATTAATGTCTGCGGCATGTATTGGAATTTCTTCATTAAGCCACAGGGACCCGTTCTGCACTCGACTGAGGAGGAACCGGGTACATTGCAGAGCTGGTCCTGTAGTTCCGAAGACGGGAAGACTCCTCAAATTCATCAAAGTCGACTGCTGTAGGCCCCGGAATTCTGAACGCATCCGACTATTGGAGCTGCTCCCGGGCGTGTAATGGTGTTCTATGTATATTTGCCAATGGAGGTGAGGAAACTCAGCCGGGTCAGACAAGTTGGCGTCCATACATGGTGCATTGTCATACTTGCCGACCAGCGACTCTACACGGTGAATTCTGTTATCTAATGCTGGTTCAGGGACTGAGAGGAGAGCTCTCGGCATCTTGGCGCGCCGCTGATAGACTTGGATGATTCTTCTGTAATTTCTTTCGAGGTGCTGTGTGCTCTGATACTGCGAATGCTCCGGAGTCGCTGCAACTTCCAAATTGAACGGGTTCGTCATCCTCTTGCTGATAGTCTTCATGCAAATTGGGCCATTTTCCGGCACGCGCGGAGTTGATGAGACTCCATAACGGCAATTAATTCTTGCTATCTTTCTTGCCTGCGATAATCGTGCGATCAATCGCAGGCCTGTGTGTAATCTGACAGTTGCTGACGACGTCATGGGGAGATGGGCGGACTCGACGGCTGAGGGAACTGCGGGTGATGGAAAATGATTACGGTCTGATTACTGTCTATTAAGGGAATT
This sequence comes from Pinus albicaulis, assembly GCA_034641835.2. Taxonomy (NCBI): domain Eukaryota; kingdom Viridiplantae; phylum Streptophyta; class Pinopsida; order Pinales; family Pinaceae; genus Pinus; species Pinus albicaulis. Next base: position 390,306,462 of record CM076574.1, read on the forward strand.
TATGACCAAATCTGAGCGATCCTACGGACTGACAAAAGGACTGACGGATATGACCTGGACTGACACTGGCACGAGGATGGATCCTACGTGAACGACACGCTGGACTGGCGCGGTGACATGCTGGACTGGCGCTGCGACACGCTGGACTGGCCAGCCCCGACCACAGTTGGTTGCGGTATGGTTACCGCAACTGACTGTTTATTTGACTGATTACAAATGAACAGAAAATACTACCTACACTCATCCCGGTTGCAGGAGAGTTATTCAACTACGCTACTCTACGGGTTCTCTCGGTTGCGAGAGTTATTAATGAAAAGTGAGAAGGTACCTACTCCTGGTAGGGTTTCAGGCGTGCGCCATTCACCCACCCAGGAAGAACTGTACCGTCCAGCTGTGCCAACCGAACGGCGCCTGAGTCGCGGATCTCGATGACAAAGTATGGTCCCAACCAGTGCATCTGGAGCTTGCCTGGAAACTTCTGGAACCGGCTGTCGTACAAAAGAACCTTGCCGCCAACTTGGAAAGCTTTAGTTTTGATGTGGCGGTCGTGCCACACTTTCTGCCGGGCCTTCTCAACCCTCTGGTGGAATTCTGCGAGGAATCGAGCCTCATCCAGCTCCTGTAGCTCCTGGAGGCGTTCCCGAAGTGACGCCTCTTCTGAGAAGTGAAAGGACGTTGCGATCAAAAGGCTGGGTACGGTGAACTCGGCGAGAATCACAGCTTCCCGGCCATACACCAGCTGGAATGGCGTCTGGTTGGTCAAACGTTTTACCGTGGTCCGGTAAGCCCATAATGTCGCTGGTAGCCGCTCATCCCAATCGTCCCGCTGAGCATTGCAAATTTTAGTCAAGCCCTTTTCAAGAATCTTATTGAAGGCTTCCATCGTACCATTGGCCGCGGGTGGTATGGGCTGCTTTTGTGATGCTGAATCATAAATGTGTCCAATAGTGACTTGACCGTGGCATTAATGAAATGCGTACCCTGATCGCTGGTCAAGCTCCGTGGGCAGCCAAAGCGGCTGATGATGTGTTCAAAGATGAACCGAGCAGCGGTCTCTGCCGAGCAGTCGCGTACCGCTGCTGCCTCAGCCCACCGGGTGAGGTAATCCGTTGCGGTGATGATGTACCAGGCTTTGGAATGGCGAGCGATTGGTGCGATGGGGCCAACGAAATCAACAACCCACTTTTCAAACGGCCGCAACACATGCACTGGGTGTAGCGGGAGCTCGTCCCGGTGCGAAGGCCTTCCCGTCCGCTGGCAAACATCGCAACGCTTCACATAGGCTTTACAGTCTGCATGTACCGTCGGCCACCACAGGCCAGCTTGAAGCACCTTCCTTGCAGTAGGTTTTGCACCCACATGCCCTCCCGCAACACCACTGTGACATTCCCACATCACTGCTTCCCGTTCATGGTCAAGAACGCACCTGCACAACACCTCGTCCAGCCCCAATTTGTACAGCTGCCCCGCAATCAATTGGTAGTCGGCCGCCCGGACAACAAGGTGGCGTTTCTGAAGCGGGGTGTAATCCTCAGGGCACTGTCCTGTGGTCAAATACGTGGCAATGTCAGCCAGGTAATCTGGTACTGCTTCAACTCGGAAGAGGTCAGCATCCGGAAGCTGATCGTCTAACGGGCCTTCGTTCTCTCCCGTCTCCAACCTGGACAAGTGATCGGGACCAACATTCAGCCTACCAGGCTTGAAAATCACCTCAAACGTGAACTCCTGAAAAAGTAGAAGCCATCGACAGATTCTTCCTTCCAACACAGGCTTATTTACCAGATATTTCAATGCCGAATGGTCCGTGAAAAATGTAAATTTTCCGCCCAGAAGATAGTGGCGGAACTTCTGGAGAGAGTACACCATCGCCAACGCCTCCCGCTCGGTCGTGGTGTAATTCTTCTCCGCATTCGATAACCGTCGGCTGGCGAAGTATACCGGGTGGTCAACTGTCGTTTCCCCGGGTTGCGCCAATACAGCTCCAAGTGCAATTCCGGACGCATCAATGTGCACATGGAACTACTTATCCCAGTCGGGATGAACAAGTATGGGTGCCGTCGCCAACTTCTCTTTCAATGTGTCAAGCGCCTTCCTGCACTCCTCCGTCCAGTCAAACGCTTCTGACTTCCGCAACAGTTTCTCCAGAGGGGCCGTGATTTTGGCGTAATTGCGGATAAAACGCCGGTAGTATCCCGTGTGCCCGAGAAGTGCCCGCAACTGTTTCACGGTCTCGGGGGCCTCCATGTGGACGATGACCGCGACCTTGGCAGGATCAACGCAGACCCCTTGCTTGCACACCACATGACCCAAGAGTGTGCCGAATGGTACTGCAAAAATACATTTCTTCAAGTTCAAGGAAATCTGCAGCTGGCGGCACCGGTCGAACATAACACGCAACAGAGAGGCGTGTTTCTTCAGCAGGCTGTAAACGGTCCAGTCGTCCATGTAGACTTCCAGGAACTTGTGAATGTACTCCCGGAAAGCAGCAATGACAATCCGGGAAAACACAGCCGGGGCGTTCTTCAGACCAAACGGCGTAACATGGTATGCGAATGATCCCCACTTAGTGGTGAATGTCGTCTTTGCTTTGTCTTCCTCGGCGATGCGGACCTGATGGTAGCCCGAAAACCCATCAGTGAAGGAATAAGCTTCGTTTCCCGCGACATGATCTAGAACTTCATCGCTGAAGGGAGTGGGAAACGGATTGTGGATACAAGCATTATTCAAACTCCGATAGTCCACACAGACACGGATTTCTGCTTTGTCCTTCTTGTTTTGGATGACAATGGGACTTACCCACTCGGCTTCTTCTACTGGAAAGATGAGACCTGCAGCCAGCATCTTTTCAATCTCCATCTTAACTTTCTCTTTGATACGTGGATTCAATTGGCAGGGTCGGTGCTTCACCGGCCTGGCTCCCGGTTTCAGAGTGATGCGCATTTCGCCCAGATCCCCCTTGATCCCCTTCAGGTCCGCAACTGATGACGGAAATAAATCTTCATACTCCTGGAGGAGGCTGAAAATCTCTCTTGTCGTCTCCTCGTCCCAGTAATCTCCCACTGTTGCGAGCTTGGGTTTCTCGTCCGTTCCAATGTTCAGCTTCTTTGTCTTTAGGGGCTGCAAATGGACTCCTTCTGTCGTCGGCTCGTCGCGAATGCTCCGCTCGCCCTCCTTTTCGTCAAAATAGAGATGCCTAAGGTCCTCCAAACTATCATCCTCCAGATCGCCGTCAATTCGTTGGCAAACCAATTCGCGCTTGACCCCGGAGCGTGACGCCACCGGGCCCTCATCGGGCTCAGGATGGTGGAAAAACAGAACCTCCTTGACGGCTTGTAGGGCCTGAGATTCCTGCGCCGTCTCCCCTTCGAACGAGAAGCTCTGGACGAACTTTTCCGTGACTGCTTTCCAGGAGCGGGTTCCCCGTTTCCGCTCTTCCTCCAGGTACCAGGCCTGGGGAATTGTACCCAGGGAGTAGACAAACCTGTGGACCCACAACTCCTCAGGGTACCTGGCGCTACGCCACTGTTCCTCGCACGCCCGCAAATGCTGTCGCGGGTCGGAAGCTCCATGATGTTTAAGTGTAATGCAGGGCCCTTCATCCTCTTTGAAGCGTGCCCGCAGAGCATCCGCCACACGCTCCCATCGCAACAGAGTGTTGCGGTGATTGTTCCACCATCGTCCCGATGTTGACTTCAAGGCCATATCCAAAAGTGGTATCCGGCTTTCCTCTGGGACCCGGTCTTCCACCTTGGCAATAAAAGTATTCACTGCTTGCATGTTTGATAATGTGGGGTATCCGCGGATCTCAGTCCCTACCCACCGGACTTGAGCAATAGAGGCACATCTCCGCGTAGTGGTCTCATACCCCCCTTGCTGCCAGTCTTCCCACGCGAGCTCGGATCCGAGCTCCGAGCTCTGCACACTCTGCCAACTGATAGAGCCAGTTGCGGTCGGGTTAATATAATCGTCCCGCTTCCCTGCAGTCATCTGATAGAGATGGTCCATCATCTGAGCATCCTCCCGACTGTCCGCCGGTTCTGTATATTGCGGACCCTGATACGGGTCGAGAGGCTGAGTGACCCGTACCTCCCCATCCTCAAAAATCATCAGCTCCTTCTTGAGGTCGATGATGGCATAATTCTAAAAATCCCAATCAATGCCAAGTAAAGCAGGATAGGGATCCTTGTCGCCCATGATATCAATAACCTCGAAATCAGTATAGGTCTTCACCCCCGCAACATCAACCTCGACACCCTCGAGTCGGCCGATTGGCAAAATGCAGTACTGGTTCGCCATCCTGAGTTGGATTGGGGAATAGGCAAGCCGTGGCCTTCCAAGAGCCTCCCATGTCTTTCACGGCAGTATATTGACGTCAGACCCCAAGTCCAACATGGTGTCGCTGATTTGGAACCCTGCGACCTGCGTGTTAAGCCGGAATTCCTTGCCTGTTCGTTGCTTGTTCCGCTTGACACGTTGCACGTATTGAGGGACGTATTGAGGGCTAGCGTCTGCCTGATCTCTAGGTTCTGCGCGCCCCTGCAGCGCTCCATCCAAAGCATGTTTGAGCTGCTTCCGTAGCACAACGTTATCAACAATCCTGAGGAATAGCCGGAGCCAATCCTCGACCACAGTATCTGCGACGTTCTTCGCCCCGGATTCTAGCTGCCTGGGCTCCTCCAACCTTCCCTCGTTGCGCAACTGGGCGAATGCCTCAACCGCCTCCTGGAAATACTTCTTCTGGACTTCGGGCCTGATCAACTTCTTTGGGGATGCCGGCCGAACCACTCGTGCTGGCTCCTTCTCGTGGGCATCCTCGCCCGTCTTCTTTCCGCCCCTTGTTACTATCGCAACATTCTGCATGTCAGGGGTTGCGGCCCCTCGCGGTTCTGAGTTTATCAGATTCGCGCCCCTCTGCCTCGCCCTCTCTTCCCACTTCTTGATGAGTTCCGGACAGTCCTCTGTAGCGTGGGCGTTGACCCGGCACTGGAAACACCAGGGTCGTCGCGGAAGGGGACATTCTCGAGCCACATGACCCTCCTGGTCACAGTTGTAGCATTTTACCGGACCGCGTCCGCCCGTTCGACCTCCCCGCATGCCGCCACCTCTTCCCCTTGGAGCCTCGTTCACCCTGTACGAGGGACGATCCAATCGATCCGCAAGTGCGTCAAGCGCCCTGCACTGCTCAGTGTTGTGGGTCGTAGACACACAGAATTCGCAGTATACATTATTCGGGACCGTGGAGTACTTCTGCAATATCGGGCACATCCGAGGAGGGTGCCCCATCGTCCGGCAAATCTCACAGTACTCTGTGGTGGAGGACCCCGGTTGCGGTTGGAACGCCGCAAAAGTCTGTTGCGGCTGGTAGACTCCCTTCGGGTTCATCCCTGCACCACCCCCTGGTGGTGGACCTCCCTGGATAGCTGCGACCGAGGGTCCTGCTCCTGCGCCGCGCAACCGAGGACATTCGGTTGCTACGTGGCCCTCGACCAGACAATGTGTACACCAAACATTCGGTCGCGCTGGCCTCACCGGCTGAAGTTCCTTGAGCTTTTTGGTCAAGCTGGCGATATGGTGTTGCAACCCTACCAAAGAAGGGTCTTGCGGGGCCCCCACCCCCCGATATTCCTGGGGGTAGCCCGCCATGGCTTCAATCTTCATGGCTTGCTCCAAAGCGTCCCGCAGATTATCAATCTTCTGTTGAGTAAGAGGGGTTCGTGTCAAGGGGAGCAGAGCCTTGATGAACCAGTCCCTCTGGTGGTTTGGATCGATCGGGTAGCTCAGTTTCCCGATCGCATCCTTGAATCGCCGCATCAACTCCCACGCGGTCTCACCTTCCTTCTGCTTAATTTCCCACAGCTCGGACAGGCCCTGCTGGTCTGTTTAGGGAAGCTTGAATTCGCGGACAAAATCCCGCTTCACGTCCGCAATTACCGGGTTAGGGTGCACCTCGGACCACTTGATGAACCAACGCAGAGCTCTCTCTCTGAGCGTGGTTTGAAACTCTATTAACTTCCCTGCATCCGGCGTCTGTCGAGCCCTCCAGATGGCTTCGCACAGATACCAGTGTTGTTCTACGTCGTCGTTGCCCCGGCCAGAGAACTCTGGGTACCGGGTGAAAGATCCAGCCATGTGTACTTGCGGAGAATTAACCAGGATAAAACCTCCCGGTCCTGGTTGCGTAACGGTCCCTCTAGGGAAAATACTACTACTAGTAACGCTGCTGTTACTGGGCGTTACCGACACTGCTGAACTACTGTATGACTGACTTAATGCTTGTAACCGAATAAAAATATTTCTTAAAGGTTGATAAAGTACCAGGGGAAGGTCGGGATCCTGGCCATGCGGAAGGTGGGAAGTAGGGCTGCCTGGAGGGGTGGGTGCCGTCTGATCCTGGAACATCTGCTGCATCACGTCGTGCCATTCATCATCGGAAGTTTCTTCGGGCTGCATCTTTCCATTATCTTTGCTAGTCGTTACTTCTCTTTCTCGCGTCGCTGGGCTCCCATGCACCCACTGTACGTCCGCTGCTGTCCCGTCTCCTGTCCGGGTATCCAAACCCATGGGTCTTGTCTTCTGAGGCGCCTCCTTCTGATTTTTCCTCTCGATCTCCCTTCTCTTTAAATCTCTCATTACCCTTCTTCGCCACCTATCGGCGATCTGTGCCCGCCGATGCGCACGTGACTCCCGCAACTTGCATGCGGCCTCAACGTCCATCCCCCGCTCCCCACTCTTACTGTCTACACAGCATCGGTCCCCTCAATCCTTCCCCCAGTACGGGTGGTTTACGCTTCCATACTTGTTTTGTGGAATTCAATCAACCCTTCGTCCGCCATCAGGGCTTTGATCCACAGCGGAATCTCCTTTAATAGCTTCCCCCTTAGCCCCGAGTGGAATATAGCCTTAGCTTTCGAGAAGGACTGATAGCACTCAGCAGCGAACTCCACCGTATATCCTTCCAACGTGGTCCTTACCCAAAAATCCACCGCGCGGGTTAGTTCAGTGTCTACCCGATGCAGTGCTACCAGGTCTTCGTGCGCCCACCTGCGGTTTATCTTCCGCGAACCTTCTTGGGCCACCGTCGCTCGTAACCTTCGCAACCAATTGTAAAGGTCAGTAGGGAACCTTCCCCAGAAAATTTCGTACGTATCACTAGCTGAGTCAGAGAAAAGAACAAGCTCCCTGATCGCCGCCTCCTTTTTCTTGATCAGCTCCGCTTGCTGAGTAATGAAATGGTCAAGGTGATCATCCCACCATCGCCGTATTGCTCCTTCAAAAATCCTCGAGACCATGATCTAGATCCCCTCAGAACATGCATGTCCCGGCAATGGAACCATTTGTTGGCGAAAAGTCAGGTCTCGCGGGCAAGACCCAGGTTCAAGGGTTGTGGCCAACAAGGGGTCCGGTGTAGTCTAGGAACACGTCGGCATTTTCACCCTGCTCTTGGAGAGCAGTGCGTCTCACCCGAGGCGTGCCGCGACCACATGCATAAGGGGATGAGATCACTGGTAAGGAATAAACCCGTAACCAAAGAAAGAAAGTGCATCCATTACATATACCAAATTACACATGCAAGATCACTTACTAAGTATTCAGACAGTCGCAACTTAAAATTTTAAATCAGTATAAACACAGTACAGTACATGAAAAACTTATTGAGACAGCAATCTTCCCTTATATTATTCTTCTGGCCGAACACATGATTACATAGCTTTCTCTCTGATAACTCACAAGTCTGATACAGAAGGATTTTAGAACAGCAAGGAAGAACATAGAAAGTAAGAAACCCTAGGAAGAACAAGCATGATTCTTCCGTAGCTGCTCTGCGCGTCCTTCCCTGTCTCGATCCTCGCGACTTCTCTCATATCCCTTCAACCTTTCAACCTCTTCTCTTTTCAGCCGGGTGATCGTCATTTATTCACCCGCTCCTCGCGACTGACAGCTTCTCTGTGTCTTTACTTCTGGCTTTTCCTAGCTTCTCTTCTGATGTCTGCGTGTTCTACTTTCTGTTTTCTGCTGTGTTTCTTTCATCTGCACTTATCTCTGTTCGATCTCTAGCTATCGAGTGCTTCCGCGCCACCTTGGTAGCTCCGCAACTCCTGGTCGTTGCGGCGCGGTCGCGGTTGCCATGTGTATTTATTCCGCAACTCAAAAAGAGTCAAAGTTCAAAATGTCTTGGCCAAGAGTTCAAAACTTAACCAAAAACAAGGGCCCCAACAGTCTTTTTCCTACTTTTCAAATTTATACATCTATGATGAAATGTTCAACTATTCATGTATCTTATTTCTATAGTTTAATAAGGTCTTTATGTTAACTAACTATCTCGTGTTGATTTCTTAAAGGTATTTAATCACCTTGGGGAAGGCCCACCCATGGGAGCTTTAGGGATCATTATGCACTTCTTGTTGAAAATGACACCCAGAAATGGCACCCCAAGGGGGCTTCTGATTTATTTTTCCCTTAATTAAATTGGAAGAGAAATTGTAATTTCATCTCATAACAACTTGTAAGTGTTAACTGAGTTAGGAATACTTAGTTAGATTAGTAAATTCGAGTTGAGGGTCAGAGAGGAGGCATGTAGAGTTCTCCCATGATTTTAGGGGGTCTAGTTACAATTATTTGTGAGTTGTAATTAGAATTGAGTTAAAATTAGTTTAACTAGTTCTAACTGAGAGATGAATTAGTGATAGGTCCAGTGAATTAAATATGATTTAATTCACAAGAAGTTATCAATCGGTTAATTTATAATTCACCATAAATAACTGTTGCATGTCAGTTCTCAGGAAGGCCCAATTGAGATTGAGGTTAAAGGGAAGATAACTATGAGTGGTATAATTAGAAAATTGTATAGGTCATTCATGAGGTCATTAGGATGCCTTGAAGTAATTGCAAAATCAATTCTTTGGAATTTCCTTATTAATAGGGACATAATTCCTCCAAGAATTCTTAAGCAAGGTTGGTCAGACAAAGGCTGAGAATTGGTTAATAATTGGACCGATTTTTCCTAGATCAGAGTGAGACAATCAACATAGTGTAGAGGTTTTTCAGTGAGGGAAATAGCATTATATTGTTTCATAGTCTTGAATTTATGAAATATATATATATATATATATATATATATATATATATAGCGGAATTTTGAGCAGTTTCTTTCCCCAGATACATATTGTGTTGTGCAATTGATATTTTCTTTCTCTTACTTGTTATGTGATTGTGCGATCATAATTGGTTTTTTCAATTTGTAGAAGGATTCAATATTTTGTTTTAGTACATTACAATATCAGTTGAATCCCTTTAGATAATTTCTACATGGTATTAGAGCAGGAATCACAATAGAAGAGAAGAACTAGAGTTTGTTTTGAACATGTACATCAAATTTGCAGATTTATTCTTCAGGACCAACAACAGATTAAAATGTCTTTCAATGACTTGAGACTCGAATATGCACTCGAGGTCAATTTGAATTACATAGAAAATAAGGATAGGATGGAGATAGTGCTAGAGGAAAACAGACTAAAGGAATTCATAGACAGTGGTATTCCCCAACCCGTAACAACAAATGCTCAACTTCTTGATGCATGGAATAAGAATGTAGCAAAGGCAAGAAGGAACTTATTAGGAGTTCGAGATCATATTGTCTCGAATCTCCATGAAAAGGTGACTCCAAATGCTATATGGAAGTCCTTAACATATATGTTTTAGAATAACAGTGACCAAAGGAAGATGGTGCTGATAGACACGCTCAGAAAGATCAAGATGGAGGAGGGTGAGACGATACAAAAATACTTGATGAAGTTCACTCAATGTCGATATGAGCTTGGAAGTGTTGGTGTGATAGTAGCCCAGGATGATTTGGTGAGCCTAACACTTTTAGGCCTTCCTAAGAGTTGGCATAGCTACCAGGAAATTGACTTAGAAGTTGCAGAAGAAAACAATACTAGAGAAGTGTTGCATGTAGAACATTCCAAAGGTACAAGATCGAGATAGAGTTGAATTCCTATCTTGTTGAGAGGGAGTGTTGAAAATGGCACCCCAAGGGGGCTTCTGATTTAATTTTCTCTTAATTAAATTGGAAGAGAAATTGTAATTTAATCTCATAACATCTTGTAAGTGTTAATTGATTCAGGAAGACTTATTATCTTAGTAAATTCGAGTTGAGGGTCAGAAAGGAGGCATGTAGCATTCTCCCATGATTTTAGGGGGTCCAGTTAAAGTTATTTGTGAGTTGTAATTAGTTAACTCAATTAATTGAGTTCAAATCAGTTAACTAGTTCTAACTGAGAGATGAGCTAGTGATAGGTCTATTGTATTAAAACTGATTTAATTCACAAGTAGTGATCAATCAGTTAACTGATAATTCACTATAAACATCTGTTGCATGTCAATTCTAAGGAAGGCTCAGTTGAGATTGAGGTTAAAGGGAAGATAACTATCATTTGTATAATTAGAAAATTGTATAGGTCATGAAGGAGGTCATCAATATGCCTTGAAGGAATTTCACAATCAATTATTGGGAATTTCCTTATTAATAGGGACATAATTCCTCCAGGAATGCATAAGCAAGGCTAGTCAGAAAAAGGATGGGAATTGGTTAAGTATTGGAACGATTTTTCCTAGATCATAGTGAGACAATCAATAGAGTGCAATGTTTTCTCACTTAGAGAAATAACATTGTATTGTTTCATGGTCTTGAATTTATGCAATATACAAATAACAGGTTTTTGAGCAACAACTTTTCCCAGATACATCTTGTGTTGTGTGATTGATAATTTATTTCTCTTACTTGTTATGTGATTGTGCGATCGTAATTGGTTTCCACAATTTGTAGAAGATTCACTATTTTGTTTTAGTACATTACAAGATCAATTGAATCCCTTTGGATAATTTCTACACTTCTCTTATTTCATTTACATGCTTCCTTAGTTAACACTATTTTCAACATTCCCTCTTTGTTACAACATATTAGTGAATGGTAGATTTGCATATTCTTGTAGAAGATAGATTCAATAATGTGTTTACTTTCCTAAGTTAGTTTTATGGTTTTTACATGAATTATTTAGGCTCTTTGATGGGTATTTGTAGTTAGAAAGGCACACCATCCATTTAATTAGCAATCTAGAAATTTCTGCAGAAGTTTCCTGTAGCAATACAAAGCTTCCTATAGTTATAGTATTGTTCTTGTATAGCAACATAAAACCTCATTATTTTGAAAGATATTGGTTAATGCATTTTTCTTCATAATGGATGTTGATATCAGGAAATAAATTCTTAAAAAATAATTTAGGGTATGGTTAGGGTTTGTTTTTTTTAAGTTCAATTTCCCGTTTTACTGTATTCGAGATCTTGCACTAGAATTGACTATACTATTTTTGTTTCAATCCTTGAAATTAGAAGGATAATATTAGAATCAAATTTACTTTCCAAGATCACTTTTGATTCTTGAAATTAGTTTCATAGAATTGATTTTGCTACCCTTAGATATTTTTCCCTTACTAAGCATTGAAAGTAAGACATGAAATCACATTACATAGGCACGATTAGACGCAGTGAGAGAAAAGAGAAAAAATATATTTCACATACAATGCACAGCATATTTATGTTTGTATGACCCTAGGTTGAAAATTAAAGTAGAAGAACCAAATGAAGGTAGTATTATTCTTACATTTATGAGGCCAATGGTTTTTTGGCTCAATTGAGGGGGTGAATGCTAAAAATTGTAATAAAATATTTTCTTTATATTTCAATATTTACCTACATAAGAAGAAAAGAAAAGGAGATTAGTTAGTAATGTTATTTTACTTATTTTTATTTTACATTTGCATACCTTATTTCCTTTGAGATAAGTTAGGGAATTTGTTTCCAGAAACCCCCACCTTTGAACCTAAAAGTAGCAATCAACAATAGTTAAGTGATTATGAAACACCCCCTTCAAGGGAAGAAATAAGTCTTGAGGAATTTTTAGAGAGGAAGGCTAGAAAATTTGAAACCTTCCTATAAGAGACAAGTTCCCCACCTCACTATACAGTGGTTGATGATGAATACTAGCCCAAGTTCTTTGAATTTCTGATTCATAAAACCAATGGAGAAGCATAAATGAAGCACATTAATTCATATGTGCTCCCTCATTTCCACTGTTATATTTTGACACCTTTGTGTTCGATTTTGTTGTAGTATATAGGACCTATGATTACACAACTAATGAGCAAAAAGCTTAAAATCTTCCCCCCTACATTGAAGGATGCAACTTTAATATGGTTTATGAGTTTATATGGGAATAACATCACTAGTTGGAGCCATATGAAACACACTTTTAGCAACAAGTACATACATCATTATAGAGCTAGAGATACTAGAGATGAAATATTCAAATAAATCAAGGAGGAAATGGATCCTTAGAGGATTTTAAAAAAAGATTCCAACCTAGCTACAAAAGGGCACATAGTTGCATAATGGGTGAAGATTCAATAAAGTTTTTTTTTCCAAGGGGAGAAAAGGATGAACCAATGGAAACACTCAACCTCCTATATAATGGAGAAATATATTAGTTAAATTATGTATAAATAAATCAAATATTTAAGAACCATTCTTGAACAAGTAGAAAAAAGATAGAGCTGATAAAATTTGAGTAAAGTCTTCTCCTTCCTCCTTTGTATTTACAAAGAATGAAATATGGATTCTAGAAGAAATTAAAACATAAATGTTACACTCACTATGCATGTATATGGATACATTATAGATTAAGAGGAAGCGAGAACAAGAAAAAAAGGGCCCTAGCTTTGTTTAGTCCAAATTTCACTAAAAGACATCCGCGAAATGAATGTCTACTAAAAAATGTATAGGTATGTGCTCTCTGTTAATATCCACACCCAAATGAAAAATTTTCTTCATTTCTAGGACTAAAGGCTATATATCAAGTAGTAAAATGAAATGTGAAATTGGTATGCTTCATCAATCAAAATAGGCTAGTAGCACCAAGACCCTTTCAACAAGTTATGAACTCTAACACTCCATAGTGTTTTAATGGACATAATTCACAATTTCAATCCTAGCCTTGGTTTCAACCTAATCCAAATCCTTCAATTAAGCTTAATTAATGGTAGTATCCAAATCAACCCAATGATCCTCCTTATAAAAAATTCCAAAACCAAAGGCCTTAATGGAACAACCCATTACAAGGATGGATGCACCTAGTGGCTCAAATAATAACTTTAATGCCTCCTCTCCTCCTCAATAACCTAATGTTCCTCAAAACATCACTCCAAAAAAAAAAAAACTTCCTACTCAAGCTGCAACTAATCCTAACAAAAATCATGTTCAATGTGTTTAAACTAATGAGAATGCATACCAAACCTATTCCTTAGAATCCAAAGAGTTCAACCTTAGGTAAAAGAAGCTAATAAAATATCCTCCTAATCCCCAACCAATAGAATATCTAGAACATGGTTCCCAACAAACTCAATAAGTTATGCATTATCCTAAAATATTAACCACTAAGAAAAATTACACATATGAAGAAATTGAACTTTTAGGTGAACATCAAAACTTGTGTGTCAATATTCCTCTTTTATAGGCCATTACATATGTGCCCATATACAACAAGTACATTAAGGAATAATGTCTTAATAGGTATAGGAGAACGAAGAAGGACGTCCCTACCATAAATTTCATAGGAAAACAAGTAGAGCTTGTGCTTGGGAGATTGATTGTCCTTAAGTATTTTGATCAAGTAAGCCCTTTAATAGGTGTCCATATCAAGTAAGTCTCAATTGGGAATAACGTAATTGACCTAGGTGTTTCCATTAATATCTTGACAAAGGAGGAAATGTTGAAACTCAATCTCCAAGATTCCCTAAGGAAAACTACTACAATATATCATCTTGTTGATAGATTAATAGTGGAATCGAAAGGCATGCCAAAGGATGTCATGGTATCCATTAATTCTTGGGAGTATCCCACTAAGTTTCTAGTCCTGCAATCAAAAACTAGGTTTGATGGGTATCCACTCATTCTATGGAGGCCTTGGCTGGAAAAAACATATGCTTACATTAGTTGTACAAGTGGTAATGTGACAATAACCAATGGGAAATCCCATAAACAACTCACATCTTACCCCACTACTCAACCGTTAGCTAAAGAAGAATTTCCCACATTGGTGGAAGAAGAAGAAGAATAATACCCTAATAAAACATATACTTATCCAATTTTCACAACTGCAAAAGCCTTAAACAATAGACAGGTTGATGAAGATGCTATAATTTCAAATTTCCACAAAATAAATACGCTATTTTCATGTAAATAAATGGATTGACTAGTGAACAATCATATGAAAATTCCACCAATCCAGAGAATTATTTTGGGGGTAGAATAACTTAATACTAAATTTGATAAGCCTATGATCCAAACCATAGAAATATACCCATCTAAAACGTTGAAAATCAATACCACCTTTATTGTTGATTAAGAGCAAAAATTGTTCATTGTCTTCAAAACATGTTACAACTTTTGCATGGGATTAGAGGGAGATGAAGGGCATCCACCCCCGATATGTACTAACCATATTTATATCAAGGATGATTAAAAAACCATTAGACAACCCCAAAGAAGAATGATCCTTGCATTAAAGGTATTGTTAAGGTTTTTTTTCAAAAACTTCTAGATGTTAGGTTCATCTATCCAATTTCTAGCAGTGAAAGAGTATCACCCTTGGTTATTATCCCTAAAGGAAATTGCAAATGGAGAATATGTGTAGAACAAGGAGCTTAATAAGTTCACCAGAAAGGATCACTTCCCCTTTCTCTTTACTGACCAATTTCTAGATGCCCTAACAAGGAATACATACTTTTCATTATTGGATGGGCTTAGTGGATACAATTAGATAAAAATTAGCCTCAAAGACCAAGATACGACCAACTTCACATGTCCTTGGGGGAACTTCACCTATGAATTTCTTCCGTTTGGTTTATGAAATACTCCTACCACATTCTAAAGAGCTGTATTCAACATATACTCATATTTTATTGATGACACTATAGAGATCTATATGGATGACTTCACATTTTGTGGAAAATCCTTTAAGGAAGCCCTCATAAATATTGATAATTTTCTTTAGAGATGTGAAGAAATGAATCTCTCCCTTAGTCATGTAAAATTCCATTTTATTATGAATGAAGGGATTGTTTTATGACATCAATTATCTTTAAAAGGAATTGAAATGGATCCAAGAAAAATAAATGTCATAAATGATCTTCCCATTACTTAGAAGAAAAGGGATGTTAGAAGTTTCCTTGGTCGTGTAGGATACTATAAAATATTTATCAAATATTTCAACAAAATTTCTTCTCCCTTATTTTAACTATGAGCCAAGGACATAGATTTTTGTTTTACACCTCAATGCCAAGAAGCGTTTGTGTGCATAAAGGAGAAACTTACATCAAAACCTATCCTACAAGGCCCTAATTGGAACTTACCTTTCCATATCCATACTGATGCCTTAGAAAGAGTAGTGAGAGGATGTTGAAATTGCAGCAAGATGATGGAGCTTAGTGAAATGAAGTCGCCTTCACTAAGTGGGCCCGCAGGCAAATTCTGGCGCAAAATCTATTTTTAGACTATGTCTATTTTTAGACATATGGAGCATGGTTCGGGGATTCCAGTTTGAGATTCTTAAAGTATGTGTCATGTTGTTAAAAATAGATGAGACTCTATTTTTGAGGTCAAAGAGGTCGAAGTCTATTTTTAGACTGCCTCTCCTTAAAACGGGGAAGTCAAATATTATTTACCCTTAATAATATTTAGACTATAAACTTCAGTTTACTCTCTTGGAGCACTTCAGTTCGAGCTACAGAAGTGGCTCATGCATCTGACAGAGGAATCACGTGGTTCCCAAGGGTTTTATGGCATCATGCATGGTTGACTTCAGTTGGACTTCAGTGGCAGAAGTTTGGAGGAGTTAATGAGACAGATAGTGGAGTTGTGTTTTGTTTATTTTAGTTGAACTAGTTGAGATTAGTTTAACTAGCTAATCAATTAGTTATGAGTGGAGTGAATTAAATATTATTTAATTCATTAATTAGTAACTCATTATTCAACTCAAGAACACATCGGTTCACTACAGTGCATGATCAGTTCAGTGGAGACCAGTGAAAGAGGTAGATGAAAGGGTGGAGTTAGCTATCAGTTGTGACTATACTGTTGCTATTTGAAACACACAGATAGGTGGAGTAAGCCCATGAGGATTTCGCAGTTCAGGTTGGTGGTTTATCTATATAAAGAGGCCATCCCATAGCATTGAAACACGCAATAGAGGCAAGGCAATTGGCGGTGAGTTTTGAACCAGTAGCCTGTTCAAAACTGAGCTAGATTGTGGGTAACTTTATGAGAAAGTACTGAGTACTTGTGAGGAGTATTGTACTTTGTTACTTGATTTATCCATTATAATATACACAATAGCTGCGGGTTTTTCAGCTATAAGCTTTACCCATACATACTGTGTTAATGTGTATGATGATTTGATGTGTTATCGCTTGATTTTATTTCCGCATGTTTGATGATCTGAGTGGAAGAGATTATGTGTTGCATATAAATTCGAATTGTATGTGATCAGGATAGTCTCGGTGGATAATTAATCATTATTAAGAAAATTTCTACATGGTATCAGAGCTATTGAAGAAGATATTGATCATCACAGTGATTACAAACTTATTTCGGTAGACAGAGTCTGCATGCGGGCCAGGTAGCCTCCGGATTCATCTTTCTTCGGAAAGTGAAAGGTCTGGTAAATGCCCCTTGCAGTCAATCTCTGTGCTAGAAATAATTTTTTCTCATAGGTCTAGAGCGGTTGAGCTTTGAGGTGGAATTCGAAA
Source organism: Pinus albicaulis (assembly GCA_034641835.2). NCBI lineage: Eukaryota > Viridiplantae > Streptophyta > Pinopsida > Pinales > Pinaceae > Pinus > Pinus albicaulis. The sequence continues at coordinate 390,323,321 of CM076574.1, forward strand.
TTTTGCAGCAGTTTTGTTTTCTTGGTGCCGATGTTGAAAATGTCTTTCAACGGTTTGCGACTCGAATATGCTCTTGAAGGCAGTTCGAATTATGTTGCATGGAAGGATCGCATGGAAGAAGTATTAGAAGATAATGGTCTGAAGGAGTTCGTAGATACGGATGTCCAAAAGCCCACTGATCCTGCTGAAGTCGAAGCATGGCAAAAGAATATGGCGAAATGTCGAAGGATCCTGTTGGAGGGCGTCAAGGATCATATTGTATCCAGCCTGCATGGAAAGGCTTCTCCATATTTAATGTGGAAAGATTTGATGGATCTATTCCAGAGTAAGAGCGACCAAAGGAAGCTGGCACTCAAAGATAAGCTCGGGAACATCAAGATGGAGAAGGGCGACAGTATCGCCAAATACCTCACGAAGTTCACTCAATGCAGAGATGAGCTGGGAAGTGTGGGGGTGACTGTCGAAGACGAGGACATGGTCGACCTAGCTCTCCTTGGTCTTCCAAAGGCTTGGCACTCATATCAAGATAGTGTCAATGGTCGGGAGAAGCTGCCGGGATGGGAGCGCCTTTGGGCGGATCTCATGCAGGAGGAGATAAGGAGGACTACTCAAGATGGATCTTCATCAAAGGGAGCTGATGAAGAAAACTGCACTTTGGTGGCCAAAGCAAAGAAAGGGAAGGGTAAGAAAACCTCTCATTCTGGTGCAAAGGGCAAGAAGCAGGATATGGAAAAAGTGAAGTGTTTTCACTGCCATGATCACGGACATTATGCTACAAATTGTCCAAAGAAGAAGAAGAACAAGCAAGCGGGAAGATCTGCAAATGGAGAAGCTTTGGCTTCATAGTTCGAGCTTGACTTTTCACTGATCGCATGCTTGGTTTCAAGTATGATGGGATCGGTATGGTTCTTGGGCAGTGGTGCGTCATTTCATATGACGGGAGATCGAGAGTTGTTCTCAGATCTGGAGGACAAAGATTTGGGTGTGCACATCGAGATGGGCGATGATGGTAGATACAGTGCGACTGGTATCGGTACCATATCCTTTCAGAGGGAGTCTGGTAAACCCTTTGTCTTGAAGGATGTCATGCATGTACCTGGATTGAAGAAGAACCTGATTTCTGTGGTGATGTTGGAGGATAAGGGGTATGATGTGGTCTTCAACGAAGGAAAAGCCTTCCTGCGCAGTAAGACTACTGGAGAGACCCGGAAGATAGGGGTTCGAACTAAGAACCTTTATCAGTTGCAGGTAGATGGCTGCGCAGCTATGGCATGCAAGGCGGGAGAAGTGGTGAGCCGGGATGATGAGGGCGAACTATGGCACAGGAGATTGGGCCACCTTCACCATGGAGCTTTGAAGATTATGCAGCAGATTTCTACTGGGCTTCCTAAGGGCACTCTTGCGCAGTCAGATCAGTGCAAGGGGTGTACTTTAGGGAAGTATGTGAAAGCCACCTTTCACGAGAAGGATAGTCGCGCCACGACGATCCTTGAGAGAGTTCACATAGACGTGTGTGGTACTTTCTCAGTTGCTTCGACAGCAAAGCACAGGTATTATGTGATCTTTGTTGATGATTTCTCTTGAAAGTGCTGGATCTTCTTCATGCAGAAGAAGAGCGATACATTCGCGAAGTTCTGTGAGTTTAAAGCACTGGTCGAGAAGGAGTCGGGGAAGAAGGTGATTTCTATAAGGAGTGATAACGGTGGTGAATTCATCTCGGCTGAATTCAAGGAGTTCTGCAGCGCAGAAGGGATTCGGAGAGAGCTCATCGCACCCCATAACCCACAGCAGAACGGGGTGGCTGAGCGGAAGAACAGAACGATCGTGGGTGCTGCACGGGCGATGTTGCATGATCAGGGCCTACCCCTTCACTTGTGGGGTGAGGCATGCAATACAGCAGTGTATGTGCAGAACCGTTGTCCTCACAAGGTTCTTGGCATGAGTACACCGGAGGAGGCTTATTCTGGCAAGAGGCCTGATATTTCCCATTTGCAGATTTTTGGTTCTCCTGTCTACATGCATGTGATGAAGGATGCGAGAAGGAAGCTGGATCCAACTGCTGAGGTTGGAATATTTGTGAGGTACACTGATACACCTCACAACTACCGGGTGTATTTTTCAGACAGTCGAAAGACTGTTGTGCGATGGGATATTAAATTTCAGGAGGAGAAAGCCATGCAGTGTTCGCTTGAGAGGGAGCTACACTTGCATGCAGATGAGGAGCTGTTAGTTCCTAAGGAGGAGCTTCCGGATGTGGATCAGCCACAAGAGGAGGTTCAGGAGGTGGAAGAAACCACCCAGGCAGCGCCAACCATCAGAGGACGCATGCGCACTACAGAAGCTGAGCGACTGGCTCGGGATGAAGAGAAGGTTGTAGGACCACCTACAACACAGCGCAGACAGAGACAGTCACCGGATCGGTACACTGGATACATGGCTCTTATGAGTCAATGTGTTGTGACAGAGCCATCCTCTTTTGAGGAAGCTGTGGAGGAATCCGCATGGGTTGATGCCATGATCGAAGAATATGATTCGATCATCAGGAACAGTGCATGGGAGATTGTCCCAAGACCGGTTGGGAAATCAGTTGTAGGTTCGCGATGGATCTACAAGGTGAAGCAGGCGGCTGACGGGAGTGTGGAGAAGTACAAGGCGAGATTTGTCACCCGTGGCTTCTCACAGATCGAGGGGATTGACTATGAGGAGAATTTTGCACCTGTCGCAAGGTACTCTTCCATACGGACGATCCTTGCTCTCTCAGCGCAGATGGGGTGGCACATTCATCAGATGGATGTGAAGACTGCGTTCCTCAATGGAGTTATTGAGGAAGAGGTGTACATAGAGCAGCTTGAAGGTTTCGAGATCTTCAGCAGTGAGTCGCATGTGTGCCGACTCAAGAGAGCACTGTACGGGCTGAAGCAAGCACCTCGTGCTTGGTACACTCGGATAGACAACTACTTCACCGAGCTTGGATTCTCCAAGAGTGAGGCGGATCCAAACCTGTACCAGATTGTGGTGGAGGGGAAGCTGTTGATCATCGTACTGTATGTAGATGATCTGATTTTGACTGGCGATGAGCAGTTGATACTGTCATGCAAGGAGGATCTTGCACGAGAGTTTGAGATGAAGGACCTGGGCATCCTTCATTATTTCCTGGGATTGGAGATTTGGCAGCGCAGTGGAGGACTGTTTGTTTCTCAGGGCAAGTATGCCCGGGAGAATTCGGAGAGGTTCAACATGCAAGGCCGCAAGCCTCGTTGACACTCCTCTTCCCGGTGGTTGGAGGAAGGAGGATGCTACTTCGGCGGAGGTAGTGGATGCCACTCGTCTATCGACAGTTGGTGGGGTCGCTTATGTATCCGGGTCAATACACGACCCGATATATGCTATGCGATTAACCGACTTTCGCAAGCTATGGTTAAGCCTACCAAGCTCTTTTTGGAAGGCAGGGCAAGCATGTATTGCGCTATATTAGAGGCACATCGGGATATGGTCTATGGTACGGACGGGAGGATGGAGCGAAGCTTTACGGCTTCACCGATGCGATTGGGCGGGGGAGTCCAACGGACCGGAAGAGCACATCCGAGGAGTTTTCAGCATTGGGTCGATAGCGGTTTCTGGTACAACGAGAAGCGAGATCCGTGGCACTCATTTCGGTGAGGCCGAGTACATGGCGGCTAGCTAGGCGCATGCGAGGCTATTTGGATGAGGAAGATCCTCGCGAGAATTGTTCGGGTTTCATTTGGAGCCTACGGTGATCTACTATGATAACCAGAGTTGCATTAAACTCTCGGCCAATCCGAGTATTTCATGATAGGTCCAAACACATCGACATTAGGTACCATCATATCGGAGATTGTGTTCGACGGAGAATCATGATGCTTTCATATGTTCCCACGGAGGATCGGGATGCCGACATCCCTGACGAAGGCGCTCACCAGAGCAAGTTTCGAATTTCACGAGGCGAGGATAGGGGTTGCGAGATAATCCATATCTTCGCCCGAGAGGGAGTGTTGAAAATGCGAAAAGATGATGGAGCTTAGTGAAATGAAGTCGCCTTCACTAAGTGGGCCCGCGGGCAGAAAATTACGGCGCAAAATCTATTTTTAGACTATGTCTATTTTTAGACATATGGGGCATGGTTCGGGGATTCCGGTTTGAGATTCTTGAAGTATGTGTCATGTTGGTAAAAATAGATGAGACTCTATTTTTGAGGTCAAAGAGGTCGAAGTCTATTTTTAGATCGCCTCTCCTTAAAAGCAGGGAAGTCAAATATTATTTACCCTTAATAATATTTAGACTATAAACAATAGTTTACTCTCTTGGAGCACTTCGAGTTCAAGCTACATAAGTGGCTCATGCATACGACGAGGAGGAATCACATGGTTCCCAAGGGTTTGATGGCATCATGCATGGTTGAATTCAGTTGGACTTCGGTGGCGGGAAGTTTGGAGGAGTTAATGAGACGAGATAGTGGAGTTGTGTTCGTTTTATTTTAGTTGAGCGATTGAGATTAGTTTAACTAGCTAATCAATTAGTTATGAGTGGAGTGAATTAAATATTATTTAATTCATTAATTAGTAACTCATTATTCAACTCAAGAACACATCAGTTCACTACGATGCATGATCGATTCGGTGGAGACCGATGAAAGAGGTAGATGAAAAAGGGTGGAGTTAGCTATCAGTTGTGACTATACTGTTGCTATTTGCAACACACAGATAGGTGGAGTAAGCCCATGAGGATTGCGCAGTTCAGGCTGGTGGTTTATCTATATAAAGAGGCCATCACATAGCATTGAAACACGCAATAGAGGCAAGGCAATTGGCGGTGAGTTTTGAACCAGTAACCTGTTCAAAACTGAGCTAGATTGTGGGTAACTGTATGAGAAAGTACTGAGTACTTGTGAGGAGTATTATACTGAGTTTGTTACTTGATTTCTCCATTATAATATACACAATAGCTGTGGGGTTTTCAGCTATAAGCTTTCCCCATACATACTGTGTTAATGTGTATGATGATTTGATGTGTTATCGCTTGATTTTATTTCTGCATGCGTGATGATCTGAGTTGAGTTGAGTGGAAGAGATTATGTGTTGTGTATGAAGTTCAAATAGTATGTGACCAGGATAGTCTCGGTGGATAATTAATCATTATTCAGCAAATTTCTACAGAGGATGTTTGGTCAACAAGAGTATAGAATTCATTATGCAATTTATTTTATCAACAAAAAATTGACTAATGTAGAGCTAATTACACAATGATTGAAAATGTTCTTGCAATTGTTCATTCTCTTAATAATTTTAGGCACTATGATATTGGTTACTAAGTTTTCTTGCACATAGATAATATTGCCATCAAATACTTAATGTATAAACCTGCTATCAATGGAAGAGTTGTTAGATGGCTCTTGTTATTTCAACAATTTTATCAGGCCATAGTTGATAAACTAGGGAAATGAAATATTGTTGCAATTTTTTTGTTAAGACTAACAATTTTTTTTCAGATGAAGGGATGATAGATAACCAATTTACATACGAAAATATATTTTCCATCTTAGTACATACCCATTATTTTTCTAACATAGTTAATTATTTGACAATAGGGGGGTTTCACCCACAGTTTTCCTATAAGGAAAGATGTAAAATTGTTAGGGAGAGTTCCTCCTACACATGGGTTGCACGATGCCTAATTGAGTTGAGACCAAATTATATTACGTGAAGACATGTGAGGGAGGATGAGATACATGACATATTACAAGGCTTCCATGATGATCCATGTGGAGGACACTATCTAGCAAAAAGAACATCTTACACTTGTAGGTTGCTTACTTCTAGTCTACTGTCCATAAGGATACTCACAGATACACCTCTCATTACGATGAATGTAAAAGAATGGGAAGGCCTAACAAAAGGAATGAGATTCCACTATAGACATAGATATCACTGGAATATTTTGATAAATTTATCCATAAATTTTTGTAAACATTCCATTGGACAGTTCGCCAAAGAAAATCTAATCCAAAGTCTACACTATATAAGGGATTTATTTTTCTATAGATTTTTGGATTTGTAGATTATGGTTAATTACATGTGCATGAAAATTTGAATTATGAAGAAAATAGATAAAAATGAAATAAAAACCCACAAAACACGATTGGCACAAGATATGACCTTAGGAACCTTTTCAGGAGAAAACATAGATGGAAAGTAAGGCCTCTTTGCTCACTTTCTCTGAATAGAAAATGGTTGTGAGTACAAAGAGGTATGGCCTATGACATGTGGGCTACTAAAATGCACAAATATTCTCTGTGTTCTCTATCTCCAATCCCTCTCGGATATTTTTGCTCATACATGGAACAAATGCACTTGAAAAGAATGGAACCCATTTTCTTCCTTGTGGCCCAATTATAACACAACCCAATAACCTACTAGCGGTTAGGTTTGAGTGCCTCATGTAACTACCCAGGTTAAAAATCCATGTAATAAAGTTAATAAAGGTAAAATAAGACCTTGGTCAAGTGACACATATTCCAAGCTGAATGTCGGGAAAAAACATAGTGATGGGGAATCACTTGTGATTAATTAATGGCCATGGAAATTGGCAAAGGAAATCGCAAAGGCTTTGGAAAGGCATGAGGAATTTATTGGAATTTTATTTATGAAAATAACGGAAAATAAGAGAAAATGAAGGTGAAAGGTCACATGTTTCTTGTGAGGGGGAAAATGAAGGAAAATAATGGAAAATTGAAGAAAATAGAGACCTCATTAATAAAAAGGGTTTTGAGGATCAATTGACAAAAAATTTTCAGTTCAGTTTTGGAGCTCTCTCTCTATTATCTCTCTCATACTCTTGGACAATAGATTTTTCTTGGAGCACTCTTGGAGGAATGTGGCATAATTGGGATTTGGAGCAAGAAGGTAAAGGAAGAGCAGGAAAGCGAAAGAGGACATCAGGATCAACAACTACAACAGATTTTCTTACAGGTACCGAGTTGCATGTATGATATACTTGCTAGTTTTGGCATGCAAGGCATATGGATGTGGTTTCTTGGTTATGATATGTCATTAGCATGGAGGATCACATGGATTGAAAATGGTTTTTCCTAGCATTTATATTTCCTGAATAGCCTTGATGTTGTGGGTTTTATCTTTGTTTTTGGTTGGTACTCATGTTACTTTGGTCATGGGTTGAGCTATTAGTTCCTTGAAGCCTTGGTTGGAAAAACACTCTATAAGTCCTGTAATAGCTAGGGTTGAGTTACTAGTACTAGAAGCCTTGTTTGGATAGACACTCTGAAATCCCTTGGTGGGTTGAGTTACTAGTCCTGGAAGCCCTAGTTGGAAAAAAACTCTGGAAGCTCGACAATACTTGTGGGTTGAGTTACTACTCCTAGAATTCATGGTTGGAACAAATGCTCTGGAGCCCTAGACAATTTGGGTAGAGACTGATCTGGTGATGGTTAGTGATGTCGGACCGTGAGGTGATAGCATTGGTTGGGGGTTGAGGTGGTTTGGCGTGTGGAAGCCCTAATTTGGTTTTGTATGGTTTGTTCCAGACATCCCACATTCATGCTTGGAATATGGCGCGAGGGTGATTGGATGAAAGAGAGAATTGGTTCAACCTAGTCAATGGTTGGGTGATACGTGGAAGTCCCAAACCTGGTTGCATTTTACACATGTTTGTAACAACCATAGTAAAAAATCCTTGTAAAAGTTGATAAAAGTAAAATAAGACCTTGGTCATGGGACACTTATAGCAAGCTGAATGTTGGGAAAAACATCCTAGTGTGGGTTTTTATATGGTTTATTATGGCTATGGAAATTGGCAAAGGAAATGGCTAAGACTTTGGAAAGACAAAGTGGCATTTTTTTATGAAAATAATGGAAAATAAGAGAAAAGGAAGGTGAAAGGTCACATGTTGCATGTGAGGAGGAAAAAGAAGGAAAATAATGGAAAATTGAAGAAATTAGAGGCCTCATTAATAAAAATCCTTCTGAGGATCAGTTCACAGACTTTTGTGAGTTCATTCTTAGAGATCTCATTCTATTATCTCTCTCGCATACTCTTGGAAACTTAGAGTTTTCCTGGAGAAATATTGGAGGAGTTTGGTGCACTTGGGATTTGGAGCAAGAAGGAAAATGAAGAGTAGGAAAGTGCAAGAGACCACTAGGATCAACAACTACAATGGGTTTTTATTGCAGGTATCAAGTTGCATGTATGATTTCCTCACTATTTTTGGCATGCATGGCATATGCATGTGGTTATTTGTTTATGATATATCATTGGCATGGAGGATTGCCTATATTGAGAGTGTTTTTCCCTAGCCTTTCCATTTCCTTGATAGCCATGGTGTTGTGGGTTTTACCTTTTTTTTTGGGTGGTTTTCTTGTGCCTTTGGTTGTGTATTGAGTTATTAGTTCTTGGAAGCCTTGGTTGGACAAACGCTCTGGAAGCCCTGTAACAACTTGGGTTGAGTTATTAGTCCTGGAAGCCTTGGTTGGAAAAATGATCTGGAAACCCTTGGTGGGTTAAGTTACTAGCCTTGGAAGCCCTAGTTGGAAAAACGTTCTCGAATCCCGACGACAACTGTGGTTGAGTTACTAGTCCTAGAAGCCCTGGTTGGAACAAACACTTTGGAGCTCCTGACAAATTGGGTAGGGACCAATCTGGTGATGGTTAGTGATGTCCGAACATGAAGTGGAATCACTGGTTGAGGGTTGAGGTGGTTTGGCCTCTAGAATCCCTGGTTTGGTTTTGATTGATGTGGTTTATGAGATCCCACATTCATGCTTGGAATATGGCACGAGGTTTAATAATTGAAAGAAAGATTTGTTTCAGCCTAGTCTATGGTAGGGTGGTTCATGGAAGTCCCATACGTAGTCAGCCTATGCAATCATCAATAAGATCTCTTTCACCTTGGTATTTTATGTGTAAATATACTTGTTTATATGGCTATTATATCCTTGATATTTCTGTTGGTTATATGCTGGTTATGACTGAGATTTATGACAATGATAATGTATGGATCTCATCATGTTTTGGTTAAAAACTGAATGTACAATAAATGTATGGATTAATATATGGTAATTCAGTTATTTTAATGAGGCATAATTTCTTCTTAATTATTCATAGATAAGTGTGAGACCCCTATGCTCATATATGTTGTTTAAACCTGTAGAATGCATATTTGTGACATGTTTGATGAAATATCTGTTATGGATAATAGGGATCTAGTCAAGTCCTTGTTCAAGTATTTACCTTCGTATCATTTTTCCTATGTTATTTTTCATTTCTGAAAGTTTCTTGGAGTTTGGGGCAATGGCTTGAGTCCTGGGCTTGAAAATGTGGCACAAAATTTGGAGTCGATGGCACAAAACTACCACAAAACGTCCCCAGTGACATGCATGCCTTGTTGTGGGAGCGACAGGAGGGTCCCAATCGTATGCATGCCCATGGAAATGGAGCGACTGGAGGGTCCCAGTAACATGAATTCCCATGTCAAGTAAGTGACTGAGGCTATAATGCAGAAACATGTCAGTTTGTTTCAGGGGCTGGTCATCTAGATGGGTTGGATGGATCTTGGGGGTTCTGTTGCATGTGTAGGAGGTCAGGTTGTCTGTGTTCCAGCGATTCATCTTCCTTAACTATTACATAGGGAGTTTAATTATATCATAGTAACTGTTCATCACATGTTTACCCCGGTTGGCCAGTTACTTGGGTAGATATGGGAGGAGGGTGTTACAGAGTGGTATCAGAGCATGATTCTGTTCTCCTTGGGTGATGTCTAGTTTCCGTTCCCCTTGGATGAATGTGCCGTCGTATGTACATTTTAGTTGCATATAGGTACTTGTGCTTGTGGTATATGTGCTCATTGTGTATGCTTTACAATGGACATGATTGTAGTGGTGTCACCATATGAAAATTGATGGTGTCGTTGTTGAATGTATTTTTTGTGAGTGTATGTCAGTCATGCATTAGTTATGTGTGTTAGTGTCTATATGTTGTTGTGCATACATTGAATGGATGGTGGTCATCGTCCATGAAGTCAGGGTATGTGGTCGGCATAGTCATGCATTGATAACTAAATAATGGATGAAAATATGCTTATATGTTGATATATATATATATATATATATATATATATATTGCGCTAATCTGGTTTGTCTTACAAATGAGACATCCTCCCCGAACTATTCCAAGGTACACTAGTTTGTTTATGATTTGGTTTAGCTAACATAATATACCTTGCAGGAAGAAGAGATAAAATATGACTAGCAAGATGGTAGACTACAAATATTATCCATGTGAATCAGATGAGAAACATAGTGTTGGGCACTCTTTTGAATTAGCAGACACATTGAGGAGTTTGAAGGAATAAATAAGGAGTTGTAAAGCAGACAATGATAAAATCATGCAGGCACATGAGAAACAAGCAGAATTCAATGCAATAATCCTTCTGATTTTTTTAGAATTGTATAGACAGGGGCCACTTCGGATTAGCTATGGACAGGAGGTTAGGAATAATGGGGCCTATGGCAGTAGATATCATGGTGGGCACATGTGATATGGAGTGAAACGATCAAGGATGGTATGTTCTTGGATACACCAGATAGGAGAGGTGATGGACATAAGTACTATTCTAGTTTTGGTTCTGCATGTATCATGGTCATCATCGTTGTCACCCTTACATGAGGAGTGATAGGGAATATTTTCTGGATGAGTTACAAAAAGAAAAGCCATGTACATTTGATGGAGATATGAAGAAATCACAGGATGCATAAACATGGTTTCTTGGGATGGATAAGTTCTTTAGGTTACATGATTACTTAGAGAACATGAAGGCGATAATAGCTATATTCAGTCTTAAAGGCAAAGAAAATATCTGGTGGGAAGATGTAAAGAACGTCAGAGACATTTATGAGGAGGAGTTGACTTGGAGTGAATTCGAGAGACAATTCAGGAATAAGCACCTATCAGAGAGGTACTATGACGACATGGGAAAATATTTTTATGAGCTAAATATGGGATCTATGACTAACAAGGAGTACACTAGCATGTTCTTGGAGTTATTGAGGTATGTACCTTACCTATAGGAGGAGAAGGCCAAGATTCAAAGATTCATTAGTGGGTTTTCGATAAATTTTAAAGACAATATTGGGTTTGATGAGCCTAAATCATTGGAGGATTCCATCTAGAAGCTAAATAATTATTATGAGTAATCAAAGTGCATATATGAGACTAAGTAGGGCTAGAAAGGTAATGCAAGGAATAAAGGGAAATGAGATAAGAAGTGAGCAATGGCTTAGGACACAGATAACAAAGATAATGCAACACAACACAAGAAGTTCAATGCATCTGACAAAGGACAGGGATTTCAGTTTGAGGAGAAAAACAAGGGTGCAATATGTAAGCCTATACAATGTTGGACTTGTGAAAAATATCATTGTAGGAGATATTTTCCACAACATCAAGGTGGTAGACCACAAATATACAGTGATCAGGAGGCACAAAATGTTGGGTATGTTGGCCAGAGTGTTCCTAGGATCTATGAAGCATTGGATAAAAGGGAGGAAGATCACCAAGCGTCTATTATAGAGATGGAAAATAAGCTTTATGATCAAGTGTTTATATTTTGATTGACCCTAGATCTAATGATAATTATGTTAATTCTGACCTGGTGGGAAAGTGTGGTTTGAATAAAGAAGTGCATGCAGAGTCTTGGTCAGTGCAGTTGGATACATGTACAAAGAAGTGAGTTCATCATTGGGTAAGATCTTGTGCATTTAAGGTGAATGGTATGTCTACATCGACACATTTTAATGTATTGTTGTTGGGTTCGTATAGTATGTTATTAGGAATGGATTGGTTGTATATTCATAGGACAAGGGTGGATTGTTATAACAAATCCATTGAGTGCTTAGATGAAAATGGAGAACATAGAATCTTATAGGGTAAGAAGAAAGCAACATAAGTTAGAATGGTGAAAACCATACAAGTGAAGCATAGTCGCAGGAAAGGGTGTGTGTTATTTGCCATGCATATTTATAGTAACAAAGGTAAGGAAGTTGAGGATGCAGATGTCTTGAGTAGGTACCCAGTTCTGCAAGAACTTCAGGATGTATTTTCCGCAGATATTTTAGAGTTACCGCCTCACATGGAAGTATAATTTTCTATCGAGTTGGTACTAGGGGAAACACTAGCATCAAAAGCACCATATAGGATAAGCAATCTAGAGTTGGTAGAGTTAAAGCTATAGTTAAAGGAAATGTTTGAAAAAGGATACATTAGGCCAAGTGTATTGCCATGGGGTGCACCGGTATCGTTTGTGAAGAAGAAGGATGGTACCCTTAGGTTATGCATTGATTACATGAAATTGAACAAGGTGACTATCAAGAGCATGTATCCGTTGCCGAGGATTGATGATTTGTTCAATCAGCTGAAGGGAGCAACAATGTTCTTGAAGATTGATATGAGATCAAGATATCAACAAGTATGCATTAAAGAAGGTGACATGCACAAGACAACTTTCCTTACCAGGTACATACATTATGAGTTGGTTGTAGTTCCTTTTGGTTTGACTAATGCTCCAACTAATTTTATGTGCTTGATGAATAATTTTTTGTGTCCTTATCTAGACAAGTTTGCTATTGTATTCGTTTAAGATATATTGGTATATTCTAAGAATGAGAAAAATCATGTCGAACATTTAACAATAGTGTGAGATTGCTAAGAGAGCAACAATTGTATGCTAAGCTTAGAAATTTCAGTTTATTTCAGACAAAGGTACATTAATTGGGACATGTTGTTTCCAAGAAAGGTATAGCAGTGGATCTAGAGAACATAAGGGATATCATGGAATGGGAATCTCCTAGGAATGTGGATGAGGTAAGATCATATATGGGTTTAGAAGGTTATTACAGGAGGTTCATCAGGAACTTCTTTTGCATTGCATATACTATCATGTCATTGCAATGAAAATATAAGAAGTTTAAATGAATAGAGGAATGTGCCTCAAGTTTTGAGCAATTGAAAAAATTGTTGACACATGATCCAGTGCTAAAGATTGCAAATCTAGATAGAGAAATCGTTGTATGCACATATGCATGTAAAAGAGGACTTGGTGGAGTTCTTATGCAGGAAGGATAGGTAGTATGTTACGAGTCACGAAAATTGAATGAGCACGAGAAAAAATATCTGACACACGATCTTGAGTTGGAAACGATCATTCATGCATTGGAGATGTGGATGCACTATCTTCTTGGCAGGAGGTTTGTACTGAGGAGCGATCATAGTGGATTGAGGTATCCATTTGACCAACAAAATCTAAATTACAAACAATATATATGGTTGGCCATGATCAATGAGTTCGACTTTGAGATCAGGGACATGAAAGGTAACGAGAATAGGGTTGTATATGCTCTTAGCAGGCAGATACAGGTAAACCACATATCAAAAATCAATTCTTATGGGATATATTTACAAGCTCGGATCTTACAATCAAGTCAACATGATAAAAGGTACATGGATCTCAAGCACAAGTTACAACATAATACAGGTATAGGTACATGTATTGGTACAAATACAGATACAGGTATAGGTACATGAAGTGGTACAGGTACAGGTGCACAGGATGTGGACTATCATCTTACAATAGATGGATTGGTTTGATTTAGGGACAATATCTATGTACCAGATGATAGTGAGCTCAAGAAGCTTATCTTGAGAGAGGTTCATGTGAAAACGTACTCAGGTCACCAGGGATATCAAAAGACATTGACAACAGTGATGAAGTTATACTACTGGTTGAACTTGAAGAACGAAGTGGTAGAGTTTGTGGCAAGATGCTTGGATTTTCGACAGCTAAAGGAAGTGTAAGAATTTGGGTGGGTTACTACAGTGGAAATGGGAGGTCATTTCCGTGGAATTCATCACAGGTTTTATGGTTGTGGTTGACATATTGAAGAAGGTAGCACACTTAATTCCAGTGAATTCTACTTATTCAACCAACAATGTAGCACAGGTTTTCAGCAGAAATGTAGTGAGGTTGCACGGTGTCACGATGAAGATTGTGTTAGACATGGATGCTAAGTTTAATTTAAGGTTTTGAAAGGAGTTTTTTGTAGGTTTAGGTACCGATTTGGCCTTCACTACAACTTATCATCCACATACAGATGGAAAAACAGAGAGGGTCAACATGATATTGGAGGAAATGTTGAGGATGTATGTGATGCATCAAAAATGGAAGTGGGAAGAGTATCTTCCACTGGTAGAGTTCGCTTACAACAATGGGTATCAATAATCTTTGAGGATGAGTTTGTTTGAGGCATTATATGTGTGGAGTTATAATACTCCTATTAGTTGGATTGATCCAGTTAACATGGTATTGATAGGACCATACATGTTGGCAGGGATGGAACAAGAAATGCAGGTTATCAAGAAAAATTTAAAGGAAAAACAGGATATACATAAAAGTTATGCAAATCAGAACAAGTTGTTTAAGGAGTTCCAGGTTGGGGAACATGTGTGCTTGCACATCAAGCCCAAGAAGAGCTCCTTGAAGATTGGATCATGTGCTAAGCTGGTAGCTTAGTTTTGTGGACCTTTCAACATTCTTGAAAGAATTGGAATAATAGCATATCGACTTGCACTACCTCAAAAAGTGAAAGTCCATGATGTTTTCCATGTGTCATTACTTAAGAAGTATGTCAAAGATGTTGATCATGTGATTGACTGCTCTGTATTTCTCGTGGAGCCATAAGGAAAATTCCAACTGAAACTGCAGTGTATATTGCAAAGAAATATGTTCATGCTGTGGAATCAAGAAGTAGAGCAAGTTAAAGTGTAGTGGAAGCACTTTGGGCGGGATGAAGCAACATGGAAGATGGCAGATCGGATGCTGGCTATGGTTGAGCGAATGTACTTGATATATGTCTTTGGTATATGCTTGGTATGATGTTTTGGTATATGTACATATGTATATGGATGTAAATAACACCATGAATTGTGTTATAAAGCTCTAATAAGCAGTATGGTGTCATATCATTATGGTTGTCATGTTGTTATGTTTTCATGTTAGATTGC
This sequence comes from Pinus albicaulis, assembly GCA_034641835.2. NCBI lineage: Eukaryota > Viridiplantae > Streptophyta > Pinopsida > Pinales > Pinaceae > Pinus > Pinus albicaulis. The sequence goes on from CM076574.1 coordinate 390,338,405, forward strand.
TTATCAGCAGGTTGATCATTGTAACTATCTCAATGAGATAATTTATAAAGCTCCATAGGAAGTATGTTTTTCTTTCAACAATATTTTTGGTTGTAGGTGTCGTTGAACACTAAGGATGGTGTTCCCCCAAGGGGGAGGGTTCGGTAAAAAACCTAGTCAAAATTCGATGTAAAAGTTAATAAAGGTAAAATAAGACCTTGGTCATGGGACATGTATTCCAAGATGAATGTTGGGAAAAACATCTTAGTGTGGGTGCTCATATGGTTTATTATGGCTATGGAAATTGGAAAAGGAAATGGCTAAGGATTTGGAAAGGAAATGTGGCATTTATTGGCATTTATTTATGAAAATAATGGAAATTTGGAGAAAATGAAGGTGAAAGGTCACATGTTGCATGTGAGGGAGGAAAATGAAGGAAAATAATGGAAAATTGAAGAAATTATAGGCCTCATTAATAAAAAAGGCTTATGAGGATCACTTTACAAACTTTTGTCAGTTCTGTCTTAGATCTCTCATTTTATTCTCTCTCTCTCTCATACTCTTGGACACTTAGAGTTTTCTTGGAGCACTCTTGGAGGAGTGTAATGCACTTGGTATTTGGATAAAGAATGAAAAGGAAGACCAGGAAAGTGCAAGAGGACATCAAGATCAAAAAATACAATGGGTTTTTCTTGTAGGTACTGAGTTGCATGTATGATTTCCTCACTAGTTTTGGTATGCATTCCATATGCATGTGGTTATTTGTTTATGATCTATCATTGGCATGGAGGATTACCTAAATTGAAAATGGTTTTGCCTTGCCTTTCCATTTCCTGTGTAGAAATGGTGTTGTGGGTTTTAAATTTGTTTTTTGATTGGCTTTCTTGTGCCTTTGGCTATGGGTTGAGTTATTAGTTCCTAGAAGCCTTGGTTGGACAAAAACTTTGGAAGCCCTGTAACAACTTAGGTTGAGTTACTAGTCCTGGAAGCCTTGGTTGGAAAAACGCTCTGGAAGACTTTGGTGGGTTGAGTTACTAGTCCTAGAAGCCATGGTTGGAAAAAAACTCTAGAAGCCCGAAGAAAACCGTGGGTTGAGTTACTAGTCCTGGAAGCCCTGGTTGGAAAAAATGCTCTAGAGCCCTAGACAACTTGGGTAGAGACCAATATAGTGATGCTTAATGATGTCTGACCATGAGGTGGAATCACTGGTTGAGGGTTAAGGTGGTTTGGCCTCTATAATCCATATTTTGGTTTTGATTGATGTGTTTGATGAGATCCCACATTCATGCTTGGAATATGGCATGAGGGTGACTGGCTGAAAGAAATATTTGGTTCATCCTAGTCTATGGTCGGGTGGTTCATGGAAGTACCATAATTGGTCGTCCTATACAATAATTAATAATATCTCTTTAACCTTGGTATTTTATGGGTAAATATACTTGTTTATATGTGGTTTATATGGTTGTTATATACTTGATATTTCTGTTGGTTATATGATGGTTATGACTGAGATTTATGATAGTGTTAATGTATGGCTCTCATCATGTTTTAGTTAAACACTAAATGTATAATGAATGTATGTCTTAATATATTGTAATGTAGTTATTTTTATGAGGCATCATTCATTCTTAATGTTTCTCAGATAAGTGTGAGACCCTTATGCTCAGATTTGTTGTTTAAACCTGTAGAATGCATATTTTTGACATGTTTGAAAAAATGTCTGTCATGTCTAGTAGGAGTCCAGTCAAGTATTTGTTAAAGTATTTACATTTATATCATTTTTCCAATGTTATTTTTAATTTCTAAAAGTTTCATGGAGTTTTTGGCAGTGGCATTAGTCCTAGCCCTAAACAAGTGGCACATAATCTGGGATTGTTGGCACAGAACTACCCATAAAATTCCCCAGTCACATGCATTGCTTCCTGTGGGAGAGACTAGAGGGTCCCAATCACATGCATGCCAATGTCAAGGGAGCGATTAAGGCTTTAATGCAAGAAAATGTCAGTTTGTATCAGGGGATGGTCATCTAGATGGATTTTATGGCTCCTGGGGGTTATATTGCTTATGTAGAAGGTCAGGTTGTTTGTGTTCCTTCGATTCCACTTCCTTAACTGTTACATAGGGAGTTTAATCATATCATAGTAAATATTTGTCACATGTTTACCCCGGTTGGATGGTTACTTGGGTAGATGTGGGAGGAGGGTGTTACAATGTTAATAAGAGCTCTTTACCTCTTGTATTTGATGGGTAAGTATAGTTGCTCATATGTGGTTTCTATGGCTGTTATATCCTTGTTATTTATGTTAGTTATATGTTGGTTAAGAGTATGTTTTATGACAGACTTAATGTATAGATCTCATTATTCTTTGATTAGAAAATTAATGAACAACGAATATATGAACTAATAGATAATAATGCAGATATTGTGATGAGTCATCAATGCTTCTTGATGATTCTCATATAAGTATGAGACCCCTATGCTCATATATGTTGTTATGACCTATAAATTACATATTTGTGACATGTTTAACGAAATTCCTGTCATGGCTAGTAGGGTTCAGATCAAGTCCTTGATCAAATTTTTTCATTAGTAACCTTGTTTTAATGCCATTTATCATTTCTGGGAGTCTCATGAAGTTCTGGGAAGTGGCCTGAGACCTATCCCTAAAAAAATGGCTCAGAATCTGGGGTTGTTGGCACAAAACTACCTGAAAAATTCCACAGTCGCTAGCATGCCTTGTTGTGGGAGCTGCTAGAAGGCTTCAGTCGCATGCATGTCTTCTCATGGGAGCGGTTGAGGGTCTAGAACAGTAAAATGTCAAGTTGTCTTAGGGGTTGGTCACCTGGAAGGGTTAGTTTGCTCCTGGAGGTTCTATAGCATGTGCAGAAGGTCAAATTGGTTGTGTCATGTCAGTTCCACTTTGGGAGTTGAATCATATCATAGTAACCCTTCGTCATATGTTTACCCTGGCGGACCGGTTAGCTTGGTTAACTGTGGGAAGGGGTGGTTATAGAGTGGTATCAGAGCATGGTTTCGTTCTCTTTGGGTGGTGTCTAATTTCTGTTATATTTGGGTGATATCCGATACCACAGAGTGGTATCAGAGCATGGTTCACCCCTTGGACTATATGGGTGGTATGTTGGTTATGCATACATGTCACTTTCATATGTGTTCTTTATGATTGTGGTATATGTGCTTGTTGTGTATGCATGGTGGTGGTCATGGTTGTAGTTGTGTCGCCATGTGAAAGTCAAAGATGTTGATGTTGGATGCGTTATGATGAGTATCTTTTAGTTATGCACTTGTTATGCATGTCAGTGTTTGCATGTATTGTGCTAATCTGGTTGGTCTTGTAGACGAGATATTCTCCTCGAATTATACTAAGGTACGTTGGTTTTTTTATGATTTGGTTTAGCTAACATAGTACGCCTTGCAGGAAGAGAAGAATAAATATGGCTAGTAGAATGGTAGAATATAGTTCACAAGATTCTCCCTATGGATCAGATGAGAAGCATGGTGATGAGTAATCCCCTCACATAGCAAACACCTTAAAAATTTTAAAGGCATAAATAAGGAGTTGCAAAGCATATAACGATAGAATCATTCAATCACAAGAGAGACTTTCTAGGGAACATGAGAAACAAGTAGAAGTAAATGTAATTATTCTTTATAGTTTGTCAGACTTGCAAAGATAAGGACCGACTAGAATCAGTCATGGACAGGAGGATAGGAATAACAAGGCATATGGAAGCTGGTCTCAGAGTGGGCACAAGTCATATAGGGATGAGACAAATAGAGATGGAAGATTCTTGGATACATTAGACAAGAGAGGTGATGTACACAGGTTATATTCTATTTCTAGTTATGAAAAGTATCATGATCATCATTGCTATCATCCTTAAGGAGGAATGACAGGGGATATTTTCCAAATGAGTTCAAGAAAGAAAATCCACCTACATTTGATGGGTAAATGAAGAAGTCACAGGATGCAGAAGTGTGGTTTCTTGGACTGAATAAGTTATTTTGGTTGCATTATTACTCAGACAAGATGAAGGCCATAATAGCTACGTTCAATATTAAAGGTAAGGTAGATATTTGGTGGCATGATATAAATAATGTCAGAGATATTCATGAAGAGGAGTTTATTTGGAGTGAGTTTGAGAGACTATTCAGGAAGAAGTATCGATCAGAGAGACACTATGATGACAAGGAAAATTAATTCTATGAGATGAATATGGGATCTATGATCGATGAGGAGTACACTAGCATATTCTTGGATTTATTGTGGTATGTGCCTTATTTGAAGGAAGAGAAAGCGAAGACTTAGATATTTACTAGTGGGTTTCCAGTAGAATTCAAAGACATGATTGAATTTGATGAGTCTAGATCATTGGAGGAGGCCATTCGGAAGCTAAATCATTTTTATGAGAAATCAAAGTGCATATTTGAGGCTAAGTAGGATTGGAAAGGTAATGCAAAAGGTAAAGGGAAATGGGATAAGAAGCGAGCAAGGCCTCAGGTAACAAGTAACAAAGAGAATGCAACACCACATAAGAAGTTCAATGCATCTGATAGAGGACATGAATTTTGGTCTGAGGAGCAAAAGAAGTGTGCAAGTTGGAAGCATTTACAGTGTTGGAATTGTGGAAAGGATCATCGTAGGTGATATTTTCCACATCATCAGGGTCGTAGAACAAAAATTTATAGTGCTTAGGGGGCACAAACATTGGACGATGTTGGAGAGAGTGTTACTCAAATTTATGCAACGTTGAATAGCAGGCAGGAAGATCACCTAACATCTATTATTTATATGGATGATAAGATTTGTGATCAAGTTGTTTCTATTTTGATTGACCCTGGATAAATTATAGGTATGTTAATCCTATCCTAGTGGATAAGTGTGGTTTGAATAAAGAAGTGCACACAGAATCTTGGTTAGTGCAACTGGCTACAGGTAAAAAGAAGAGAGTTCATCATTGGGTAATAGCTTGTGCATTTCAATTGAATGGTATGCCTACATCAACAAATTTGAATGTATTTTTCCATTGGGTTCATATAATATTATTTTTGGTATGGATTGGCTATATCTTCACAAGACCAAGGTGGATTTTTATAACAAGGCTATTGAGTGCTTGGATGACAATGGGGAATTAAATATCTTATAGGGCAACAAGAAGGAAACATCAATAAGAATGGTGAAAACTATGCAGGCCAAGTGGAGTCATAGAAAAGGGTGCATTTTTTTCAAAGTTTCCAGTGATAAAGGTAAGGAAGTTGAAGATGCAGATGTCTTGAGTAGGTACCCAATTCTACAACAGTTTTAGGATGTGTTCTCGGAAGAGATTTTAGAGTTATCGCCTCATAGAGAAGTGGAATTTTCTATTGAGTTTGTACCAGGGGCAGCACCAACATCAAAGGCACCATACATGATGAGCACTCCAGAGTTATTAGAGTTAAAGCTGCAGTTGAAGGAATTTTTTGAAAAAGGATACATTAAGCCTTGTATTGCCTTGGGGGGCATCGATGTTGTTTGTGAATAAAAATGTTGGCACTCTTGGGATATGTATCGATTACAAGATGTTGAAAAAGGTAATTGTTAGCTCAAGTATGTTAGTGATCAAATAACTCTTTTAGTTGTTTTCCATAAATTCATAGTTAAATTATTTTTAATTTTTCCAACAAGTTCTCAGAAAATAATTTGGTCATTGAAGAGTTCTAAATCATGTTTGCTTCTCCTTCATTTCATTCATCGCCACCATCATTGTCAAGGTCATATCCATCATAAATCAGTGTCAAGGTTACCATCTCTGTAATCATCATTTAAGAGGTCTACGGTTAGGTCACTCCATTTTATATAGGTCACTGTCTAGGTTCATCTCTGACATTGAAAAATGTTCAAATTTTCACTTAAAGTAAGGCAACAACCCTCCATTCTACTCATAAAACCCTAAGGAAGGAGCAAGAATGTTTATGAAGATGAAATAAAAGCCACCTCTCTTGTTTGATATGGATAAAGTTCGAAAAAGGTTCAAAGTGACTCATTCCTGTCTCATTGTCTCATGAAAAAGAAGAATTTTGTCTCACTGTCTCATTTAAGGACCAAAAGGTCATCTTCACTATCAGAGTTTCAAAAGAGGTCATTTTGACTCACTTTCCCAGTCAAATGAAAAGGGAGTCATTTCCAATCTCAAAGACACCTTATCTTCTTTTAAAAGGGTCATTTCCAATTGTGAAAGTTCAGAGGTGTGAAAGATTTAAAAGGTTTAAAAAGCAGTCTCACTGTCCTATGAAAAGGAGAAGTTTATCTCATTGTTTCATTCAAATGTCCTTAAAGTCACCTCAAATGTCAAGGAGTTCAAAAGAACTTCACTCTACCTTCTTATATGATTTTTAAGGAGCAAGATATCACTTTTCAAGTGCAAAAAGGTTAAAAATTCATTGTAAGTGTCAAAAGAAGAGGTAAAGGGTCATCAGAGTTTATAAAAGGCAAAAGAAACCGTCATATTATTCATTTTTACCCTTTTCATTGTATGTGAGAGCAACTCTCCACTTCATTTTCCCTCCATACTCTCTAAACTCAAAAATACAAAGCTTAAATCCCATCAAAACCCGCTTACAACCCTTTAAAACCATCCTTGTTACGCTTCTAGGCATTGTAATACATTGCTGGATTACAATGTTACCCTTCTGAGGACACTGCGCAGCATTGTGTTACGTTTTTGGAGCACTGCGCAGGCGCCGCGCAAGTGCTACGCACATTAGTTGTTATGCTCATGTCTCCACTATTGCGCTCCTATAACACTGTGTTACACTCTTGTACATAGTTGTTACGCTTCTGTAAGGTGGAATTTTTTCGGTGTTTTGAGCTTGAAACCCTCCAAATCATTCAAGGCTTGTGCTCCCATATTTGGTGTGGCCTCCCTACAAGGTAAGGTACCCTATCATGCTGGTGTTTGATTGATGTTGAATATTTAAAACCTTTTCATGTAACTTATGTCTTCTCCACGTTGTTCAATGTCCATATATAAAAAAATATTTTATTTTGTTAAACCCTAACCTATCCCTTTGACCTAAAACCCTACCCCATCACATAAAATATATCCATACATCCGATATGTATTATCATCACAATCCTATCACCTACACCACTACCCCTAACATGCCTAAATTCATTCATGCCCTAACTCAAGCTTTTCCACTTGCCTTCATTCCACTTGCACTGTGGAGATAAGGTGCCATACTCCTCACTGAATTTTTATCAAAATTTTTACTTAGATTCATAGCCCTTGTTTCACCTTATTAACCTAAAAAATATTTTATACTAGTTTTTCCCACAGTGTTAGTATGAATCTTTTGTCGAAGTGTACAAAAAAAGACCACTTTAGCTACGCATAACTTATAGCCCTAACATCAAATATGGCTGCCAATATCTTCAGATCTGCAGTTAATTGATCAAGACAAATGCTGCAAAAATCCAGATCTATGCATAAAGAGACATTAAGCAGTAAAAGTAAGGTTTTGCTCCATACATCCAATAGACAAGACAAGAACAATATTTTTGAAAGAATTTTTTGTATTAAGGGCACCTGGGAGGAAAACAAGAAGGTGTTTCCAATTCTCCTCAATGGGATGGGTTCTTGGAAGTCCTCAACACTTCAGATCTAGTGTTTCTCTCTCTTGTTGGTGTAGAAAACCCAGACAAAGATAGAGCTTAAGGGGAGCTTAAACAACAAATAATGGAAAATTTGACAATGATAATGGCTCAAAGTCAGACCAAGAGTATAGATCCAGAGTGATCTAATAGGCAACCAAAGGTCAAGAATGGTAGGAGAAACCCTCCTATTTATAACAAAATATTGGGTCATTCTAGATCTTGGTGCATGATTAAAATAACATTAACCAAATCTAGATCCACCTTTTATGGAATATTTTATTATATTTGTTGGAGGGAAAAAATATTTGACTTGGGTCAAATCCCTTTATTTGTGAATAATAAATAAATAAATGATTTATTTATCATTTTAAGGAAGTGGTTGAAAGATAATCAAATAAATGATGATTTATTTAATTATTTATGGGTGATTTAGTCATATTTAACAAGGAATATAATTTAAATAAGATTTAAATAATTATTCCTAGAAAATAATAAGATAAATAAAGATTTATCTAATTAGTTTCTTTGTTTTGGGTTAAACATGACCAGGAATAATAATTAAATTATTGTTTAATTAATTATTCCTTGAGGAAAATCAAACAAATATAGGTTTGGTTAATATTTCCTTTTGGGGTTTCCTGTTTAGACCATAAACAACCTAATAAATGTGTTTTATTAAGTTATTTTACATAGTGAAAGCAATTTTACTTAGGGTAAAATTGGTCTTACATGGTGTACTTGGGTCCATCTAATGATAGTAGGTTAGATGACCAAAAAATGGTGTAACAGATTGCCCCCCAGCGTGCGAGTGTTAGGAGAAAATCATATGACCGAAGTGCGTTGTAAGAACTCAATCACCAGACATCAACAAGGGAATTCAGAGAGAGAAATGTAAGGTAGACTAATGTGCTGAAGAACTAGACCCTGAGGAGATGGGACTTGCAGGTGCAACAAGGCTCTTTGTATGAGAGGGTACCTGTGCTAAAGGCGGCGGGGGAGGCATACCTATGCCCGCCGAGACAAAGTACAAAATAATAGTGTGTCCAGTAAACAAGGGATCGAACCATAAAGTATAGCCGACATAAATATGAGCCAAATAAAAATACAATGAGGGATCCCATATACATGCTGTGCCTGGGATAACAGCCTGGACTTATACAATAATATCTGAGTACATGAGATACAAATACAACCCAAATTCCCCCTATAAGCGGGGAAGGGCTCCCAAAATCTGACTGATACATGCAAATCAAAGAGGCGCTGCAAGCGGCTAAAACCGACATCATCAAATATATGGAGCTGCATCGAAGGCTGCAATGAAGAGGTCATCTGGGCATGTGGGGGGCTACCTGCAGGGCCACCCCTCATGAGGGCTGAGACATCTCACACACACCCGGGAATCACCAAAAGCTACTGCTGCATCACTGAACCATCAAGCATACAGATCTCGATCATGCTGAAAGGAGCTGGAGTGGAGAAACAATCAATTCAAAGGGAAAGGAGAGATCCCTTTGCCTGATTCGAGGCACCGAACAAGAGTGGAAGCTGGAACCAAGGTACACCGCCCTCTAGACCTGTCTTCTGGAATGAAGGAGCTGATGTCGACAGAAGGAGGTCCGCCATAGGTGAGGCAATGAGAGATCCTTAACTAAGGCACGAGAGAAAATAGTAGAGCGACGGACAGATTAATACCAATGATGATGGTGGAATGGAGGGGACTGAGTAGCGAATGGACGACTTCCCTTGCTAGAGCATAAAGGGCATGAATGACATGGCAGAGACTGACACAATATCATCAGGGATAGGGGACAGTGGGACTGAAGGCCATAATGTGCAACACAAGAGAGAGACCAAGAAATGAAGGATGGAGGACTATAGCGGGGTACAAAGGGACTCGGGATAGACTCCATGAATGTGATGATGACTCAACTTGGATGCTCTAAATAAGGGCGACTCGATGGTGCTGCCACACAGAAAAGGTCCCATGGGGGACCATGAAAACATGAGTACAAGATGGTATCTCATGACGAAAATCGACACGAACAAAGACAAGTATGGAGGCAAAGTGGTGCCCCAAATACAAGTGTTGTAAGTGAGGAAATTCGATTTTGGGGGGAGGTGAAGTGACCCATATTGGACAAAATGTGTCCTGGTGAAGTATCAAATCACAAAAAACTAACAGATACCCATTTGAGGGCTCGGTGAGAGCTTTCCAATGGTTCAGACGGTTTGTCAAACGGAGCTACGGTGTGGTCGTAGTAGGCAAAAGAAAAAACAAGGGTTCTCTTTTAATAAGGCAGTTTTCCCTCCAAATTCACTTATTTGCTAGTGTTGCTGTGGTGAATGTAGAGAGGAGAGAAGGCCCTAAATCTTGTGGCGAGTGTAGCGGACAAACCGACCGTTGGAATCGAGATCTGTCAGTTGCAGGTAAGAGGCCTAACCTTACTCTTTCATTTTGATGGATTGAAAGTTCAGATTAGGGCCCAGAATCTCAGGAACATACCCTCTTTCACTTCTACGGCCGGGTCGCACTTTTTGGGCCAAAAAATGTGACTTGGGAAGCAGGTTTTGAGCCAAAAAGTGCGACCTGTCCCAGGATTGGGAAAAAAAGTGCGACCTGGAGGATAAAGGAGATTTTAGTGCTATTTTAGGGCTGAGATTTGGGTTTTGTGATTGGTTACAATGTTTCCTATCTGTATACTGACAAAGATGATGTGTTTGTGCAGATATGGTAGATATACGGGTCAACTGGAGAGAGAGAGACCTGGGTACATTACGGTCAGAGATCCAGGCAGATCAGGGTGTCCGTCGTGTATTGGCCAGATTTGGGGTTTTGAAGTTTTTGGAGAACCCTTTGATGAGAGCTGGGGAGCCCTTGTTGTCCTGGATTGTCAGTTACTGGGATCCAGATCATGAGGTCTTTGTAGTGCAGGGGCACAGGATCGAATTGAAAATCCAGGATCTGTATTTCCTGATTGGTCTCTCGCCACTTGGGATGGTGGGAAATACGCAGCTAGTGTTACCGTGGGGGCGGAACATCATGGAGTTTGTGGAGCGACATTGTCGACCGGGTCTCCAATTCAAAGGGACTCGGATACCAATTGGGGACCTAGAGAGATTAGAGACTCGTGCAGTGGCCGCAGCGGTGCTGTGGATCCTGGGCAACCAGGCGCTCCATCACATCACTGGGGGGTAGATGATGATTGTGGAGAGTGTGTTGAGTGGGACCTACTATGGGTGGGCCCAAATGATGTTGGTGTCATTAAAACGACAGCTGTCACTTTGCAAGCGGCAAGTGAACCACGATTGGTCGTATGGGAATTTATTGTGCTCCTTCTTTCTTGAGAAGATCCCGACCTTACGACCTCATATAAAGCTCCCAGATGGGGGCCCGAGAGAGCCCAGGATGCGCCGGTGGGGGAGACTACTGTGCAGAGGAGGAGGAGGGGCGGTCGGACGGGTGTTTCGACCTGAGTTCTTTGCCCATTGGGATCAGATGCCATTATACATAGACGAATATCCCTATAGTGGGATGAGTTATTGTGGGGATCTGGACCTACCACTTCCGCCTGGTCGAGTATGGGGACCTGATGGTAAGTGACAAGTGACTACTCTTTTTTGGGCATGTTAAAGTTATTGAACAGTAGATAGGGTACTGATTCATGTACTTTTGGTATGCAGATATAGCTCCGGTAAAACCGGCCAGATATATGGGACGACCGGCAGCATCAGGAGCTGCAGGCCCGAGTGGATCGAGAGCGGCGCATAATGAGGATGCGGCCACCCTCCTGGAGGAAATCCGCCGTAGATGCAAGAGGTTGCTGACCGGTGCTTCAGAGCGCAGGTGGCAAGACTTAGATGACCAGTACATAGAGCCATGTATTGGTCTACCCTCGGAATGGCGAGGTGTCATGCGGCACATGGCGATGGCTGGTCAGGGGATACGTGATCTACAGGCTGCAGGAGTAGAGCCATTGGCTTGGGATCCGCCAGATAGTGATTAGGTGTGGGACAGGTGGTGCCCCCAGTTTTGAGTTTTTTGTAACATGCTATGGGCATGTCATATGTATCAGAGTAGATGGACTCTAAACACATGTTTTGCGACACATATGATGGATATGCATATGTTTTAATGATTATGAATGTTATTGTCTTGTATAAAATGCGTGTGATAAATGCCAATCTAGAGCATGGTTTGCAATGCTATCTACATAGTGATTTTGTTCTCGAGGTACATGGTTGAAAGTTATGGTTTCAAATTCACGTATCAAGAGTTTCACTCGTAAATATCATCTAAAGAGGATAGGATTATGCACACGATAGACACCATTTAGTTGCATGACCAAAAGTAGGGAATCTAAATGAACATGCAGATGGAGGATGCGATGAGAGAGGGCATCGACTAAGAGACCACGCACTGCATCATATTCGGCCTGATTATTGGTGGCAGTACCAATGCAGACCCCGTTCGAGAGAACAAGGGCATGTAAGGGGGTGAAAATGGCCCAACCTGCCGAGGCTAGATTCCGGGAGTAACGAATGGCACCATCGGCGTAACTGATATAAGGTGGGGACGGGAGGTCCTACCGAATAGTGTTACGAGACAAAAAATGGGAGGAGGAGGAACAATGACGACAGCGTGAGTGTATAGTAGACATCGAGCGGCAACTGCGGGAGGGAGGGCGATGGGCAGGATGGCTATGACTCATATACGAACTAGATGGTGGTATATGAGGGCTATAGGAGGTATGGCTGGGACTCGGGCTGCGGAGGTCAACATAGATACGGGTGGTGTTATCCCGTTTATGGGCGGGAAGGATGAGGTCATGGGTGGAGAAGGCTTCCAAGAGGGCATCCTGACGGGAAAAGAGGGGATGCTGAGAGGAAGGGAAACCACATGACGCGACAAGGCTACCTAGATCATCTGTATAGGAAGAAAGGCTAACATACAGATCGTCATGGGGGATGACAGAGGAACAGATAAATAGATGGTCAAAAGATGTTGAGCCCAGGGTGGTCACTAAAGGGGGGTCGAGCGAAACAATAGGGGAGGAATCCGAGGGGATGGTCCCCAAGGGTCTCATGGATGATGATAGGTAGAAAATGGTGGTAGTAGGTTCCGACATCTGGACATCAGGGGGGGGGGAATGTCGATGGGAGCGGGTGGATCCTCAGACTGACTTGAAGCATACTGCGCGAGTATGGGAGAGGCAGATTTATTTTTTTCAACCTCATACTCTCGAACTACCTCTAAAGAGGTGCGGTAATGCGTTAGGTGAGGAAAATGGTGGGAGTAATGGCCATGGACACCGCACAAAGCACAAGGTTTGTTGGTGCAGATAATCTTGGGGTTCTTGGTTACGGACGAGGAAGGAACAGAGGCTTCAGGGACCGTAGACTCAAGGAACGCGACTTTAACCATGGGTTGAATACGGGGCAATTCAGGACAAGTATGGGTGGCATGATCGACGACATCACACAAGGCGCAAGGCTTTGCGGGCGGAGGAGGAGCCGGGTTAGTCGGGGTGGCCTTGTCTTTGGATGCCCCCTTGCGAGCTTTGCCTTTCTTTCCTGGAGCTGTCACCACAGGGGCAGGGTCCTGGGGGCATGGTGGCAACGGTAGAAGCGAGGGGGACCAGTTGAACCGGTGTCAAAGTAAGATAAGGTTTGGGGTGACCAGGTGGGGTAGCGGCTAGAGGGTCAAGGTACCAGACGGGTATACCCAAGGTCGGGTTGGGGAGAGAGAGGGTGGCCATGATGGGGACCGTATAGAATCCGGGAGGGGGAGCAAGGAAAGGTATCTGACCAGCTGGATAATGACCAGAAGGGGCGACACCAAGATGGTTGAGGCCTGGGGGAACCGACCCAGGAGGATAGAGGGGTTCAGGGATACCAGCTGTAGGAGGAGGGCCAGAAGGAGGAGGTCCGACTAGCTGAGATAAATGGCTAGGAGCGGGTTGCGGTGGGCGAGGTTGAGTCAGAGGTTGCTAACTAGCCGAAGCGGGCCGCTTAAGGGCAGCCCGAGACGATTGCATCATGCAAACATTCGATAAGCTGGAATCAGAGACATGAGGAGGAGGGAGACCAAGGAAAGTTCCAAGCAAAGAGGAGTCTTTGTAGACGCCGGGAGAGACACTGGTCAAGGAATCGACGGTTTGTTTATTGGCTACAGAAGAGATGGTCGTCTCAGGGGAGGTCTGAGACTTTGGCTCATGTTATGTCAACTGGTCGATGGTGACTATCTTTCCATTGTGAGGAAAAGACATCTTGCGAAAAACCGCGGATGGGACAGCAGACATGGCATAGGTGTAGCTTCGCCCCAAGAGAATGTTGTAATCTAGAGGGGCGTCGATGACTTCGATGTCAACGCAAACAGTCTTGCCCGCAAGAGTGATAGGACAATTACGGAAGAGGCCAATGGGCTAGGAGGCGTGGCCATCCCATGCTCGAAGGGCGATCGTGGAAGGGGCCAACTCAGGAGATCCGAGTTGCTTCCAAACCAAAGCGGACATCACACAGGTGGATGCCCCCTCATCAATTATACACCGAGAAACATTAGCGTTCTGAATTTTGACTGGGATTTGGAAGGCTACGGAAGCAGGAAGAGGAGGATGTTCTGATTGATGGGCGTCGAAAACAATCATTTGGTCATCAGCAGGATCTACAGCACCCATGGCAGATAGTAGAGCCTTCTTTTGGGAAGGGCACGACTAGAGGAGTTCCAATGTGGAAATGGAAGCAGGAGACTGCGCCAAATCATCTACTATGCTATACGAATGAGCAGCTCGACCAGGAGCAACATTTCAGCGTAATGGTCCCTTAGGAATCTTGGTATGAACCTCAAATTTGGGTTGAGGGATATGTAAGGGACCATTGGATGTCGAAAGAGGCTCTGTAGAACCTGAAGAAGGGGACTCGGAGGAAGACTGAGCGGGAGGCTTGGGGTACTAGAGAGACCGAGTTTGAAGGTTAAGGTCGACGGTTGGAGATGGATCAGAGTTCATCATGAGGATCTGGTAATCAAAGGAACCAGAAGGGGAAGGTTGAGTGGCGACCTAGCTGTCAGGTGGTTGGGCAGCCACGAATCCTTGCTGGGGGAAAGGATCGGTAAACACAGCTGGTTGAGTAGTGGCCACATTAGGGGGAGCATGAGGGGAGGCATGTTGTCCTCGCAATGTGGCTTGAGACTCCCACATCTGCCACATCTGTGGTAGAAGGGGACAATCGTGAGTGTAATGACCGTAAACACCGCAACACGAAAAAGGCTTATTTGTGCGAATAGGCCTGTTCGGCTTGGGCTGAGTGCCCTATTGCTGATTAGCAATGTTAGGGTCAAGACCTTGAGGATTGGGTCCACGAGTACCAGGGGAAGATTGATTGTGATTGCCTTTCTGCCTTCTTTGAGAGGAAGGGGGATTAGTCGCTCCTTGCTGTGCAAATACTTGCCCTGGAGGGGGCTATAGGTGCTGTTGCTGGGGTTGAGAAGGCAAGGGGGGTGGAAGAGCAAATGCTGGAGGAGCTGGAGCACCAGGTTGTGGATAAGGATAATGGTTAAGTTGGGCAACATTGAGGTAAGCAGGAGGTTGGGCAAAAGGATGAGGCATGCCATATCCTGGGTACATGCTACCTGGAGGGGGAAAAGTGCTAGAGGTCGGCACCTAGGAACAAACAACTTATAGAAAGTTGAGCATACGGATGAGAAAGGGGCTACAACGATACGTCGACGAATGAGATGCCCCGGGGACGTTAGTGCCACCACGCTGGGGAGGTCGGAAGGACGATATAAACATAACGGTGGCGTAGATTAGGTCATATTTCAAGGCTATTTGGAGGGCGGCTTCTTTGGTTTGAGGGAAATGGGAGGTGACATCTTTGCCAATGGGAGCTACAAGAGTGCAAAGGAACCAGTCCATATAAACTCGATCTTCGAAGGGGGTTCCTCGACATAAGCTCCGTCTTCGTCGCCATTCCTGGACATGAGTGGAAAGATGGGTCGAAGAGGTTTGCTTGAAAGAAGTCAAAAGCTCCGTACCAGTATCGTATCAGAGAGGGAGCTGGAAATAAGATAAAAGGCTTAGAAACGATGGCCGCAAGGTGGTATGGGCAGATGTGGCACGATCAACATGCCATTTAGAAGCTTCACCTGCCACGTAAAGCGTGCGTTGCGTTTTCCTTAGAAAGACGGATGGAATCATCGGTAATGGAATTGGAGGAACACCACATGTGGAAAGATCGAACATGGTTGGTTGGATCTTCTCCAACAAGGCCTTCGAACTTAAGGATGTCGGAGGGGAGCTTGGTTGGCATAGCAGGCCAACCAACATCGTGGCGGATAGGGTCTTTGATCAACTAATTGAAATCGGGGAGGCTGAGGCCTGCCATGTAAGGGAGCAAGGGTGCAGCCGAGGTAGTTCCTGTGGCGGTTCCACTAGTAGTTGTCTCGACATTAGGGCTGGGATTACCGCTAGCGTTAGGCCCTGGACCAGACATAGTGAAGGTGACAGGGGGATAACCATAAGTAAAAGGAGAACCCAATGAATCAAAAGAGGAGTCAGAGTGCGGACTCGGAGGAGGACTAACTTGACGACGGTGGGAAGGAGTAGGTCGACCGACCGGAAACTGAGGGTGAAGGCCAAGAAGTCTCCAGGATGTGCGCCTTGGGGGCACAATGGTGACAACACTAACACGGCACAAGGGGAAGAATAACGACCAACAAAGGCAGGGAGGTGCAGAATAAATTGATTACAATGTCGAAACAAGGGCAGAAAGGTGCAGTGTCAATTGATGTTACAATGTTTTAAAGTCTTTGCCTGGCGGTGTTAACCAGGCTCTTCTTCGCTTAGGGTGAGTGTGTGGCATGCATTAATTTTAATTTTTAAACCCAAACGTTTTGAGAGCAAAAGAAAAACTGTGCTGCGTAACTAAAAATAAAGCTGCAGAGAACAGTATATAATGCTGAAATAACAGAAAATTACAGCTAAAAATCATCGATCTAACCCAAAAAGGCGGGTCTCTCAAAACTAGGCTAAAAGAGGGAAAAAAAATCGAGTCAAAACACACTAAAAGAGGCCAATAGATCTAAGGTCGGGAGGGACAGGGATCTAAAGGAGAAATTTGCTGAAAAGAGGTGCAGAACACGGCTAAGGGGCAGGGGCAAGGTGGCTGTAAAAAAGGAGGAAATCATCAAAAAGCAGAAGGGACAAGGAGGAGGCCCTAAAGGTAGATCCAAACAAAACTTCAGGAGGTGATTTGAAAGGGAGAAGAGGGCGGTAAGAAAGGGATGCGAAAGGAGGTATCGGATAGAAAAGGGAAGAGCTGAAACTTCTGAAAAATGGAACTGCACAAAGCAGCCACCCTCTTCCACAAAGTGGAGTTCTTGGAAACCCTAGGGGGCTAGGTTCCCACTTAGATGAGCAAAAAAAATCGAGCTGAGTCTAGGCCAGGAGAGTGAGACGGAGTGGAAAACCCTGACAAAAGCTTGAGAAAAACCCATAAAAATTACGAGAAAAATAAACGCGAGAAAAAAAAGCGGGTCGCGGAGTTACGACCTTTTACGTGGGAGTCACGAATGTTGAAATTTAGAAAAGTGCGACACAGATGCAGATCCACGATTCAGGCTAAAAGTGCGACACGAGAAGCTGCAGGTGTCCGTGACGGATTTCGAAAAAGTTGCCGTCTCGGTCTTGGCGATGTACATCCCTGTGTAATGAGTCCGAAACACGCGGAAGTTAGAAATTTTAATGTTTTATGGTTTTATAGGTGTAAAAACATAAAACAGGAAAATGTGCCGATCAAGATCTCGTAAAATACATGGTAATTTTTGCAAAGCATGTGCGCATGTGCTGCCCAAATCAATTGATCATTTTGACTTGAAAACTTGAACTTTTTTTGTCCTGAATGCCTCCAAATTTTTGCAAGTGAACAATGATTTGTTTGGGGTGCAGAATGGGCTTTACAGAATTAGGAATTTTATTTAAACTTTGCAACCCACTTTTCTAATTTTTTTTAAGCCTTTTTTATTTTCCACTGATATTCCTTTGTTACTAACTCTCTGACCTTTCTAGTTTGCAGGTGACTTAAAAATATTAAGGCTAACCTTTCCTTGTCTCATTGATGTCCATTAACAACCTTTCTTTGTAGGTGAATGAAATGATGAGTTTGACCCTACTTTTACGTCTCGAGGCATGACACATTTTCCCTGGAAACTTTGGGAGGGCTGCATATAGTAGTATCTTCAAAGCTTTCTTTGTTTTCCATTACAATATTGAATTTATCTTTTTCACCTTTTCTTACTAAAAATTTTATACTATTTTCATGCAGGTTGATAAGATGATGAATTTGACCCTATTTTTGCTACTTGAGGCATATAATTTCATTTGATACCTCTGGGACTCAAACACAAGGCAACATATTCAAAACCCTGTGTGATTTACACCATGAACTTATGTTTTTCACCTTAGCTGGCAGTTTTAAGAAGTTTGTGTTCCTTTTGATACTGAATATTTGACACATTTATTTGACACAACAGCAACCTCAAAAATCTTCTTTAGATTTCACCTTGGAGTTCAACATCATGTTTGTATCCCTTCTTTGGCCACTTCTGATTTTCAAGTGTCTAAAAACACTAAATTTACTTTTCCTACTGATATTCTTCATACCTTTTCCCTTTGAGGCAATGAGACATTCACCTTGGAAAACTTTGGGATTCTTTCACACTTCAAAAATTTCACAATCCTTTCTTTGCTAGCATCATGGAGTTTTTAACCTACACTTTGCTCATTTAGGCATAGCAAACTCATTTTTTACAATTGTGGGATCTGATCACAGTGGCATCTTCAGAATCTTTCTTTGTTGTCATCATGGAGTTCAACTCATGGTCTCACCTTCACTGGCCATTTTCCCAAAACCTTAGGTGTCTAGAATGCTTTAAGACAATCATCAGTTTTGTCTTCTAAGTTCTCTATATCCCTTTCAAGTTCATTCATTTCTATCTAGTTCACCTCACCTTTTTCCCTATCTCATCAATAATCTCTAATAAACTTCTCTTCATGTTTGGTTTTTGGTGTACCTCCTCCATGGTCATTTCTGCATTTGATCCTTGTTTGGCATTCAAGTGGGTCATTAAGCTCAAAACCTTAGTTATCCTTAACAACAACTTTTTTCTTTTTTCTTCTGCTGTGATTTGTCTTCATTTGAGAGTAGACCACCTACCTTACCAACACCTTCTATTGATGGAACTCTTCACACTCCTACAGAAGTGCCAAGTTTGTCCATTTTCCTCTTGCAGACCTTGGATTTTATAAGGTAGTCTTCTTTGGAAACTTTTTAGATCCTCTCTTTAATAACCATGTCTCAACATTTCAAGACCTCTGAACCATATTATAACAAAGAGAAACAATGTCTGAAACACCAATGATGACCTTAGACCATATGAAACCCTAATTGACCTAATAGGAGGATTCTGACCTGGTCTTTGACTGAAAAATTGGCTTGGAGTCTTCAAGTGAAAAACAGAGTATTTTTCAAAGTGTTGTATTGAAGATCCAAAATCCAATGTACTTGATTTATCTAAAGAGCCTACAAATATAGTTTTGAGACCATCAATGGTTGAGGAACTTGGGGACCATGGTAATGAGTTAGAATATAGGTAACCCTAGATGGAAAGTGGGGTTATGGGCAAGGGAAAAATAGAGTAATGATTTCATAGGTAGGAAAAAAGGATGGAGATGAGAGGCACAAGCCATTTAAAGACTTTTTAGGGGTGGCATGGTGACCATGAAATGGCAAGGTTGATAGAATAGTGAAAATTTTCTTATAAAGATAATGAAGGCAGTTGGGTTTCTAAAACTCAAAATGTTCAAAGAATTTTTATTTTATAAATCTAGAACCAAGCTATAGTCATCTATAGATAATGAAAAATATTGATGACTAATAGTGGTTCCACTCGGGGAGGGAAGCTCCTTTTCAGGAGGTGTTCAAGACCTTAGAGTTCAGATCTCTGAGTTTTGAAGACTATTACCTTACTTGTACTTGGTAGACCTCTTTTCTTCATTTGATGATGTTCTCTTGAAGCTGTGATCTCAAAAATTTGAAAAGACATGATTGCTTCAACATTAGTTCTACCTACCCATCTTATTTTGCCTAACATTTTTTCTTCTTTTGGGTGCACTTGGACTGGAAAACCATTGACATTATTTTTTTTTGAAAGCATAAAAATCTATCTACTTATACCCTTATCACTTCCAAGAGTTCAGATTAGGCTGATGAAATATTGTATTCTCTTCCTAGCCTACTTATCTATCAAGGTTAAGCTATTTGGTAGATTTTCATTCTCTAACCTACTGACATGAAATTCAAAATATGACCAAACAAGGATTTAAGCAATCTGATTTTCCATGGGTTGTGGCATTTGGAAAAGCTGCACACAAATATTATTTTTGTTCAATCAAAAACTAGAAAACATGAGGGCTATGCTTCAAAATTGGTTATGCATCCCTCTCATTTTTATTTGGTTCAGATTTATGCTTTGGGAACCAACATATTTTCCTAATATAATCTACTGAAAAGAAAAAATTAAATGGTTTCACAAGTCTTCTTTCACTAACCTATCAGCAGAAATTTAAAACACGTTCAGTCATGATTAGGCTAGATGACTGAACAAGAATTTCTTTTCTCAAAGCTAGTGCCATTTAGGCTTGCAAACTTTCAACAATACTCTTTTTTGGTGTGGGGTTGTACCTATTATTTTTCATTGCCCTCTTTTTCTTCCTTTATTTCTTTTTATGTTTTTGTTTTTCTAATATTTCATTAGGAAATGTTATGTACAATGAATAAAATCTTCAAACTAGGAATTTCAACAAAAATAGTGCTTGAGCATCCTACCATTTACAAGACCTCCAAATAACTCTATTCCATCCAGCTCTTGTAAAACAAAAGCATTGTTACCACTAACAGAATGGATGATGTATGGACCCTTCCAAAAATTTTCAAATTTTCCATGTTTTCCTTTGTCCTCTCTCCCTAAATTTCACTTTAGAACTTTGTCTCCAATATGGAAATCATTATCCTTGGTCCTTCTGTCAAACATCTTCTTTATGTTCTCTTGGACTGCTTGTGTTCTTTTTTAAACTTCTTCCCTTGACTGTTGCAAGTGAATGGTTTGGTTCAGCCTCATTTACATATCATTCTCTTCTGATTGTACCTCTTGAAGAAGCTTCATAACTGGAACTCCCAAGGATGCTGGGAAAACTGCATCCATGCCATACAATAACTAATAGGGAGACATATTGATTGATTTCTTGGTTGTTAGTCTATCAGCCCATAGTGCATGCACTAGTTTTCTATGCCATGACTTTTTGTTCTCTTCTAGCAACTTCTTGATGATATTCACCAAAATTTTGTTAGAGGACTCATCCAACTGATTACCTTGAGGGTAATAAGATGTAGAGTTCCCTAGTGTGATGTGGTACTTGTAGCAAAAGTCCACCATTCTCTTGGACTTAAATGCAGCAGCATTATCGGTGATGATCTTTACTAGATAGCCAAACCTAGACAAGATGTTGGTTTCAAGGAATTTCATGATTACTAAGTCATTGTCATTCCTAGAGGGGATGTATTCTATCCACTTGGTGAAATAGTCAGTTGCAGTTAGGATCCACTTGTGTTGGGAAGATGGGGTAGGGTGGATTTATCCAATGAAATCTAAACGCCACTGTTGAAAAGGAGTTTCAAAGCTGATAGGATGCAAAGGTAAAGGCAGAAACTTTCTCTTGCCATCAAAAATTTGGCATTTATGGCAAGTTGCTACTAGCTTGCGTATGTTAGGGAAAAGGGTGGGCCTATAGTAACCATCTCTAAGGATCTTTTTGGCAGTGGTTTTCCAATAGAGATGACCTCCACACTCTCCTTCATGAAATTCATTCATGATTCTATCTACATCATCTTCAAGTAAACATTTAAGAAATATACAAGGATAATTTTTCCAATACAAAGCTCTATCTAGAATGTAGAAGTTTACAACCTTTTGTTTCAAGAACCTAGCCTTTGTTTTGGAAAAATTAGGAGGAGCATTTAGATTAACAAGTAAATAAAATATATCATCATACCAAAGTGAGTTCAGAAGTGATTCTTCAATGGGTGGAGTCACCAGTTCCTCTTGTTCATCCAAAGAACGTATCATGTTTATGGCTAATGCTTGAAAATTTGCTTCATCCATGAGTTTAGCAAGTCCTTGTCCTTTAATCAGTTTAGTGGGTCTGATTTCTAAATAATATTCTAAGATGATAGCAATCCACTTACCCATTTTACCATTAGTGTGCTGATTTAGAATGTCTTTAACAACTATATGTGGAACAAAAGCAATGACATGGGAGTGCAAAATGTAAAATCTGAAGTATTTCAATGCTTTGATCAAGGCAAAGGCTTGTTTCTCCATGATGTTATATTTTAGAGGTGCATCCCTCAATGCCTTACTGAAGAAAGCTATGGGTTGTTCTTGTCCCATATTATTCTTTTGAAGCAATACTGTAGCAATAGTGTGTTATGATGCAAAGGAGAAAATGAAGAAATACTTGGTAAAGCCTGGGCTAATTAGAACTAGTGTTTGGGTAAGTGCTTGTTTTACCAGTTCAAATGACTAATTGGCTTCCGTGGTCCACTTGAATCCTACTTCTCTTTTCAACATTTTTGTGATGTTTCTTAGGAGTTCTGCAGGGTTTGGTATGAACCTCCTTAGGAAGTTGATCTTTCCAATGAAATAATGCAGCTCTTTAATGTTCTGATGGTGGTTGATCTGTAATATACCTTCAATCCTTTTGGGGTCTATCTTTATCCTTTCTTCAGAAATGATGTGGCCCAAGAATTTTCCTTCTTGAATACCAAACAAAGTTTTCTTAGGATTCAAAGATAGACCATACTTCCTTCATTTATTAAAGACCTTTCTCAATTGAACTAGGTGTTCTTCATTAGTTTTAGAATAGACAGTGATGTTGTCAAGGTATATCACAATGAAGTAACCTATGTCCTTGGAAAAGAATATGTCCATGACTCTTTGGAAAGTGCCCCCCTCATTCATTAACCCAAAAGGAATTTTGACATACATGAAGTTGCCCTAAGGTGTTGTGAAAGCGGTTTTGTACTGATCATTCAGAAGTAGTGGTACTTGATTATACCCTGAAAAGCCATCAAGCAATGATATTCTCTTAGAGCCTACCACCCTTTGCAGTATGTGATCCATCTTAGGTAAAGGGTAGATTTCCTTCATGGAGGCTTTGTTTAAGTTTCTAAAGTCTATGCATAGCGTAATCTCCCATGTTTTCTTTCTTACCAACGCAAGGTTAGAAACCCATTCTGAGTAGCTAAGAGGGACTATGATTCCAACATCATACATCTTCTTTATCTATTTTTCAACTAGAGACACTAGGATAGGGTTTATTCTTCTTAATTTCTGCTTGAATGGTTTCTGGTTTTCATTGAGAGGAATCTTATGTTGAATAATGTTTGTGTCATAACCCCATGCAAAAAAATCCTTGAATTCTTTGAGCAGCTCTATGTATTTCTATTTTATATGAGGTGGGAGATTTTAGGATAGATTTATCATTTTGGGTTCTCCTACACTACCTATGTTGCATTCTTCTACATCAGTCTCAATAGATTCCATTTTTGGCTTCCTAGCAACATCATTGAAATCAAACAACTCTTCTAAGGGGACAAGACCTCTTGGTAATGAGTTATATTTGCATTGTAATACCTCAAGGTCTTTTTGATCTAAATTTTCAAACAATTCTGCCTCAAGAGGATGTTCTAGCAGATTTATATCAGGAGTACAAGGAAACTCTATTTTGTGGGCTTTTTCTTCATCAAAACAATCCTCTTGATGGTTTAAGTCTGACTTTGACATTTCAAACTTGGTTTTGGGCTGCAAGAAATCTTCAATCTATTTTTCATTTTAAAATACTTGCTAATAATCTATGTTATTAGGGACTACTGGTCTTCACTTGAACTTTACTGTGTATTATTCATTGGTATGAGGTATTTGGCAAGTGTTGGCAGAAAATGCAAGTTCATTGGCAAGGATGTTTTGAGCTCTAGGGATAGAGGTAAGTTCATACTTCTCAAAAGTTTTTAGGTGGTCTAAGGCAACATTCCTATATTCTCTTAGCCTAGAATTTTTGGTTGAATGCTCTCCTTTTATTTTCCTAATGATCGGCTTGGAATCTCCTTGAACAAAAATCTTCTTAGCTCCTATGTTTTTTAGCAAATGTAAACCAAGGAGTAGAGCCTCATACTTTGCAACATTATTGGTACATTGAAACTCTAATTTGTAAGAATGACCCTCATTATTGTTGTGTATCTAAACACCTGCTCCTGAACCAACTTTTCCACAAGAGCCATCAAAGTTCATGTTCAAAAGTGTTTCAAGTTCAGCTTCGCCATTATGCTGTTGTTCAGGGTTGCTAGAGTTTTGATTTTCAAGTTCTTTATTTTGTGTTTGGTTTGACCATTATGGTAGGCCTAACACTTTCTCATTTTCATTTACTTGTTCATTAAGGTCATCTTCATTAAACAAGATAAATGGGTCAAGGTCTCAATGGATAGAATAAAGAGGGGTGTTGTTTGGCCTGTCTTGGATGCTTACCATGTACTTCATGGGAGATTCCTGGTACAATCTCCTTGTTTGGTTAAAGACCGGGATGGTAGCATATGTCATGTCCATTTGGAGGTTTCCTTGGATTTTGGCTCCCCATGACCTAGATAAAATCATGCCACACTTTGGGTGAATGTCAACAACTACAATGTCCATGACTAGGCTTTTAGTTGGTGTTTATGCCAGATTGACACACAAATATTTGATCAGACCCAAAAATTTGACTCTACTCAAATCGAAAGAGTACAAGTCTTGGTAAGGTCTGTTTATTTTGAGGCCTAATCTCTCCATCACCACCTTGGGCTAGAGATTGTGTGAGGCACCAGAG
Source organism: Pinus albicaulis (assembly GCA_034641835.2). Taxonomy (NCBI): domain Eukaryota; kingdom Viridiplantae; phylum Streptophyta; class Pinopsida; order Pinales; family Pinaceae; genus Pinus; species Pinus albicaulis. The sequence continues at coordinate 390,363,012 of CM076574.1, forward strand.
TCTAGCATAGCATTATCGAAGATTTTGTCATGAATGTTTAAGCTAACATAGAATGGAGGGACAAATCCTTCTTGATATTTTCCCTCTACCTCAGGTCCAAACAACAACTTTGTCTTGTCATCAGTTAAATTCAGAGTGTCGGTTTCCTTTCCTATGTTCAAAGCTTTCAAAACTTGGGACCTATATACATATTGAGTTACCAGCTCAGTAAGGGGTATGGCTATTTTGATCTTGGAAATATCACCCTCAAAACTGAATGGTGCTAGTGTTCTTGGTATATTTACATCAGTTTTATCACACATAGTCTTTTCAACAACTTTAGTTTGCTGAGTTTTATTTGGAATTTTAGTTAGATCAGTTTTTCCAAGACCACTAGTTGATGTACTAGGGCAGCTTGGATCACCATTATGTTGGTGTTTTCTATTGTATTTTAAGGATGTTTTCAGGGGTCTTTCTAACATCAGTTTCTAATTTGTTTTTCTTGGAGGCATCTTGGGTTTTATTACTCTAGAGTTCATACTTCCTATGAACCTCCATGATAGCATTTTCAAATCCTAATTTGTACTCTTCAGAATTGTCATATGTTCTATCAGCATGGTTTGAGGAAAATAGACCTTGTTACTGTTTTGTGAGAAAAAAATCACCCTCATTATCAAAACCCTATCGTATTTGTCGAGCTCGGTATCTTCATCCCTCCGTTAGAGATCAAATTTCTCTTGTTGCATTTTATTTTAGGTGTCTCACTCGGTTCAGCTTAGCCGCATTCCATTAGGAGCATGGATCATCTAACGGTAGGGTCTTGTCACTCATATTCCTCATGTCTTGTACTTTTTGGCCTAGTTCGATCATCAAAATCATTTACGATCATGTTTGGTCTCCCGGTTGGAAAATGATCATTTTAGGGTTTTAGTCTCATTAGGTCTAGGGTTTTGTTAATCTGGGTCTCAAAATGCCTAATAATGGCTAGCAGCACATGAGGAAGCTTCAAATAAGGTTTCATTGCAAAAAATTTCATCATCATAATGCTTGATAATGATTTTTTCTTCAAAACTCGTTTTGAAGAAAAAATTGTCTATTTCATCTTTATGTAATAAATGCAATGTAATTTTCAAGTTTTTCATTTGTAATAATCCTCCATTCGCAGCCCTCGGTCGCCTTTGCCAAAGTTCCATGCCATTCATTCCCTCGCAAGACGTACTGAAGCTCATTATTCAGCTTCAAAAGCACAAAGGAAACAATACAGAGTTTCTTGAAAAGTGTCAAAGTTTGCAACATTACAAAGTGGGTTTTCAAATAGAAAATTAAAATCCTTTTTATACAAGGCATTTTATGTTTCAATATTTCCATTTTTATGCCAAGAGATAGTAGTGAGAAAAGGAGAAACCACGAGGAGCAAAGCAAACAGCTTTGAAGGCAAAATTGTACAAATTTCCGAGCACGGCACATAAGCCGAGTGTCGCAACGCACCGGGCAGAGCGTAGTGCATTGGGCCGGCCGCCGCAGCTGTAAAAAAATACACCGGCGCGATGCATCGGGGAGGCGTGGTGCACCGTGTTAGGCGCGCGACGCACATGGTAGAGAGCGAATTTTTTGCTAGTTCTTCCAACTCATCAAATTGACTCTGGTCCCTTCTTATTCTAGTAAGTTCATGTGACCTCTCCTTTGCCATGAACACATGTATGGTATTGATTATGAGAATTTAAATGCAAAAACTCAAACCCTATTCTCTTGTTTGAGGATTTCTTCCTTTAGGGTTTTGAAACTTTTTTTTGGACCAAATATTTCCATTTCTCCACCTTGTTTTTCCCCTCTTCACTATTTATCTTCTCACCATAGTCCCCTTTTCCTATTCACCTTATATCCCTAGTTACTCATTCCTACCCATTTCCATTCCCTCCCCATCCCAATTGTCAAATTTCTCCAAACTTAAGTGGTCTGTCCCTTGTCCCTAAATTTATCAAATCGAAGCTTTCAAAAGGAAAATATTACTTCGATTAAACCCCATTGTCCTCACTCGCCCTATTTCTCTACAGTCCCTCCCCTACTACCATACATTTGGCACTAAAAAAAAAGCCATAAAAAATTCTCATTTTCATCCATCCAATTCAACATATTCCTTGCATAAACCTTGAACATCATGGATACAAATACTTCTTATGACCGAGACAGTTGACTCTACAATCGAATTGCATGCACCAAGAAGGCATTAAGGCAGCAGTAAAAAGTATGACAAACTTCAAAATTTTGGCCAAAGATTCTTTGGCTCAAGCATATCACTTGATGGTGGACATTTAGCCCAAATTTCAGAAAATTTGAGAAATTTTTTTGTCAATTTTGATTTTTTTTGGCCTTAACACGCATTTTCCCTCGCCTCGACATGTAGCGCCACTTGGCGCGTGCTTATAATTGCGTAATCTCTTGGGTGAAACTTGATAATTATGGATTTTTTCATGAAAATTTATGCATTCCTACCCATTACCTAAGGATTTTGACACGTTTTGGGTTGCTTGAAGGGTCAAAAACACCCCTAAAAAATGGCCTTTCTGCCACTTTTTTGGAGACACAGGAAGCAAGTTGTTGGGAGATTTTATTTTTGGAGGGGAAAATGGAAACCAAATTCAGAAATTCCACTTGGGATGGAAATTAGACAAACCAATATTTCCAACGAGCTATCCCGAACTCCATTTGGACTCTAGGAAGGCCCTCAAAATCAGCCTCAAAGTGGCGCGACATATTGGGAATTTTGGCCTAGTTTTCACTCAAGAACTCGCTTTTTCGCCTAGTTTTGGCCAGCTTTTACTTTTTTTATCTTCAAATGTATAGATCTTGATGTAACTTGATGTAATTTCATGGTTTTGATGTAATTTTGATTAATTTTCACTCATGTAAGTAGATTCATTCACCAAAAAGTGAATTGTAAACTCGAATGAATCGCTTTCCTATCTTATAGAGGCAAGTCGTTCCACCGCCTATTTTCCGCTCTTAGTTTAGATCTTGTTGAAACAAATCTCCTAAAATTGTGAGATTTACCCCTAGAGGCTGGGGATGAATTAGTGTGATCTATATCTTGTAATTTTTTCAGTCATTAGCATAGGTTGGACACTTGGGATTGCTTTGAGCTTCATTGTACATTTAATCTCTCGCATTTTGGCAAAGGAATAGACCAGTGGTTTGCAGACTCTTTGGGATCCATGTGGCTCTATGTTTTGATGGTGTGTTTCTCTCGTGTGATTGTAAGTTTACTGATGTTTCATGTGTATCATATTCCTTCTCATTTCTTCTTAAGTTAAACAAAAAATTCATAAAGGTGGAATTCATTATATTTGCAGTGCTTTCGCCTTGAAGTTTTGTTTAGTTTTCCATGTTCTCAACTCGTCCCGAAGAGGGGATTATTGAAACCTCTTGCCCTCTTCAACTCATCCTCGGTCTCGAGCTATCCATTTCATTCAATTTGATGCATAAAAAACAATTTCCTTTCTTGCCCCATTCAGCCCTCTTCAAAAATGATCATTTCCCGCACCCAAAATTTGCCTTTCCCTTTGATTCCAACAAAAACCCCCAAAATAAAATAAAACTCTTTTATATGTATACATAGCCTAAAATAAGCCTTTTCTTTTAAGTCATCTCAAGCCTCAATGATTATTTTTTATCGAGATTTACCCGGAGAGAGCCCTCTCCCGATCCGTCAGTGGCTAGCTACCGGATTAAGCGTGGTTTGATGTTACCCTAGACTATGCCTTCCTTCACTCGAGGTAGATTTAGGCAATAACATAGTGGCGACCATACTTAGGAATAAAAGTTTGTTGTTTTATTTATAAACTATAGATGGAGCCCGAAGTTAGCCGTGTAGCCTTTGAAATGCTCTTGCTTTTCATTAGCGAAAGTAGATCAATGTCGCTTTCAGTCAATCTCCGCCTAGTTTATGAAATGAACATCTAGTTTCCCTCGGAAGATATAATCAAGTTCAAATATGATTGTTGATGGTGGACAACGATCGTACATCGAAAGGCTGAAATCATTCACCCGGGTGACTCTAAATCAGCTTTCGAGATCAGATCCAAGGACTCCACTAGAGGATGAACCCTGATTAGCAAAAACATGAAAGGACAATATGGAAAGATGAGGTATTCAAGTTGGAATTTCATCCAAGACATTTTGTTCTTTGTCATAAATTATTTCTTCTCTTTTCCCAAGAATATCAATAAGGCTTTTCAAAGTATATTTTATTTGAGAAAATATCCTCGGCTCGCATTTGATTCCTTCCCTTCGAAGATTGTGAATACCAAAGATTTGTATGCTTTTGAGCTTGATCAAGACCTTTCTTCCGAATCTTGTGATGACCATCTTCAAACCGATGAACCTCAAGAGACCAAGACCGATTCTCGAGCATTTGTACATACCTCTATACCTTGTAAAATTTGAGATCTATACAAGCCTCCGATTTTACCTCATATACTCCATGCTTTCCCTACAAATTATTATCTTTACTTGCCGAGGTTTGATGGTGAATGCGACAATATCACTCGTCGAGAGAAATGTTCTAAATTTTGAGTCTTTTCTTGACGTTTTTGAGGTTGATGAAGAAGATGTCAGATAGGCTTTTTTTCTCTTTCTTTGCAAGGAAAAGTCAAGAGTTGGCTCAAAACCTTTCCCCGATGCGAGCATCTCAAATTTCCAGCAGCTCGTCAAAGTTTTTCCTCGACAAGTGGGTGATCGCATGTAACCCTTTCTTTGATTATAGAAGAGTATAACCAGCGAAAAGACAGCCAGGGAGACAGAGACACATGCTTTTCCGCGCGATTTAACCAATTTTATTATTTGATGCCGCTTGATATAAGGCCTCTTCCCCGGATCTTCTCTCTTGTACTACTCGAGTGCCTTTGATCCGAAATGGAGTTTCACCGAGAGAAAGGAATCTTGAAACACTTGAAGAGATGCAGAACCATGCATTAGATGTAGAGGTTAATTTGTTGATCCGAAGGGGAAATTTGAAGGAAGAAGATATGAAAAACATAGATCCGAAGAAATCGACATCTCTAGAGGTAAAGCTTGACATTTTGGTATGTGCAATGGAAGAGATGATGCAGGGGATCATCACAAGGAATGAGTATAATGTTCAAGCCCATGGCTCGATGATTGAAGAAGAACAAGTTGCCGATCCAAAACATTTTGTTTCTTATCCCTGGCTTGTCATAGATCCGATAACGATTGTTTTGTAGATCATCTTGGAGAAGAGAGATCCGTTGATTTGACATGTATGCTTGATGATGTGTTTTATACCGATGATTTGCCTTAGTTTGATCAAGTATGATGATGATTATGTTCTCCAAACGTAAGCTAATCTTGCGTGACAAATCAGCAGACTAGTTTGTGGAAGGAGGAAGTTCACTTTCAGCAGCTTGAGTACAATGATCAACCGATGCATATCGCCTATGGAAATGACGAGGAAAGTGCAGAAAATTTTGAAGTAAGTGAAGGATCTTTGTCTTTTTTGTTTTGACTCGTTTCACCTCATCGAGACAACTTCCATGCAATCCAAAATCAACTGCCAACAAGTCTTGATTTGGACCATCTTGAGGGCAATGAAAACCTTGTTCAAGACTTCTCATATCCGCATTTGACAACCCTCAAATTCCATTGATTGTCAAGTTGCGTATGAAGACTTGGAAGCTGGAACATACGATAAAATGATACAAGATGATTCCGTACCTTCTGCTTTTGAATCATTTCAGTTTTTTGAAGGGTAAATTGCATAGTATATCCTCAAATGAGCAACTTGTAGGAAATCATGTAATCTCATCTGAACCAATAGAAAATGGGTTGCAGTAGTCTTTTAAAGTTTTTTCACGATCAAATAGTTGATGTGTTGGATGATGTCTGGAGTCAAAGTCCTTCTCCATTGACTATATGTGATCTTGAAACGTGTACCGATACAAACATGATCCGATAGCCGGTCTCTTTGTCATTTTCGAGTAGGGAGTCTTGTCACAAAGCTTAAAACAAGGCTTTCATTCATGGTATGAGGAGAAGAAAAGTAATCCATTGGATGAGCTAAGTCCCAGTAGTGCATGAAATTCAAGATCCTTATGCAAGATGTTTTTGGAGGCGGATAGAAAATCCATAGTGTTCATCGGATCCGTTCACAAGTTTTCATGGGAGTTTTCCTTTCAGTAGTTCTCTCTTGTTGTTCATAAGCGAGCACTTGCGGAGAATTCAAACACAGCTGCAATACTTACCTGGGTTGCATTGGTTGTTTCATTTCACTTGATCGAGTGATGAATGGAACAAATAGAGTAGGTTGTATTGAATAAGCTCCATTTTGAGCATATTTCCAGCTTGTTGGTTGTGGTTAAGTATCAAGTTAGTTTTTAGTTGAATGAGATTTAGTTTGTGTCGTCAAATCATCAGCTTTCAGTCATGCATTTCGACCTGAGTTTTGACTCCATTGCCCAATGAATGAAGGAACTTTCTACTTTCTAGAAATCAGTAGTTCTTGGCACCTCCAAGGAACTACCATCCCCATTGGAGCCAATGTTAGAGCTCGGTATCTTCATCCCTCCGTCGTAGATCAAATTTCTCTTGTTGCATTTCATTTTAGGTGTCTCACTCGGCTTAGTCACCGTGTTCCATTAGGAGCATGGATCATCCGATGGTAAGGTCTTGTCACTCATATTCCTCATGTCTTGTACCTATTTGCCTAGTTTTGATCTATCAAAATCATTTACAGATCATGTTTGGTCTCCTGGTTGGCAAACAGTCATTTTAGGGTTTTAGTCTCATTAGGTCTATGGTTTTGTTAACTGGGTCTCAAAATGTCTAATAATGGCCAACGAGCACATGAGGAAGCTTCAAATAAGGTTTCATGCAAAAATTTCATCATCATAATGCTTGATAATGATTTTTCTTCAAAAACTCGTTTTGAAGAAAAAATTGTCTATTTCATCTTTATGTCATAAATGCAATGCAATTTTCAAGTTTTTTCAGTTGTAATAATCCTCCATTTGCAACCCCTGGTCGCCTTTGCCAAAGTTCCATGCCATTCATTCCCCGCAAGACGACGATAAGCTCATTATTCAGTTCAAAAGCACAAAGGAAACAATACAGAGTTTCTTGAAAAGTGTCAAAGCTTGCAACATTAAAAAGTGGGTTTTCAAATAGAAAATTAAAATCCTTGGTATACAAGTCATTTTATGTTTCAATATTTCCATTTGAATGCCAAGAGATAGCAGTGAGCAAAGGAGAAACCACGAGGAGCAAACCAAACAGCTTTGAAGGCGAAATTGTGAAAAATTTTCAAGTGTGGCACATAGGCCGAGTGTCGTGACGCACTAGGCGATGCGCGGCGCATTGGGCCGGATGCCGCAAAGTGTAAAAACTACACTAGCACGACACTTCGTGGGGGCACGGCGCACCGGGTTAGGCGCACGACACACATGGCAGAGAGAAAATTTTTGCTAGTTCTTCCAACTCATCAAATCGACTCGGTCCCTTCTTGTTCTAGTAAGTTCATGTGACCTCTCCTTTGACATGAACATGTGTATGGCATTGATTATGAAAATTTAAATGCAAAAAAATCAAACCCTATTCTCTTGTTTGAGGATTTCTTCCTTTAGGGTTTTGAAACTTGTTTTGGACCAAATATTTCCATTTCTCCACCTTGTTTTTTCCCCTCTTCACTCGTTTATCTCCTCACCACAGCTCTCCTTTTTCCTATTCACCTTATATCCCTAGTTACTCATTCCTACCCATTTCCATTCCCTCCCCCATCCCAATTTTCAAATTTCTCCAAACTTAAGTGGTTGTCCCTTGTCCCTAAATTTAACAAATCGAAGCTTTCAAAAGGCAAATATTACTTGATTAAACCCCATTGTCCTCACCGCTCTATTTCTCTACAGTCCCTCCCCTACTACCATACATTTGGCACTAAAACAAAAGCCATCAAAATTCTCATTTTCATCCATCCAATTCAACATATACCTTGCATAAACCTTGAACAAGCATGGAGACAGATACTTCTTATGACCGAGACAGATGACTCTACAACCGAATTGCATGCACCAAGAAGGCATTAAGGCGACGTAAAATGTATGACAAAATTCAAAATTTTGGCCGAAGCTTCTTCGGCTTAACATAGAACTTGATGGTGGAAATTTAGCCCAAATTTCAGCAAATTTGGGAAATTTTTTTGTCAATTTTGATTTTTTTTGGTCTTAACAAAGATTTTCCTACCCGACGTGTAGCACCACTTGGCGCACGCTTATAATTGGCATCACCTCTTGGGTAAAAATTGATATTTCTAGACTTTTCATGAAAATTTATTCATGCCTACCCATTACGTAAGGATTTTGACAAGTTTTGGGTTGCCTAAAGGGGTCAAAAACACCCTAAAAAATGTCCTTTCTGCCACTTTTTGGACATACGAGAAGCAATGTTGGGAGATTTGATTTTTAGAGGGGAAAATGGCAACCAAATTCAGAAATTCCACTTGGTTTGGAAACTATACAAGCAAATATTTCCAACGAGATATCCTACACTCAATTTGGACACCGGGAAGACCCTCAAAATCATCCTCAAAGTGGCACGATGCATAGAGATTTTAGGCGCGATGCATTGGAAATTTTGGCCTAGTTTTCACTTAGTAACTCGATTTTTTCGCCTAGTTTTGGCTAGTTTTACTTTTTTATCTTCAAATGTAAAAAATATTTATGTAAATTGATGTAATTTCATGGTTTTTATGTAATTTTGATTAATTTTCACTCATGTAATTAGATTCATTCACCAAAAAGTGAATTGTAACCGAATGAATCGCTTTCCTATCTTATAGAGGCAAGTTGTTCCACCGCCTATTTTCTAGTTCTTAGTTTAGATCTTGTTGAAATGACTCTCCTAAAATTGTGAGCTCGACCCCTAGAGGCTGGGGATGAGTTAGTGTGGTCTATATCTTGTATTTTTTTTAGTCATTAGTATAGGTTGGACACTTGGGATTGCTTTGAGCTTCATTGTACATTTCATCTCTCGCATTTTGGCAAAGGAATAGACCAGTGGGTTTGCAAGACTCTTTGGGATCCATGTCACTCTATGTTTTGATGGTTTGTTTCTCTCTCTTACTATAAATTTATTGATGTTTCATGTGTATCATATTCCTTCTCATTTCTTCTTAAGTTAAACAAAAAAAATTCATAAAGGTGGAATTCATTAGATTTGCAGAGGTTTCATGCCTTGAAGTTTTTTTTTAATTTTCCATGTTTTAAACTCGTTTGAAGAGGATTCTTGAAACCTCTTGCCCTCTTCAACTCCTCCTCGGTCCAAGCTATCCATTTCATTCAATTTGAAGCATCAAAACAATCGCCTTTCTTGCCCCATTCAGCCCTCTCGCAAAACCGATCATTTCCCTGACCCAAAATCTGCCTTTCCCTTTGATTCCAACAAAAACCCCCAAAAATCAAATCAAAATCTTTTATATGTATACTTAGCCTAAAAATCAGCGTTTATTTTAAGTCATCTCAAGCCTCACTCGATTATTTTTTGCTGAGATTGACCCTGGAGAGAGCTCTTCTCCCGATCCGGTAGGGCTAGCTACCGCATTAAGCGTGGTTTGATGTTACCCTAGACTCGCCTTCCTTCAAAGATAAGGTAGATTTAGGAAATAAAAAATATTTACATGGTTTTCTTCCCGGCTTCTTAGCCTCCCTTTCCTCTTCCTCTACATAGTTTTCTTGGAAAGGAGGCTTTATTTGTTAGTCATTGTCTCTTGGTTTGTTTTGAGGAGGGTCCCTTTTGATGTTTTGGTGTCTATTTCTGTTTTGGGGGATTTTCTTGGTTTTCCCTAGGGGTGCTCTCTCATTCAAATTGATTCTTTCCATCATCCTTTCCATTTTCCTAACTAGGGTGTCAATTTTAGCATCATACGTGGAGGCCATGGTTTCCTCTTTGTATGCAACTTTCTTTTTCTCGCCTCATCCTAGCCCTCTTCTCAATTAGATTGGCTTCTACACTCTACGCATCCCCTTTGCATGTATTCTAAGGTTAGGGGATCTCTTTCTCTGGATTGGTAGGCGATGTCCGGATCAAATCACTCGGAAATTTTACTAAGGCTATGCCTTATGGTGGTTTCATGCGAGTGAGGTGGGAGTGCATTGTAAACACTATTGAACCTAGTGCGATAGTCTTGGACACTTTCCCCAACATTTATCTTAAGGTTATAATACTCGAGAGGATTTGAAGAGGATTTTTCTTAATCTCCCATTTGTTTATGAATGTTTGGTAAAGGGAAGGGATGTCATGAATGCTTTTAGGAGTTAAGTTTTTTGAACAATTTCTTTGCTTCTCATCCTAAGCTTTAGGCAAACATTCTCATTTTTATGGTCTCCTCTTCTATCTCTTGGTAGGAAAAGGCATCATTGATCCTATCTACATGCTATAGGGATGTGGTAGAGTCAGCTTCTAGTAAAGTGATGGATTTTAGATTGGTAGTATTGAGGCATAGGCAGTAAAGGTTGGGCGTAGTACTAATGGGGAAAACCATGCCGCCATGATTTGAGGTAAAGGAACCCAAAGAGGGTTTGTGAGAGGGGGGGGTTTGTGAGAGGAGGTGGAGGATGAAATGGAGTGGTGTGCACGAGTGGATGTGTGAATGGAGGTGGCATATTTACTTGGACCAAAAAAATTAATATTAACCATATTTGGTGTGAAAAAGAGACAAATTTTTTGGAGAAGCCGAAAATGAGGAGGAGTGGAAGGAGAGGCTTCTCTACTAGGACTCTGCTCGCAAATCCGTAGGCTTAAGGTATGTCTAGTCCATCACACTTTGAGACTTAGTTTGGAAAAGGTTTCTTCCGTGGTGTAAGTCGAAATTTGGGATCTTGCAAGGCTGTAGATATTTTTCAGGGACAAAACTTGCATTATGAATGGTCGTAAGAGTAGTTGAATCTTCGATCCTAGATGCTTTTCACAAAATTATTTCTCGATCATCAACTATGATAGGAGGGTTTGGGTCGGGGTGAAATCTAGTGCTTATCCTCAAAAGCGTGCCCCAAAAAAGGAGTGTAGGGCCAGTGGTGTTGTGCCTTTGGCCCTTCAAAATAGTCAAAAACCAAAATTTACAAAAAGATAACAAAATTTGAATTTTCCTTACTAACTATGTTTGGGATGCCCGTAGGGATGCATCGGCAAGGATTTCAAGTTTTTATTTTCCTTTTCCTCCTTGAGGGCTTGAATCTTTGCAAAGGCTCTTTTGATCTTGGCCCTTGCAATCTTCTTTCTTAAGGCATAGTGCCTTGCCATATTCTTTTGGAGGTCAAGGTCCCTCTTGGTCTTCTCCAACGAGACTCTCTAAGTGTATGTTTTCCCTCTCAATCCAAGGTTCCCGATCATAGTCAATTTCCATGGCAAGCAGCTCACTTGGAGTGAGCTACTCTACCAAGGCTACCTCTTTCTCTCTTTCCTTGGCTAAGGCCTTCTTTAAGCCAATTGTCCTTGGCCTCCTCCTAGGAAGCTATTCTTCCTCATCATCAATGTTCACATATCTATCCAAGGCCTCATCTATCTTAGCCTTGGATTTTGTAGCCTCTTTTTGAGCTCGATAGATCCGATTTCCCAATTTCCTTCCGTGCCTCCACTCGCTCGTTTTCAACCTCAAAATAATGGATGACATTCTTAGCCCTACCAAGATTGGCTTGCAAATCCCTAATCCGAGCATCCTTGCTTTGAAGCAAGATGTTTGAGATCCTTTCCTCATTTTCATCATCACTGTCAACATGAATAAGTTCAAATTCTTGTTCATTCTCATGTTTGTCTTCTTCTTCTTCATCATCAATGACCTTTTCTTTGCCTTTGTTAAGTTTGCTTAGTTGAAGTGGAGGGCATGGCCCCTTGCCTATTGAGGGCATAAAACACATGCTTATTTCCTCCTTGGTAGGTCAAACAAAAAAGGTTAAATTTTGATCATTTTATTGCCTTCACTATTGCTCGCCATCATGATTTCCATCATCATTGGTATCCTCACCGTCCTCATGGCTCTTATCAAAGACTCGTTACTTTTTTGCCTCATTTCCCTTATCTGATCCACTCGATTTGTGCCTCATCACTATTATCATTGCTTTTTTGACCCACTTTCATCATTCTCTTTGCTATGTGCTTCATCATTATTTGCCTCACTACCATCTTCTTCATTATTTTCTTATTCCTTTACATTAGTCTCACCGGTGTCTTGGATTTCTAACCTATTTCCATCATCATTTCTTCTCTTTGTCTTATCGCCGCCAACATCATCACTCGCTGATATCTACCTTCATGCTCTCTCTGTCTCACTAATATCTGCCTCCTCATTTTTCTTCTTCTTCACTTCTATTTCCCTTACTATTGTGAGCTTCATCGTTTCTCTTTCGTTTGCTCTCGACCCACTCGCTATCATGGCTCCTTTCCTTGTTGCCTTCGCATCCTCACTAATATTTTTTTTCATCTCTATTTGCCTCACTATCATCTTTTCTACTTTCCTCATTGCTCTCATCACAAATGCTATGTGCCTCAATGTTTTCAGACTCATTAGAATCTTCTTCCTTATTTCTTGATTCATCATTGCTTGATTCATTATTTCCCTCTCCCTCATTGGCATATTCTTCACTAATATCCTATTCTTTTCTTTCTTCTTCATTGCTATTAGCCTCACCGCCCCCATTGTCCGATTTTTTCATTGTAATATCCCTCTTTGTTAGAAGCACTAGTATCATGAGGCGAAGGTGAGGGATTTTGAGAAAGTGGTGAAGTAGGGTTCATTATCCTTAGGTGAAGGAATGTGAGTAGATGGTGAAGTGGAAGAGTTATCATGAAGTGATGGAATATGAGTATATGGTGATGGATGTGTATTGGGGTGTGATGGTGGAGGAATGGGAGGCCGAGAAGATGAAGGTACATCTTGTCGTCGTTGGCCTTGTGGATTGGTGAACACCTCATCTGGGAATGAAACCTTCCATGGAATGCCCTTTTGCTGCAATTGATGCATAACAACCATTTTAATAAGAGAGCGGTGAAAGAGGCTTTGCATCTGCTCAGGGATAGTCTCTCTTTTGTACAATATAGGACATTTTGTCAATTCTTCTTTAGAGGTAATAGTGTAGGTGCAACATCCTAACCCTAGTAAAGTGCATAAGCAGCCTAATGTGATAGGAGTAAAGCTCGGAGAACCTTCCCTCAAATGTAAAATAATTCATTATTATCCTCATAATATGTGCATACCTCTCTAGCAAGTGAGAGGAAGGAAAAATGAATTTATTGTGGTGTTTGTACCTAGGTTTTAAAAATGGCTCATAGTAGCTCATGTGAAGATTGGCCCGCTTGAACCATTTTTCCCCTATACTTGGTATCCTAGTGTCATTGGCAATAGCATCAAGAGACATCTCAAATGTTACTTCCCTGCAAGGTTAACTTGTTTCTCATGCAAGTTAATGATGAAAAGCGTGGTTAGCTCAGTGGTGGTTTTGCACTCGCTTTACCCTTTCACAAAAATCAAAGAATCCTACATGCTCGGAAGGAGGAAACAATTTGGGGGAGATGTTATTAACTCTATGGTGTTGAGTGGTTCAAACCTCGTTGATCTTTCCACCTTTGTGCCCTTGCCTCCTTAACATTTTTCCTTCTCCTCTACTACCACTATCCTCTCTTTTTGACATTTTGACCACTCTTCCATTGAAACCCTAGCACTTGATGTGAAACCGACATGGAAGAGGGTAATGGAATGGCAGCTTTTCTTGTGAATGAGATGACTAATTTTATAGGTATACCAAGTTGAATGAGAGACTCTAGACAACCTAATGACAACCCCGAACTGATATTTCAAAAATTTTTTTGACTGATAGTCTTCATAGGCAGAGGGAGTGAGTTTCTAACACTGGTTTCAAGCATGAAATTTTGGGTTATCTCCTTAGGGTTTGTTTCACTCATTTATAAAAAATGAAATATCTTGAAAATGTGGCTAGGTTGTCCACTTACCTCTTTATGTGATCGAAGATCTTGGAGGAGACTTGAAAAGGGTTTGAATTTATTTTGAGTGTTTGTAGGGTGTAGGAGGCCCTCCTTGCTAAGGGTGCAATGCCAGCCCCCCAAGCGCGCAATGCCAGTATTTTTCCTCACTCGGGCCCTGTCGTGCAAGAGTGCAACACTTTTCTAGGATCTAGCAGTGCCACCTCCCGAGCGTGCAAGACCTTAAGAAAATACATGGGCGTTTTTCACCAAGGGTGCAGTGCCACAAAAAAATTTCCCCTGTTTTGACTTGAAAACTCAAACTTTTTTTGCTCCCCGAACACCTCCAACTTTTTGCAAGTGAACAATGATTTGTTTGGGATGCAGAATTGGCTTTATAGACTTATGAATTTGATTTAAACTTTGCAACCCACTTTACTAGTGTTTTCTAAGCCTTTTTTCACTTTTCATTGATATTCCTTTGTTACTAACTCTCTCACCTTTTTTGTTTGTAGGTGACTTAAGATATTGAGGTCGACCTTTCCTAATCTCATTGATGTCCTTTAAAACCCTTTCTTTTTAGGTGACTAAAATGATGAGTTTCACCCCTGATTTTTACTCCTTTAGGCATGACACATTTTTCCCCTGGAAAATTTGGGAGGGTTGCATATAGTAGTATCTTCAAAGCTTTATGTGTTTTTCATTACAATATTGAACTTATCTTTTTCACCTTTTCTTACTAACAATTTAACACTATTTTAATGCAGAAAGTTGATAAGATGATGAATTTAACACTCTTTTTGTCGCTTGAGGCATAAAAATTTCATTTGATACCTCTTGGACTCAAACACAATGCAACATCTTAAAAACCCCTGTGTGATTTACACCATGAACTTAGCTTTTTTCCCCTTGGCTCGCAGCTTTTAAGAAATTTGTGTTCCTTTTGATCCTCGAAGATTTGACACATTTATTTGACACTACAATAGTCTAAACAATATTCTTTGAATTTCACCTTGGAGTTCAACATCATGTTTTTATCCCTTCTTTGGCCACTTCGATTTGTAGGTGCCCTAAAACACCGAATTTTCCTTTCATACTAATATTATTTACACCTTTTTCCCTTTGAGGAAATGATACATGCACCTTGGAAAACTTTGGGATACTTGAACACATCAAAGCACTTTCACAATCCTTTCTTTGTTGGCATCATGGAGTTTTTTAACATACTTTTTTTTCTCATTTAGGCATGGAAAACTCATTTTTTTACAATTCCGGTATCCGATCATAATGGCATCTTCGAATATTTCTTCTCCATTATCATGGAGTTCAACTCATGGTTTAACCTTCATCGGCCATTTTCCCAAAACTTGAGGTGTCGGAGTGGTTTAAGACAATCATCGGTGTTGTCTTCTATGTTCTCTATAGCCCTTTCAAGTTCATTCATTTCTGTCGAGTTCACCACACCTTTTTCTCTATCTCATCAATAATCTCTGATAAAATCCTCTTCATGTTTGATTTTTGGTGTACCTCCTCCATGGTCATTTCTGCATTTGATCCTTGTTTAGAATTCAAGTGGGTCATTAAGCTCAAAACCCTAGTTCTCCTTAAGACCAACTTGTTTCTTTTTCTTCTGTTGTGAGTTGTCTTAATTTGAGAGCGAGAAATCCTACCTTATGAACACCTTTTTCGTTTGATGGACCTCTTCACGATCATGTAGAAGTGCCAAGTTTGTCCATTTTCCTCTTGCAGACCTTGGATTTGATAAGGTAGTCTTCTTTGGAAACTTTTTTAGATCTTCTCTTGAATAACAATGTATCAACATTTCAAGACCTCTTAACCATATTCTAACAAAGAAAAATGGTGTCCGAAACACCAATGATGACCTTGGGCCATATGAAACCCCTAATTGACCTAGTGGGAGGATTCTTTGACCTGGTCTTTGACTAAAAAATTATCTTGGAGTCTTCAAGTGAAAATAGAGTATTTGTCAAAGTGTTGTATTGAAGATCCAAAATCCAATGTACTTGATTTATCTAAAGAGCCTACAGAGATAGTTTTGAGACCATCAATGCTTCGAGAACTTGGGGACCATGGGAATGAGTTAGGCTATAGGTAACCCTATACGGAAAGTGGGGTTATGGACAATGGAAAAATAGATTAATGAGGTCATAGGTAGGAAAAAAAGGATGGAGATGAGAGGCACAAGCCATTTAGGGAGCTTTTAGGGGTGGCAGGGTGACCATGAAATGGCAAGGTTAATAGAATAGTGAAAAATTTTCCTATAAGGGTAATGAAGGAAATAATATTTCTAAAACTCACAATTTTCAAAGAATATTGTTTTTTAGAAATCCGGAACCAATATATAGTCATGTATAAATAATGAAAAAATATTGATGACTAACGGTGGCTCCACTTGGGGAGGGAAACTCCTTTTCAGAGGTGTCCGAGAACTCGCAGTTCGGATCTCCGAGTTTTGAAGACCCTTCCATAAATTTTCAAATTTTCCATGCTTGCTTTTGTCCCTCTCTCCTTGAATCCCATTTCAGAATTTTTTCTCCAATATGGAAATCATTATCTTTGGTCCTTTTGTTGAAGATCTTCTTGATGTTCTCTTGCACTGTTTGTGTTCTTTTGTAAACTTCTTCTCTTGACTGCTGCAAATGAATGGTTTTGTTCAGCCTCCTTTTCATATCATTCTCTTCTGATTGTACCTCTTGAAGAAGCTTCATAACTGGAACTCCCTAGGATGTTGGGAAAATTGCATCCATGCCATACACTAGTTGATAAGGAGACATATTGATAGATTTCTTGGTTGTTAGTCTATCATCCCATAGTGCATGCACTAGTTTTCTATGCCATGACTTTTGTTCTCTTCCAGCAGCTTACTGATGATATTCACCAAAATTTTGTTAGAGGACTCAGCCAACCCATTACCTTGAGGGTAATAAGCTATAGAGTGCCCTAGTGTGATGTGGTACTTGTAGCAAAAGTCCACCATTCTCTTGGATTTTAATGCAGCAGCATTATCGATGATGATCTTTTTAGGACAACCAAATCTGGACAAGATGTTGGTTTCAAGGAACTTGATGATGACCAAGTCGGAGACATTCCTTGAGGGGATGGCTTCTATCCACTTGGTGAAATAGTCAGTTGTAGTGAGGATCCATTTGTGTTGGGAAGATGAGGCATGGTGAATTTCTCCAATGAAATCTAAACCCCACTGTTGAAAAGGAGTTTTAACACTGATAGGATGCAAGGGCAGAGGCAGTAGTTTTCTCTTGCTATCAAAGATTTGGCATTTATGGCAAGTAGAAGCCAGCTTGTGTATGTCAAGGAAAAGAGTAGGCCAATAGTAACCAACTCTAAGGATTTTGTTGGCTATAGTTTTCGAGTAGATATGAACTCCACACTCTCCTTCATGAAACTCATGCATGATTCTATTTGCGTCATCTTCAAGTAAACATTTAAGCAAGATATGAACAGAATATTTCCAATACAAATCTCTATCTAGAATGCAGAAATTTAAAGCCTTTTGTTTCAAGAATCTAGCTTTTGTTTTGGAAAAAGCAGGAGGAGAATTTAGATTAAAAATTACATACAATATATCAGCATAACATAGTGAGTTCAGGAATGCTTCTTCAATGGTTGGAGTTGCCAGTTCCTCTTGTTCATCCAAAGAATGTAACATGTTTATGTCTAATGCTTGAAAATTTTCTTTAGCCATGAGTTTGGCAAGTCCTTGTCCTTTAATCAATTTAGTGGGTCTAATTTCTAAATCATATTCTAAGATGATAGCAATCCACTTACCCCTTTTACCATCAAGGTCTTGATTTAGAATGTCTTTCACAATTGTATGTAGAATAAAAGCAATGACATGGGAGTGCAAAATGTAAACTCTGAAGTCTTTCAATGCTTTGATCAAGGAAAAGGCTTGTTTCTCCATGATGTTATATTTTAGAGGTGCATCCCTCAATGCCTTGCTGAAGAAAGATATGGGCTATTCTTGTCCCATCATGTTCTTTTGAAGCAATAATGCAACAATAGTGTGTTCCGATGCAAAGGAGAAAATGAAAAATTCCTTGGTAAAGTTGGGATTGATTAGAACTGGTGTTTGGGTAAGTGCTTGTTTTACCAGTTCAAAGGATTGTTTGGCTTCTATGGTCCACTTGAATCCTAATTCTATTTTCAGCATGTTAGTGATGTTTCTCAAGAGTTCATCAAGGTTTTGTATGAACCTTCTTAGGAATTTGATCTTTCCAATGAAATATTGCAACTCCTTAATGTTCCTAGGGTGGCTGATCTGTAATATACCTTCAATTATTTTGGGGTCTATCTTTATCCCTTTGTCAGAAATGATGTGGCCTAAGATTTTTCCTTCTTGAAGACCAAATAGTGTTTTCTTAGGATTCAAAGATAGGCCATACTTCCTACATTTCTCAAAGACATTTCTCAAGTGAACTAGGTGTTCTTCATCAGTTTTAGAATAGACAGTGATGTCATCAAGGTATATTACTATGAAGTAACCTATGTCTTTGGGAAAATATATGTACATGGCTCTTTGGAAAGTGGCCCCCGCATTCATTAACCCAAAAGGCATTTTGACATACATGAATGTGCCCCAAGGTGTTGTGAAAGTGGGTTTGTGCTGATCACTTGGAATTACTAGTACCTGATTGTAACCTGAGAAGCCATCAAGCAATGATATTATTTTAGAACCTACCACCCTTTGTAGTATATGATCCATATTAGGTAAAGCGTAGTTGTCTTTCAGGGAGGCTTTGTTCAAGTTTCTAAAGTCTATGCATAGCCTAATCTCCCCTATTTTATTTCTCACTGACACAAGGTTTGAAACCCATTCTGAGTACCTGACTGGGACTATGATACCAACATCATACATCTTCTTTATTTATTTTTCAACTAGAGGTACTAGGAAGAGGTTTATTCTTCTCAATTTTTTCTTGAATGGTTTCTGGTTTTCCTTGAGAGGAATCTTATGTTGAATAATGTTTGTGTCATAGGAATTCAAGTCCTCATAACCCCATGCAAAAACATCTTTAAACTCTTTGAAAAACTCTATGTATTTCTGTTTTATGTGAGGTGGCAAAGTTTTGGACAACTTCATCATTTTGGGTTCTTCTATGTTGCCTATGTTGCATTCTTCTACATCAGTCTTGGTAGATTCCATTTTTGGCTTCCTAGCAACATCATTAAAGTAAAACAACTCTTCTAAGGGGGAAAGACCTCTTGGTAATGAGTTATCTTTGCATTGCAACACCTCAAGGTATTTTTGATTCGGGTCCCTAGAAAATTCTTCCTCATGAAAGTGTTCTAGCAAAATTTATATCAGCAGTAGGAAATGGCTCTGTTTTGGGTGTTTTTTCTTCTTTTGGGCAGTCTTGTGCATGAACTAAGCTTGGTTTTGGTATTGAAAATTCATTCTTAGATTGTAGGAAATCATCAATTTGTTTATCACCTTAAAACACTTGCCAATAATATATGTTGTCAAGTATTGTAGGTCTGCTTTTGACTTTACCGTGAATTTTTCATTGGTATGAGGTACTTGGCAAGTGCTGGCAGCAAATGCAAGTTCATTGGCAAGGTTATTTTGAGCTCTAGGGATAGAGGTAAGTTCATACTTCTCAAAAGTTTTCAGGAGGTCTAAGGTAGCATTCTTATATTCTCTTAGCCTAGGATTTTTGGCTAAACACTCTCCTTTGATTTTCCTAATGATCAGCCTGGAATATCCTTGAACAAAGATCTTCTTAGCTGCTATGTTTTTTAGCAAATGTAAACCAAGGAGGAGAGCCTCATACTCTGCAATGTTGTTAGCGCATTGAAAATCTAGTTTGTAGGAGTGGCCTTAATTGGTGTTATGTATCCAAACACCTGCTCCTGTACTAGCTTTCCCACAAGAGCCATCAAAGCTCATGTTCCAAAGCGTTTCAAGTTCAGATTCACCATTATGTTGTTGTTCAAGGCTACTGGAGTTTTGGCTGTCATGTTTTTCACTTTGTGTTTGGTTTGACTGTTCTGGTAGGCCTAGATCTTTCTCATTTTCATTTACTTGTTCATTAATTTCATCTTCATTGTATAAGATAAATGAGTCAAGGTTTGAATGGATAGAATAGAGAGGAGTGTTGTTTGGCCTATCTTGGCTGCTTACCATGAATTTCACGTGAGATTCCTGGTATAATCTCCTTGTTTGGTTAAATACCGGGATGGTAGCGTATGTCATGTCCATTGGGAGGTTTCCTTGGAGTTTTTATCCCCATGATCTAGATAAAAGCATGCCATACTTCGGGGGAATACTAACCACTAAAATGTCCATGACTAGGCTCTTAGTAGGTATTTGTGCCAGATTGACACACAAATCCTTGATTAGACCCAAACATTTGACTCTGCTTAAATCGAGAGAGTAAAAGTCTTTGTAAGGTTTGGTTATTTCGAGGCCTAATCTCTCCATCACCACCTTGGGCATGAGATTGTGTGAGGCACCAAAGTCTAGCATAGCATTGTGCAAGATTTTGTCATGAATGTTTAAGCTAACATAGAATGGAGAAACAACTCCTTGATATTTTCCCTCTACCTCAGGTCCAAACAACAGCTCTGGCTTGTCATCAGTTAGGTTTAGAGTGTCGATGTCATTCCCTACGTTCAAAGCTTTCAAAACTTAGGACCTATATACATCGTGAGTTACTAGTTCAGTAAGAGGTATGCTTATTTTGATCTTGGAAATCTCACCCTCAAAACTGAAAGGTGCTAGTGTTCTTGGTATATTTACATCAGTTTTATCACACAGTCTTTTCAACAACTTTGGTTTTTTTATTTTTATTAGGACTATCATTTGGAGCAGTTTTTCCAGGGCCACTAGTTGATGTACTAGGGCAGCTTGGGTCACCATTATGTTGGTTAGTTTTGTCTTTGTTTTGATTTGGAGACTTAGCCATTATGTTGGTGTTTTCTGCTGTATTTTTAAGGATGTTTTCAGGGTTTTTTCTAACAATGTTTTCTAATTTGTTTTTCTTGGAGGCATCTTGGGTTTTCTTACTCCTAAGGTCATACTACCTATGAACCTCCATTTTGGCATTTTCAAATCCTAGCTTGTACTCTTCAGAATCCTCATATGTTTTATCAGTTTGGTTTGAGGAAAAGAGCCCTTGTTATTCTTCTATGAGAAAAAAATCACCCTCATTATGAGAGCCTATCATATTTACATGGTTTTCTTCTTGCTCTTCAGTCTCTCTTTCCTCTTCCTCTACATAGTTTTCTTCGAAATGAGGTCTGATTTGCTGGTCATTGTCTCTTTGTCTGTTTTGAGGAGGGTCTCTTTTGAATTTTTGGTTTCTATTTCTGTTTTGAGGATTTTTTTGGTTTTCCCTAGGGGGTGCTCTTTCATTTAAACTTATTTTCTCCATCATCCTTTCCATCACTCTAACTAGATTGTCAATTTTGGCATCATATGTGGAGGCCATGGTTTCATCTTTGTATGTAACTTTCTTTTATAACCTCATCCTAGCCCTCTTTTCAATTATATTGGCCTCTACACTCACAACTCCCCTTTGCATGTCTTCTAAGGTTAGGGGATCTCTTTCTCTCAATTGGTAGGCCATGTCTGGATCAAAACCCTCTCGAAATTTTACTAAGGCTAGGCCTTGTGGGGGTTCCATGTGAGGTGGGAGTGCATTGTATACACTATTGAACCTAGTGCACTAGTCTTGGAAACTTTCCACAACATTTATCTTAAGATTATTATACTCTGAGAGGATTTGAAGAGGGTTTTTCTTAATCTACCACTTGTTTATGAATGTTTGATAAAGGGAAGGGAGGTCATGAATGCTGTTAGGAGTTAAGTTTCTGAACCATTTCTTTGCTTCTCCTCCTAAGATTTGGGCAACCATTATCATTTTTATGGTCTTCGCTTCTATCTCTTGGTAGTCAAAGGCATCATTAATCCTATCTACATGTTGTTGGGCAGTGGTAGAGTTAGCTCCAGTAAAGTGAGGGATTTTGGATTGGTAGTCTTGAGGCATAGGTAGTAGAGGTTGGGGTAGTACCAATGGGGCAAACCATGCTTCCATGATTGGAGGTAAAGGAACCCAAGGAGGGTTTGTGAGAGGAGGTGGAGGATAAAATGTATTGGTTTGCACAATGGGTGTGTGAATGGGGGTGGTAGATGTACTTGTACCAGCAAACTGAGATTGAGAAGATTTGGAATGAAAAGAGACAAAGTTTCAGAGAAGCTGAAAATTAGGAGGAGTGGAAGGGGAGGCTTCCCTACTAGGACTCTACTGCAAATCTATAGGCTCAAGGTCTGTCTGGTCTATCCCACTTTGAGACTTAGTTATAAAAAGGTTTCTTCTATGGTGTAAGTCAAATTGGGGATCTTGTAAGGCTGTGAGGTTTTCAGGGATGAAACTTGCTTTGTGAATGGTCCTAACAGTAGTTGAATCTTTAGTCCTAGAAGTTTTCCACAAGATTATTTCTGGATCATCAACTATGGTAGGAGAGTTAGGGTTAGGGTGAGATTTGGTGCTTATCCTTTGTGAAGCCATATTTCAAACCCAATAATGTAGAGAGGCTGAAAGTTTTTAGGAGTGCCTTGAAAATAGACCTATCTGCAAGAATAATAAGTTCACACAAAGAGTGGTTGTGTTTTAGACTGTTATGAATGATTAGTGCATTCCCAAGGGAGTCTATGAGAACTAGCGGAGTTAGTAGGCCTAATGGAGGCTAGTGGAGTCGCCAGGTGGGTGAGGTTTACTGCTTTGAGGGTTGGCTTGTTGGCCACCATTAACAATTCAAAAATAAATCTAGAGATGTTTTGGGTTTTCTGAGTTTCTTATGTAACACTAACATTTTAATGAGTTTTCTCCAATTGAGTCATCATATTTCCAGTATGGTGAACCAATTAGATATTACTCTTGTCTAACACTTGATTTTCTAAGTTTGACAGGGATTTGAGAGTTCTTAAGGTATACTTAGGATGTTACTGACTCAGGGTCCCACCATGATCGCCATTATGTTAGGTCCCTATAATTTGTTATATTGGAAAGATCAAATGTACAGGGGTAACATCAAACCAGTCTTTGGAGTCCTAGGACCTAGCCTTCTTAGACTCAGAGAGGGCTCTCTCTATACTTGTGTAAAGGATGTAACTTGATGTATTTTAGGGTTCTGATTTTAGGATAGTTATAAGGATTAGGGTTTGTTTGTTTGTTTGTTTGGTTGGGTAGGTTATCAAGAAAAATAGATATAGTGAGAGAGGTTTAAACCAGTGGGCTATGGAGTCTGCAAAAAGTCTTGAGAAGTGCAACAATAGGTCAAGGGTATATCACAGGGCAAGTCTAACAAAGCCAAATGGATCTAAAAGCTTATGTGAGTGAGGTGAACATTAAATTGTGAACATAGTAGGTGCAAAAGGGTAGTTAAGAATCCTTCAACAAATAATTTAACAAGAATGGCCTTTAAGATTACTGAGCGTAAATAAATAACCAAAGATAGGGCATACCAATAACTTCTTTGACCAAACCCTAGCAAGTAAACACTAAGACAACAATCCAGCAAATTATAGAAAGAAAGAAACTTGTAAGTCTTCTAGTGATTTCACCTTCAAGCAAAGAAAACATTTAAGATAAACATATAATAGAGATCAAAGAGTAGGTAACTCATAATTTCTTTAGTCAAACTACAAATACCTCCAAAGCAACCATTTAGGATAAACAAAAGGGCATGGAAAATCATAAACCTCTTCAGCTAAACCTAATCAGCAATACTTCAAAGCAAAGACCTTAAAAAAAATGTTTAAGTTACATCAAAGAGCAGGGCTAACCATGAACTACTTTGAAATTGGCTTCATCAAATCATCTTTAAGATAAACAAGCATAAGTGGAACTAGAGAGCATTCAAGAATTCTATAATCCGACCTAGCAGAGGAAAACATACAAGCAATAGAGAGAAAACAGAGTTAAGGTGTCTCTAAACAACATTTCTTAGCCTAAAATTTCTGTCCTACTGCATGAGAAAGATGAAACAAAATGATAACATCAGAAAACAAACACTAGATAGGAAAGACATCACCATTAGCTATGCTCAGGAATCATGCAAGTGAGCTTGCTCCATCATCGTGCAAATCAAGACATTCACAAATTCCAAACCCAAATTTCTCCTCAATCTTCAAGTCTATGATATTTCTCTTAATAATAATCCAACACGTACAATGAGGCCTCAATGTTGTATTTAAATAGCAAGGAGGACCAAAACCCTAACTAGTGTTTCCAAAATGTCATAAATACATCATAAATGCCATTTTTGTCCAAAGAGACCATGCAAGGCCCAAGGCACAAAATATCTAAGGTAATAAATGAAAAATAACTTCAAACATAAATTCTGAGCTAACTAGGAGTGATTTGCCTCAAAAGTCCTCGAAAATATCTTTTTCAATAAATTTGTGTTTTGTTGACTTTGCAGGCAAGGGCGTAGCGTCTGCACGAGAAACATAGGTCATCTTGCAGCTGAGTTTTGAATGCCTTCTCGGTGTCCAAATGAGCTCCATGATAGCTCATTGGAAATCTTGTCAAGTCTACTTTCCAAAAAGGTCTTTGGTTTTCTGATTGGAATTCATTTTACTGCTCAAAAAATAAATCTCCCAAGACTACTCAGGGCATAGCGCCAACTCTGAAAATAGGACAGAAAGGTGGGGTTTTGGGTGTTTTTAGCACTTTTGGAGTACCAAATCTGCTCCAAACGATCTAAAATTTTTTGTGGATGATTTCCTTGGCCTAAATATTCCAAAAATGTAATCCACTCCTAAAAAAGGTGCCCCAAAAAAAAGCGCAGCGCCAGTGGCACTGCGCCTTTGGCCCTCCAAATCAGTCAAAAACCAAAATTTTCAAAAAGTTACCAAAATCTGAAGTTGCCTTGCTCATGGTGTTTTTGATGCCTATATGGATGCATTAGCAAGGATTTCAAGGTTTTCTTTTCCCTTTCCCTCCTTGATGGATTGAATCTTTGCAAGGGCTCTTTTGAGCTTGGCCCTTGCAATCTTGTTCCTTATGGCATAGTCCCTTGCCATCTTCTTTTGGAGGTCAAGATACCTCTTGGTCTTATCCAATATACCCTATAAGTGCATATTAGCACTCTAAATCCAAGGTTCATCGTCATAGTTAATCTCCATGGCAAGAAGCTCACTTGGAGAGAGCTGATCTGCCAAGGCTGCCTCTTGCTCTCTCTCCTTGGCTAAGGCCTTCTTTAAGCCAATTGTTCTTGTCCTCCTCCTAGGAAGTTTTTATTCCTCTTCATTAGTGTATCCATATCTATCCAAGGCCTGATCTAGCTTAGCCTTGGATTTTTCAGTCTCTTTCTAAGCTTTGATATCTCTGACTTCATAGATTTCCTTTTGTGCCTCTAGCTACTTGTTTTCAATCTCATAATAGTGGATGAAATTTCTAGCCCTTCCTAGATTGGCTTGCAAATCTATAATTTGGGCATCTTTGCTTTTGAGCAACATGCTTGAGATCCTTGCCTCATTTTCATCATCACTGTCAACATCAATGAGTTCAAATTCTTGCTCAGTCTCATGCTGGTATTCTTCTTCTTCCTCCATGACCTTTTCTTTGCCTTTGTCAAGCTTCTTAGTTGATGTGGAAGGCATGGCCCCTTTCCTCTTGAAGGCAACAAACACATGCCTATTTCCTCTTTGGTAGGTCAAAGAAAAAGGTTCAATTTTGATCATTTTAGTATCTTTAGTTTTGCTTCCATCATGACTGACTGCCATCATCGTGGGTATCCTTTTTGTCCTCATGTTTCTTATCAGCACTACTCTCATGGATACCTTCATCATTGATATCACCATTGCTATCATGGCCTTTGACCCACTGTCATCATTAGTGCCAACATCATCAGTTTTTTCTACTTCAATGCTCTTTGTTTTATCACTGACATCATCCTCACTAATATCATGGCTCATTTCCTTGCTTCTTTCTTCATGGCTCTTTTCGTCACTGCCTTCTGCATCCTTACTGCCATCATTTTTACTGCTTTCTGCACTGCCCTCATCAGTATTTTCTTCACTGACCTCGCTATCATGTGCTTGGCTGTCATTAGTGCCATCAAGGTTCTTTCAGCCACTATCAATATTATCACTGATATGTGCTTCATTTTTTTCAGACTCATGGGCATCTTCCTCATTTACATTTTCCTCATTGATATCTTGGATTTCTGACCTAACGCCTTCTTCATTGTCTTCTTCATTTGTCTTTGCTTCACTGTTTTCTCCATTGCTTTTATCACCACCACCATGTGCCTCATTGTCATCAGGGCTCTTTGTTCCATTTCCATCATGATCACTTCTGCTGCTTTCTTCTTCATTTTCCTCATCTTCACTAAAATCTGCCTCCTCTGTGCTTTCTTCTTTACTGTCATTAGCATCACTGCTGTGAGCTTCATTGTTTGATTCTTCATTATCATATCCTTCATTGTCTTCTTCTTCATTTCTCTTTCCCTCATTGCCACTTTCCTCCTCATTTCCTTCTTCTTCCTTGCTTGATTCATTATTGCCCTCTCCCTCATTTACATTTGATTACTCATTGTCATTTCCCTCATTTTCTGATGCATTGTGAGAGGATGATGAAGGAGGGTTGTCCTGAGGTGAAGGAATATGTGTGAATGGTGAGGTAGAAGAGTCATCATGTGGTGATGGAGTGTGAGTAGATGGAGGAATGGGAGGATGAGAAGATGAAGGGGAATCTTGCTACTGTTGGCCTTGTCGATTGGTGAACACCGCATGAGCAATGAAAACCTCCCATGGAATACCATTCTGCTACAATTGATGCATCACAACCATCTTGATCAGTGATTGGTGAAAGAGGCTCTACATCTGCTAGGGATAGTCTCTCTTTTGTACAATATAGGACATTTTGTCAATGCTTCTGTAGAGGTAATAGGGTAGGTGCAACATCCTAACCCTAGAAAAGTTCATAAGTAGCCTAATGTGATAGGAGTAAAGCCTAGAGAATCTTCTCTCACATGTAAAATATTTCATAATGATCCTCATCATAGGTGCATATCTCTCCAACAAATGAGAGAAAGGAAAAATGGATTTATTGTAGTCTTTGTACCTGGGTTGTAAGTATTGCCCATAGTAGCTTGTGTCAAGAATGGATTTCTTGAAACATTTCTCCCCTACACAAGGTATGCATGTGGAATTGGCAATAGCATCTGAGAATAGCTCAAAGTTTACCCCTGCAAGGTTAACTTGTTTCTCATGCAAGTTAATGATGAAAAGCCTTGTTAGCTCAGGGTGGTTTTGCACCTGCTGTACCTTCTCACAAAATTTATAGCAGCCTACATTTTGGAAGTAGGAGACAGTTAAGGGAGATGCATCTAGCTCTATTGTGTTTACTGGTTCAAAATTGTCGATCCTCCCACATTTGTGTTGATGCTTCCTTGGCATTTGACCTTCTCCTTCACTACCACTGCCCTCTCTTTTTGACATTTTGACCTCTATGCCTTTAAAAACCCTAAGACTATAAATGGAAATGAGTTTAAGTGATGGTGATGAAAGAGGAAGTTTTGAAAGTGAATGAGATGAGTGAGATAGGGTAAAGGTATATGATTATGAGTGAGAGGAAAAACTCAATGACCACCCTCTGCGGATTGTTCAAATTCTGTGTTAAAACACCTTGTACTGATGGCAAATGGATATGAAAGAAAGCAATGAAATGGTAAATATTTTTGTAATGTAAGGGACTGATTTAGTGAATGGAGTGAGTGTAGGCATAACTTTAGGTGAGTGAACAATATCCAACAATGTTACCCTCTGTTTGTCATTGACTCTCTTTGCAGGCAGATGAATGAGGCTTAATCAATGATTTTAAGCATGACATTTAGGTTATCTCCTTAGGGTTCCATTCCTTTAATCAAATGATAACAAAAAACTTGGAGAGGAGTTGATGTCCTATACTTACCCCTTAAAGATTCTTGAAAAAACCTTGGTGATGACTTGGAGAAAATTTGAGGGATTTTGAGTGTTGAAATGGTGTAGGAGGCCCTCCTGGCCAAGCATGCAGTGCCAAGGCCAAGGGCTCAGTGCTGGAGCTAAGGGCACAACGTTCAGTCTAGGCATGTAGTGCCAAGGTATTTTATCGGGTTTGTTGGGAAAAATTGGGCAAGCACGTAGTGCCATGCTCCAGGCACGCAACGCCTTCATAAAATGTATGGGGAAAAAGACCTAAACACATAGTGCCATTTTCCAGGGGCGCAACACTAAGCTGAGCATGCAACACCATAATACTTAGCCAAAATTTTGTTTGAAAACTAGAAATTCTTCACTCCTGAGTGCTTCTAACTCTTTTTCAAGGGAACAATGAGTCAAATGAAAAACAAAATGACCTTTTATATTCCTGGGATTTAAATTTAATCTTTGCAAACCCATTTCCTAATGCCTTAAGTATTTTTCACTTTTTCTTCCTTTCTTACTAACTCTCTGGCCTTTTTTCTTTGTATATGACTTAGATCATGAAGTCCACTCTTCTTTTTTCTCATTGATGTCCTTTAACACTTTTGTTTTGCAGATGACATAAAAACATTGAAGTGGATTTCCCTTTTACTCATGAAGCTAGACATATTTATTTTACAAAACAACAGCCTCAAAATCCTGTTTGGATTTCACCTTGGAGTTCAACATCATGTTTTTCTCATTTTGGCATGAAAAAATCCTTTTGACCGTTATGGAATCTGATCAAACAATGACACGTTCCAAATCCTTCTTGATTTACATCATGAAACTTAGCTTTTTCACCTTGGCTGGCAGTTTGTTGGAGACATGAAATTTGTCTCTCCTTTTTGTCTTTGAAGCATGCTAGATTCACTTTTGACAACCTTAGGAACTAAAACACAAGGCAACATTTTCAAAACCTCTTTTGTTCTCACCTTGAAACTCAAATCAACCTTTGCTTGGAAGGTGACTAAAAACCTTGAATTTACCTTTCTGATTGATATCCTCTACACCTTTTCCCTTTGAGGCAATGATACATTTACCTTGGCAACTTTGGGATGCTTGCACACAGGAGTACTTTCACAATTCTTTCTTTTCTGGAATCATGGATTTTTTAAACTATACTTTGCTCATTTAAGCATGGCAAAGTCATTTTTTACAATTCTGGGATCTGATCACAGTGGCATCTTCAGAATATTTCTTTGCTGTCATCATGGAGTTCAAATCATGACTTTCACCTTCACTGGCCATTTTCTCAAAATCCTAGGTGTTTAGAGTGCTTGAAAACAATTATCGGTGTTGTCTTCTAAGTTCTCTATAGCCCTTTCAAGTTCATTCATTTATGTCCACTTCACCTCATTTTTTCCCTATTTCATCAATAATTTCTGATAAACTTCTCTTCATGTTTGATTTCTTGGTGTACCTCCTCCATGGTCATTTCTGCATTTGATCCCTGCTTAGCACACTACTGGACTAATCAAGATCAAAACCCTGATTCTCCTTAAGACCAAGTGCTTCCTGTCTTCATTGCTGCAAGATGTCTTCCTTTAGGAACATACCATTTACCTTGTCAATTTCTTCTACTGATTGACCTCTTAACACTTCTATAGAAGTGCCAAGTTACATTTACCTTTTGTAGAACTTGAATTTGACAAGGTAGTCTTCTCTGGAGACTTTCAAATATTTTCTTGAATAACCATGTATCAACATTTCAAGACCTCTGAACCATATTCTAACAAAGAAAAACAATCTCTAAAAAACCAATGATTGACTTTGGACCATATGAAACCCTAATTTACCTAGTGGGAGGATCCTTTAACCTGGCCTTTGACTAAAAATTGGCTTGGAGTCGTCAAGTGTAAAAACAGAGTATTGACAAAGTGGTGTATTGAAGATCCAAAATCCAATGTACTTGATTTATCTAAAGAGCCTACATAGATAGTGTGAGACCATCAATGCTTGAGGAACCTTGGAAACATGGGAAGGAATAGGCTTATAAGTAACCCTAGATGTAAAGTGGAGTTATGGGCAAGGAAAAAAACAGAGTAATGAGGTCATAGGTAGGTAAAAAGGATGGAGATGAGTGGGACAAGCCCATAAGGAGTCCTTTAGGAGTGGCAGGGTGACCATGGAATGGAAAAATGGTATAATAGTGAAACATTTTCTATAAGGATAATGAAGGCAGTGAGATTTCTAAAATCACAATATTCAGGGAATTTTCTTTTTAGAAATCTAGAACCAATATTTAGTCATCTATAGATAGTAAAAATTACTGATGACTAATAGAGTCAATCAACCATGACTCATGATCTACATGTGTATTTGAAGAAGAGGCTAAATACACATCCCCACCTTCATCCGAGGTGGTTTTTGCCTCTGCAGAAATAGCATCCTCAAATCCACTTCCTTTCTCAGGAGCTTTAGATCTGCAATCATTTTTGTAGTGTCCTTCCTTTTTGCATTTCCAACACACCTTTACAAACTTTCTCGGAGATTTAGATCTCCCTTTAGATTTAGATCTTCCACTCGAAAACTTATTTTTATTTATGTTCTGGGACCTTCCTCATACATACAAGGCATCTCCATTCTGTCCCTCCATATTTCTGTATCTCATTTCCTCCGAAAACAAGGATGAGACAATGTCATCAAAATTCAAGTTAGTTGTATTGCTACCTTTTTCAATAACTAGACTGTCCCATGAATCTGGTAGAGAACACAAAAAACTGATGTACTTATCTTCATCTGAGATTTTAATATCAACAGATAACAATTGACTTACCATAGTATTGAAGGCATTCAAATTCTCTGTCACTGAGTCTCCATCCTTCATCCTCAGGTTATATAGATTTTTCTGCAGGAACAATTTATTCACCAGAGACTTAGATTGGTACAAATTCCCTGGCTTGTCCCACAAAATCTTCGTCGTAGCTTCCCCAGATACATTCAACAATACTGAATCTGAGACACACAACCGTATTGTGCTCTTTGCCTTCTGATATAGCTTCTTCCTGTCTTCATTTTACATTTCCATTGGTTTAGTACCCATATCTACCGTGATCCACTGATCTTTATCCACTAGCAGATCCTCCATCTTGAGCTTCCACAACTCAAAACTATGACCATTAAATTTTTCGATCTCTATCTTTCCACTTCTCGCCATATTCTTTCACTACAAGAATCGATCACGCAGATCTCCCACTGAACAGGGTCTGTCACAAGCCCAAGAAAAAAGCCCCTCAACAACAAAGGCGTCCCCTTGAAGCCGAAACTGCTCTGATACCAATTGTAGGTTTTAACCCTATACAAAAATTATCTGTAAACTAATCTTAAAGACAAAAAATAAACAATAATGAGCACATAAAACATAAAACAGATATACACAGATATTTTCCCCTGGATCCCAAATCGGGACTACCATCTTGATTTTTAATTATATTCCTTTTATTGTTACAACACATATATATACATGCCAAAGAATTCATAAACCCCAATCCATAAACCTTGGATTATGACATAACCATAGCTCCCTTGACCGGATCTACAAAATACCAAGGGCTGAAAACCATCGCCCCCCAAAACCATGTGCAAACTCATGCACAAAACCATGGGAAATGCTCCACCCATTTTTCCGGTGATTCTCCCCCACCCCGAGAGGGGATCGCTTCCCCGTGGACTTCACGTTTCCTGTAACACGCGTGCGACCGATCATGAAATAATATAAAAACACACCCACAGGAGTTAGGAAGCTTAGGGAAGTGATAGGGATTTTAAATGATAAGGGGGATGGGGTAGGGAATTCAAATACATGGAGGTAGTTTAGTTGCCTAGAAAAGCGTAGCATAGGGGTAGGGTTTTAGGGAATATAGCTTAGGATTGGGGAATGAAGGGATGTGAGGGTATTGGGGAGTGAATTAGATTATGAGGGAGGTAGATGGGTCTAGGGGAAAGAAAATTAAACTTCTAAACTAAAAACTAGGGTTTAATAATTAGAACATGGCATGGATAGCAAAGGAGAGTTTTCCACCATAAAATTATGATAATGAGCCGAAAGGAGGGCTTTGGAGATGAAAATTACTTGAATATGGGTGAAATAAACCTAGTTTGTCCCTTATAACCCTCACAAACAAAATTTGAGGCCATGGCTACTTCACTCGCAAAAAGTGCAAACAGCTTGAGAAAAGGTGTAGCAAGCCCCCGTAAAAGCGCAACGTGCTCACTGCAAAAAGCATAGTGCCTATGGAAAAAGTGAAGCGATGGACCTGAAACCCGGTTATTTGAAGAAAAAAATGATTTTTTGCTTGGGAAAATTTGAGAGCTCAATGCTGAAGAGTGAAATTGAGTGAATTTTGGTCTTTGAGGGCCTTTTATACTTGGATAAATATCATTAAATGGACATGGACCCACTTTTCCTTTTTTGAAAATCAACCTTACATTGCTTTCTACCTTTAACCTTTGAACTTGATCTTTGAACTTTATATTTTGATGTCTTAGGAACAATGAATTTCTTTTTGGAACTTTGACCATTTGCTGATGGAACCTTGAGTATTTGCAGCTACTTGGAACTTTGAAGTACTTATTAAGTTGAGCCTCAAAATTGTGCTTTCTTTCATCTCATTTTACCTCATTTTCCCTTGTCCATTGCTATCCTAGACCCAATTGATCAATGAATTTAGTTAAAATTACTTTTAGAATGATTTACATGACTGACTTGCTAAGTTTTATGATTTTTGCCATTGTAAAGCATTTTGACCGGAACTAGCTGCAGAATGCAGACATTCCGTAGCTAACCGGTGATTCTGCAGCTGTCTTCACGTTTGGGTATGTTCCAGGTGGCCTCTCAAGAAAAACCGCATATGGGCATATTCCACGTCATGTCTACATGGTTCGTTTCTCACCATGAAGGAAGAAACGAATTCTGTGTATGGTTTTGGTACGTGGGAACACATTTAAGAAGACAGACTTCTAATAGGACTGTCTTAGTCCAGATGTCCATTTCCTTGTTACGCAGCCACTTCAAGAGTCCTAATGTGATTCTGATAAGGAAAGACAATGTTCCTGAAATTTTTGCAAGTCTTGTTATTTACATTTGTTATATAAACACTTGGGAAACCGAGAGCTAGGCTAGATTTTGTTCTAGATTTTGCTTAGATTCTGTGCTACATTTTTGAAGACGCAGAGTGCTCTGTTCAAGTTATTTCACTTTTAATGAAGCAGACAGTGTTGTTTTGAAAGCGTTGATTTGATTTGGAGTTAGATTCCGTCAGGTGGTAGAGGGCCCCTGCCTCTTGCACGGATTTATTTGCGTAATTTTAGATAAGTATTCTAGCTGCCTTTACGTTTTTGAAGTTGAATTTGTAGTTGTTTTCATTAGCTACTATAGTTATACTCATTCTAACTCTTCCACAAGAAGAAGCTCTTCTAAAATATTATAATGATGAATGGGAAATGGGAAATGGCTATAGTATTGTAGGATTAGAAGTAGAATTCATAGTTGCTTTTTATTAGTTATCGTAGCTATACTCATTCTAACTCTTCCAAAAGAAGAAGCTCTTCCAAAAGATTACAATGATGAATGGGAAATGGCTATAGTGGATTTAATTGTAGTCTCTTTTATTCACCATCACAGTTATACTTATGATAAGCACTCTTCCACAAGAAGAAACTCTTCCAAGAAATATTTATACTGTCTTAAGCATGATTGTGATCTTGAACGTTTTAGTTGTGTGTTTTCACTAAGTACCATAGTTGTTCTTGCTCTTAAACGCTTGTCAAAAATATCATAATGATGGGTAGGAGATGGCTATGATATCTTAGTTGTTCATTGCTTTCAGTCTTTATGTTTGCATTTGCACTCAATTACACAGTCGGGATTGTTCTAAAAACTCTTCCAAAAGAAGGAACTCTTCCAAAATACCAATCATGATGGACAAACAGACTGTATAATTCCATAGAATAATGCATGATAGCTTAGTTAGGATGCTCCGGAGTTTAATTTCACTTAACTCATGTTCAGTTGTTTTTCTTTAAGTTTGATAATGACTTGTAGTTTAACACTGTTTTAGGCTAGTGACATTTTAGGTTTGGTTGTAGTTCAACTCATTGCATTTGCACTCCATATTCAGTTGTCATTCACTGCATACTAGATTACTTCAGTTGTTAAATTTAACAAAACAACCTTCATTATTCACAAATCTCTTCTTGTTCTAAAATCCATAATTGATTCATAACCATATGAACAAAAGACCATATCATTTTAAGGCCTGAAGTACTTCTGCAACTTCCTTATCATCTTACAAACAAACATTTTCCTCAATAGACTATTTCAAAAATCTATAACCATTGAGTGAAGTGTAGTGCTATAAAACTGAGTTGCAGAATAGAGTTAGGAATTAGATTTAGAGTAGAAGATCTTATGATGGTATCAATGTTTTACTCCAAACATACTTCAACAAATCTCTAATCAAGGATAAAATGTTGCATCATTATAAGTTAGTTGTTTAAATTGTTTAGTTAGGAAGATTTGCATACTTAGTGACCATGTTTCAAGCTCTCTCTCAAATGCCTTTGATGAAAGAATTTGACAAGTTTAGTTTGTGTTTTGAATAATTTTCTTAAAAGTCATTATCAAGCTTTGCTTTTGCTTATTCATAGTTTAGATTTAATTCTGTTTTTAGTATTGCATTTGCATTTACCATTTGACATCAACCAATTAGGTTTCACCCTGTTTTTAATCATTAGCTTCCTTCCATTAGCTTTCTAGTCATTTTCCTTGTGAACATAAAACCACCAAAAGATCAAAAACATAAAAAATCATCACAAAAGACCAAAAACATCATAAAATACTACACACAACACATTAAGAAACAAACACCTAGGTACATACAGTACACTTCACTTCAGCAGTTTACCAACCCTGGTTGACAATTAAATGAGCTCAATTTAGGAGACTAGATTGAGACCAAACATTTTGGCGCCATTGCCGGGGAAGTGAAAACTAGGTAACCTTTGTTTCTTAGCATCCAAAAACAATTTTATGCGTAGGGAGAGATATTCAAGGGGAAGATTTATAAGCAGCAGAGGCAGAAGTTTGATTTCTAGAACACCACTTGTTTCATCTAGATCCAGAGCTAGTACACCTTCAACTCAAACCCATATTCCATCCTCTCCTGATCCTGGACTTCTAGAAGATCTAAGGTCAACTATCCCATTAGAGAAACCTTCCACTTCATCCACTGAACCTGCCATAGAAGAAGATCTAAAAACTCCTGTTAGGGACACAAACCTTTCCACTTCCACAGGAGAGTCAACTATGGCAGAAGAAGGAGGAGGAGGAGTCTTCAATGGGGAACACACACTATTTGGAGGTAGAGGTAGAGGTATAGGAGAAGGAGGTAGAGGAGAAGGAGGTAGAGGTGCAGATGGAGGAAGAGGTAGAATAGGAAGCTCTTTTGGGTTCCCTATAATTGATGAAGAAACCAATACAACCATGAAAAATATTTCACCCTTTGTCCTTCCAAACTTCTATGGACTTAAAACTGAAGATCCTGAAACCTTCTTATTCGAATTTGAAGTGCTTTGTAGAACTTATGACTACTTACAAGATGCTCAAAAATTGAAATTATTTCCTTCAACTTTGAAGGGAGTAGCATTGAAGTGGTTTATGAGTCTGATCAGCAGTTCTATTAGAACATGGGAAGACATGAAACAAGCATTTCTAGAGAGATATTTGGATTATTGTATGTCGGTTAATCATAAGGAAGAAGTGTTCAAGATGTTACAAAAAGAAGATGAAAATTTGGAAGATTTATTGGAGAGATTTAATTACAACATCAAAAGGGAAAAAATGGAAAACCTAGATCAAGACACCTTAAAAGCTCTTTTGTTGAAAACAATTAGGGATGAATGGTTGGATATCCTTAACATGATGGGAAAAGGGAATATATCACAACTCACATTACCTGAAATATCTGAGTTATGTATCAACCTTTCCAGAGGGAAATCCAAAACTGTCAAAGGTCCAAGAGATCCTGCTCTTGCAAGAGCAAGTAAATCTGCTTCTGGGACAGTAAGTAGATCAGAAATAGGACACATGATTGATGATTTTAAATCTGACATCTTAGGGAGTCTTAGTGAACAAATAGACACCCTCAAGATACAAAACAAGCAAAAGGTTGAATCTGATGCCTTGGCAATCTTTTGTCCCAAATGTAGAAAGAAACATGCCTTGAGAGAGTGTCCTTTGGATGTAAAAGTTGTAGAAACTTGTGTCATTTGTTCCGAGAAACATGAGACCAAGAATTGTCCTTCTCTTCCTGGTCTCAAAGCTGTCTTTCAGGAGGAAACTCCTACAGATTCCACAGAGTCTCTCAATTTTGTATCTAGAAGACCTTGGCAGGGACCTCAGACACAAGGATTCCATGATCAAATGTATAATCAACCTCCACCTTGGAATTCTTGGTAGCAACCTTGGCCCCAATTTCAAAATCAATCTCAATCTTGGGCACAAGGAACACAAAGTCCCTATGGAAGATACTCTCCATACTATCAGTATCCACCATCCTATCCACCATACCCACATTTTTATCCTCAAAATCCTCAACAAAATTTTCCTCAAAATCTTCAGCAAAATTTTCAACAAAATTCTCAACAACATCATCAAAATCAACCACATAAAAATCAACCACTTTCATTACCATTCCCTCAAAAATCAAATCAATTGCCTGCTCAACCCATACCAAACCCCAATAATAAGAACCCTCAGAATACATACATGATAGAAGGCCAACAATTTCCAACTTATTTAATCACTCCTTTAGACCTTAGTGATGTTCAATTGAGGTCTGGAAGAATACTTGAAAAGAGGAAACCTTCTGTGATCATACAAGAACAAGATAATTCTGAGGAAGACTCCCTATGGGTGAATAAAAGTCTTGAGGAAGACACATCCTTTCAAGACCCACACATTGAAAAACTAAAACAAAAAGATCCAATAAATCCAACTCCTGTATTAGAGCAACCATCCACATCTACTTCTATACCTCCTTTTCCGGAAAGATTACAAATTGATAGAGGTGTAGAAAAACAAATCATGGTGCCTAATTATGATTTCTTAGATGAGCTGAGAAATATTTGCATTAAAATTCCATTATTACAAGCCATCAAAGAAATCCCAATTTTAGCCAAAACAATAAAGGAGTTGAGTATGAAGACAACAAGAAAAAGAATAAGAGAAACAAAGAAAATTCAACTAGTAGGACAAATAGCAGACATTATGATGGGCAAGATTGCTATTCCAAAGTATCTTGACCCAGGAAATCTAGTTGTCAAAATTCACATCAATGGAATTGAAATTCAAAACACACTCATTGATTTAGGAGCAGCAATAAATATCATGAGTAGACAAATCATGGACAAACTGAAACTTCATAATCTTCTCTTTACACCCACACTATTACAATTAGCAGATAGATCTGTGATCAAACCAGATGGGGTAATAGAAGACATTCCAGTGTCCCTAGATTCTTGGGAATACCTTGTGGATTTCATGATCCTAACTCCTAAGAATAATCTAGGAGGCCATCCTGTTATATTAGGAAGACCTTGGTTGGCTACAGCTGATGCTTTTATTAGTTGTAGATCCGGTGATATGTATATTTCTGATGGTAGTTCAACTAAGAGATTCACTTTATATCCTCCAGCTAGGACAATTACAGATCTAGATGACACTCAATGGATAGAGGATGAAGAATATTTACAACCACTCTTCACAATTTCATAAATTAGTGAAGATAATCAAATTCTGAATACTCTAGAAAACTTTGAATTCTCTCCAGAACACAAACATGAATCATTTCAGGAGGGGTCCAATATTGAATTTTTGTCATCTAGGCAGATGTCTCTTCATTCTATGGACAAATTTGGCAGCTCTATAAGTGAAATTTTTCCAGGCAAAACTTTGAACATAAATAAGAACCTAGAAAAATCTCAACAAGAAGAGTTAGTCAGAGTATTACAGAGACATTCTTCTGCATATGCATGGGAATACACTGACATGAAAGGGATAAGCCCCAAGACTTGTACTCATCACATCTATATAGAGGCAAATTTCAAACCAATCAGACAACCTCAAAGACGGATGAATCCAAATCTTAGGGAAATTGTTAAAGAGGAATTGCAAAAATTGTTAAATGTTAATTTCATCTATCCTATTTCAGATAGTCAGTGGGTTTCTCCTTTGGTAATTGTGCCAAAGAAAAATGGAAAATAGAGGGTGTGTGTTGACTACCGAGAACTGAATAAAGCTACTCTTAAAGACCATTTTCCCTTACCTTTCATAGATCAAGTATTAGATACATTAGCTGGCAAAAAGTACTTTTCATTCCTAGATGGGTTTAGTGGTTACAATCAAATCCAAGTAGCACTTGAAGACCAAGACAAAACCACATTCACTTGTCCTTGGGGTACCTATGCTTACCGAGTATTGCCATTTGGATTATGCAATGCACCTGCAACATTCCAAAGGGCAGTATTAGGAATTTTTTCGGATCTAATACATGACTGTGTAGAGGTGTACATGGATGATTTCATAGTTTATGGGAATACATTTGAAGAGGCTTTAGAAAACCTGGAAAAAGTCTTAAAAAGATGTCAAGAAGCAAACCTTTCACTTGGTCATGAAAAATGTTTTATGATGTTTACTGAAGGTATTGTTTTAGGGCACCACATTTCAGGGGATGGGATTAGAGTTGATGAGGCAAAAGTTGAAGTCATTTCTAATCTATCCATTCCAAGTTGTCAAAGAGATGTTAGAAGTTTTCTAGGATTTACAGGGTATTATCGGAGATTTATAGAAAACTTTACCAAGATAGCATCTCCACTCTTCAAATTACTCACCAAAGATTATGAATTCAAGTGGACTTCTGATTGCCAGTTAGCTTTTGAAACCCTGAAAACCAAAATTTCTGAAGCACCTATATTAAGGGGACCTAACTGGAAGTTACCTTTTCATATCTCGAC
This sequence comes from Pinus albicaulis, assembly GCA_034641835.2. NCBI lineage: Eukaryota > Viridiplantae > Streptophyta > Pinopsida > Pinales > Pinaceae > Pinus > Pinus albicaulis. The sequence continues at coordinate 390,401,977 of CM076574.1, forward strand.
GGATGCTTCCGATACAGCTCTAGGAGCAGTATTGGGAAAAAAAGATTTAATTCCCTATGCCATCTATTATATCAGTAAAAATTTGACTCCTGCAGAGTTAAACTATACTGTAACTGAAAAAGAGTTTTTAGCTGTTGTTCATGCCATAAACAAATTTAGACACTATATAACAGGCTATGAAACTTTTATTCACACTGATCATTCTGCAATTAGATACCTAATGAAAAAATCAATTACTAATGGCAGAGTTATAAGATGGTTGTTACTCTTACAAGAATTCAACATTACTATTCTAGATAGGCCTGGAAAACAAAACACAGTAGCTGATTTCCTATCTAGACTCCAAAATATCAAAGATGACACTCCAGTTGAAGATCAATTTCCTGATGAATATCTTTTTGCAATCTCTACTCAAACTCCATGGTTTGTTGATATTGCTAATTATTTAGTTTCAGGAAAAATTCCTTCAATTATGAATGCAAGGGATAAAAGAAAAATCATTTGTGATAGTGCAAAATATTCATGGGTTGCTAATGAGTTGTACAAGACAGGTCCAGATTTGATCATTAGAAGGTGTGTTCGTGAAGATGAGATGCCTGAAATTCTCAAGGCATGTCATGATGAACCTTGTGGCAGACACTTTGCAGATAAGAGGACAACCTATAAGATCCTTAATTTAGGATATTATTGGCCATCTTTATTTAAAGATGCTAAAGAGTATGTCAAAATGTGTGACAGTTGCCAAAGGGTAGGGAAACCTTCTCCTTCAGGTGAGATGCCATTACAACCTCAGGTACACATTGAACCTTTTGAAAAATGGGCTTTGGATTTTGTAGGACCTATTAGTCCTCCATCGAGACAAAAGAAATATATATTAGATTGCACTGATTATGTTACTAAGTGGGTAGAAGCTAAACCATTACTTGTTGCTAATGAATCATCTGTAGTTACTTTTCTTTTTGAGGATATTTTTACTCGTTTTGGTGTCCCAAGGAAAATTGTTACAGATCAAGGAGCTCAATTTACATCAAGGCTAGTGGAGCAAATGATGGAGAAGTACAAAATCAGACATAGAAAATCTACTCCTTATCATCCACAAGCAAATGGTCAAGTGGAATCTACCAATAAGGTCATTGAAGGAATCCTAACAAAGAATGTTCATTTACATAGAAGAGATTGGGTAGATAGGCTTCTTGAAGCCTTGTGGGCCTATAGAACTACATGGAGAAACACAACAGGCCATACTCCTTATGAGCTTGTTTATGGAAAGCAAGTTTTGTTTCCCATAGAGTTCCAAATTCAAACCTTCAAAATGGCAGTTCAGCTAGGACTTGATTTAACGGAGGCACAAAAGCATAGTCTGGAGAAAATTAATGAATTGGATGAGATCGGACAAGATGCAGTTCAGAAAACAAGTCTAGTCCAACAACAAAGGGCTAGATGGCATGACAAATACATCAAAGAGAAGAAATTCAAAGAGGGTGGCTGGGCTCTCTTGTTTGATTCAAAATTCAAGGATTTTCAAGGTAAATTTCAGACACATTGGCTTGGGCCATATGAAATTGTTGAAATTTTTGATAATGGGGCAGTAAAAATCAGAACTATAGATGAAGAAAAGGTCACTTTTCTTGTGAATGGTCATAGATTGAAGTTATATCACAAACCACTCTCAAGAGAATAATTTGTCAAGAAGTTCCAAGAAAGCAGTGATGTGAAGTTAATGAAGAAGAATTCTTCTTCTTCATCAACTTGATTAAATTTTATGAAGCATTTCTCTTTAAAAAATAAATAAATAAATAAAGGTATAAACATGAAAACCAATCATTGATTGGCATGTTTATACAGAAAAGATAGGGTGAAAATCAGAGTCTCTCTGACACTCTAACTTTTCCATTTTGTTTTTACAAGCAGCTGTTACAAAATCATAAGTTCAGATCCATAGTGCTTATGATCCATCTCATTTCATTTCACTTCACTCACCTATCCATCCATACTCCATTTCATTCATTCATTCATATTCTACTTCATTCCATGTTTCATTCATCTCATTCCATACTCCATCCATCTCATTTTCATGTCAAGATTTAAAGTCTGATGTCTTGTTGTAAATAAATAAAACATGTCATGGATTGCAGGCAGTTCTTATGTTCTTTCACTCCATTTCATAAACTGAATCCATTCCATTTCATCATCCACTTCATACATATCATGTCTCATCATCCATCTTCATTCATACCATATAACATTTCACCTATATTCCCAAACCACTCCATTCCATGATCAAAATTCTCTACAGGTACATTCTGCAGCTTAACAGACATTCTGCAGCTGTTCAGCCTTTCCGCAGCTAGCCAGACATTCCGCAGCTACAAATCCTGAAGGCATTAGTCAGCAGACATTAGAATTGCAAAAAAATGATCCAGTGTATCCATGAATAAAAAGCATCAAGAAGGATTATGAAGACTCTTCCAAAGGAGAACAAAGAAGACAAAGACTACAAAAATCAAATGAAAAGCAGAGGTAACAAGTTTATATTATAATGGCATTTCATAAAGTTTAGCATAGTTTTAGTTATGAATTGTTCGAAAAGGTTGTTTTAATTATTTTTATTGATCAAGACCAATAAACCTTCCACAAACTTTGGATTAAAATCTCTCATTTCAAATTCCATGCCCGACATCATTTAAGCGGTTAAAATGGCCGAGGTGTTTGAATTCTTCACGTCACTTAACCAAATCATTCAATGATGATTCTCTTTTCCGTTGTAAAAAATCTTCGCCGTCTTTTCAATCACTGTAGCCGGCACTTCATTCCGCAAACAGAAATATCCTTATCACCGAGAGCAGAGCAAAAAGGGTATGTCAGTTTGAATCACCGTGGGCAGAGATTGAGCATTATCACTGGAAACGCAGAGGTATAGCAGCGTGAGAATTTGAAGCCATTTGTTACCGTGGGCAGACAAAGTATCACCGTGGGCAGAGATTGAGCATTATCACTGTAAACGCAGAGGTATAGCAGTGAAGAATTTGAAGTCATTTGTCACCGGGAGACAGAGGTATAGCATTGAAGAATTTGAAGCCATTTGTTACCAAGAGACAGAGATATAGCAGTATGGGAATTTGAAGCTATTTGCCACCGAGAGACAGAGGTATAGTAGTGTGGGAAATTTGAAGCCATTTGTCACTGTCAAACAGAGGCATATCAGTCCAAAGTTCAATTGTCAACAGAGGCATATCAGTCCGAAGTTTTGAAGCTGTTTTCATTGTCAACCAAAGGTATATCAACTCAAAGTTTGAAGCTGTTGTCACTGTCAATCAGAGGTATGTTATTCCGAAGTTTGAAGCCATTGTCATTAAGAACTTGAAGCCATTTCAATTCGAAGGTGAAAGTTATTGTTTCTGTGGATAGAAGAGTGTTAATCTGAACATTGAAGAAGCAATCATGGGTTTCATTGTAAGAACTGAACCAGTGGGTTCAAAATACTTAGAAGGCTACCCTCAATGCAAAGAAATGTTACAACAGATAGGATGGCTTCAATTTTTGGAGAAATTTAATGGCTTCCACAAAGAAGTCACCAAAACATTTGCAAGATCATTTCAAGGAACTGAAGTTGAAGTGGGAGATGTCAAATTTACTGTCACTGAAGTTTTCATTGCAGAAGCTATAGGGTTGCTTAGAAATGGAGAGAGATGGTTCAAAAACAAAGAATTCCACAATGAATCCTGGAAGCAAATTCTAAAATCACCAGGTATGGATGTCACTGTATTTAAGAAAGGAATTACAAGTTCTGCATTGAAAAATAAATGGAGAAACATACTACTTCTTCTGCAAAAATTTATTACATGTGAGGGTAGATATGGTACATTTTATGTCTACCACATTAGATTGATAATGCATTTTCTGGGGGAAGACTTAAACCTACCTTATTTCTTACTTCAAAGCTTGAAAAAGATGGCTTCCTGTGTTCAAAGAAGGGTTCAATTTTTAGAGACAACTTTATATCATCATGGTTTGGTTAAAATTTTGATTGAACATCATTTAACCAAAACAAATGATACATAGGACAATTTCTTGACAAGAAATCATTTTGAAGAGCCAAAAGAGCCCTCACCTGAACCACAGCCTACAAAGAGAAGCAGGAAATGGAGGGCTTCAAAAGTTGAAACTGATAAAACAGTCCAAGAAAGTAGTGAGGAAATCATTTCAGAGAAGTTGACTCAAATCAAGAGACAGCTTAAGGAAGAAAAGGTAATCAGGAAATCTGTCATGGAGAAAGGAGAGGGATCTTCTCAGCCTAGAAGAAGCCACAGACTAAAGGGGAAACTAAGGAAAACTCAAATCAAACAAACAAGGGTAATTAATATAGAAGATGAGGAAACATCCATTGAAGAAGATGTTGAAGAGGATTTTAATGAAGGAACCCCTGAAATTGACCCTGCTCAACAAGAAATTTATGACTATGTGGAAAATTTGGAAAGGAGAGCTTCAGAAAGCAAGGAGAGAACCCCTAGTCCTCCACTGTCTGAAATAGATGTATTAAGAAGGGATAGGTATGAGTTGGAAATACTTAATAGACACATCAAAAATGAGAATGAAATTCTCAAGGATCAAGTCAAGCTCAAAACGGATATGAACTCAACCTTATCCTACATATAGACAAAGTGGAAAAGACCAATGAAAAGTTGAAGAAAAGGAACAAGAAGCTAATCAGGGCACTTACCAACCTAAGGTTCAAACTTGTTATCAGAAAACCCAGAAGATCTCTAGCTTCCAGACAAAGGAGAAGGAGAGGATTAGATGTTCTTGCAGAAGCCTCTGAGTTCATAGGATAATTTGCATGAGGACATGCAAGGAGACAGCAATGGGGGTATGTTGAGCCTCAAAATTGTGCTTTCTTTCATCTTACTTTACCTCATTTTCCTTTGTCCATTGCTATTCTAGACCCAATTGATCAATGAACTTAGTTAAAATTACTTTTATAATGATTAACATGACTGACTTGCTAAGTTTTATGATTTTTGTCATTATAATTCATTTTGACCGGAACTAGCTGCAGAATGCAGACATTCCGTAGTTAACCGGCGATTCTACAGCTATCTTCACGTTTGAGTATGTTCCAGGTGGCCTCTCAAGAAAAACCGCATATGGGCATAATCCACGTCATGTCTACATTGTTCGTTGCTCACCATGAAGGAAGAAACGGATTCTGGGTATGGTTTTGGTACGTGGGAACACATTTAGGAAGGCAGACTTCTATTAGGACTGTCTCAGTCCAGATGTCCATTTCCTTTTTACGCAGCCACTTCAAGAGTCCTAATGTGATTCCGATAAGGAAAGACAATGTTCCTGAAATTGTTGCAAGTCTCGTTATTTACATTTGTTATATAAACACTTGGGAAACTGAGAGCTAGGCTAGATTTTGTTCTAGATTTTGCTTAGATTCTGTGCTACATTTCTGAAGACGCAGAGTGCTTTATTCAAGTTATTTCACTTTTAATGAAGAAGACAGTGTTGTTTTGAAAGCGTTGATTTGATTTGGAGTTAGATTCTGTCAGGTGGTAGAGGGCCCCTACCTCTTGCACAGATTTATTTGCGTAATTTAGATAAGTATTCTAGCTGCCTTTACGTTTTTGAAGTTGAATTTGTAGTTGTTTTCATTAGCTACTATAGTTATACTCGTTCTAAAACTCTTCCAAAAGAAGAAGCTCTTCCAAAAGATTATAATGATGAATGGGAAATGGCTATAGTATTGTAGGATTTGAAGTTGAATTCGTAGTTGTTTTCATTAGCTACTGTGGTTATACTCATTCTAAAAACTCTTCCAAAAGAAGAAGCTCTTCCAAAAGATTACAATGATGAATGGGAAATGGCTATAGTATTGTAGGGTTTAATTGTAGTCTCTTTTATTCACCATCACAGTTATACTTATGCTCAGCACTCTTCCAAAAGAAGAAACTCTTCCAAAAAATCCTTATACTGTCTTAAGCATGATTGTGATCTTGAACATTTTAGTTGTGTGTTTTCACTAAGTACCATAGTTGTTCTTGCTCTTAAACGCTTGTCAAAAATATCATAATGATGGGTAGGAGATGGCTATGATATCTTAGTTTTTCATTGCTTTCGGTCTTTATGTTTGCATTTGCACTCAATTACACAGTCAGGATTGTTCTAAAAACTCTTCCAAAAGAAGGAACTCTTCCAAAATACCAATCATGATGGACAAACAGACTGTATAATTCCATAGAATAATGCATGATAGTTTAGTTAGAATGCTCCGGAGTTTAATTGCACTTAACTCATGTTCAGTTGTTTTGCTTTAAGTTTGATAATGACTTGTAGTTTAACATTGTTTTAGGCTAGTGACATTTTAGGTTTGGTTGTAGTTCAACTCATTGCATTTGCACTCCATATTCAGTTGTCATTCACTGCATACTAGATTACTTCAGTTGTTAAATTTAACAAAACAGCCTTCATTATTCACAAATCTCTTCTTGTTCTAAAATCCATAATTGATTCATAACCATATGAACAGAAGACCATATCATTTTAAGGCCTGAAGTACTTCTGCAACTTCCTTATCATCTTACAAAAAAACATTTTCCTCAATAGACTATTTCAAAAATCTATAACCTTTGAGTGAAGTGTAGTGCTATAAAACTGAGTTGCAGAATAGAGTTAGGAATTAGATTTAGAGTAGAAGATCTTATGATGGTATCAATGTTTTACTCCAAACATACTTCAACAAATCTCTAATCAAGGATAATCAACATCAGTATTTATAAATTAGTTCATTTGAATGTTGTTAGAAGGAATTTACATGTCACCAAGTGACCATGTTTCAAGCTCTCTCTCAAATGCCTTTGATGAAAGAATTTGACAAGTTTAGTTTGTGTTTTGAATCATTTGCTTAAAAGTCATTATCAAGCTTTGTGCTTATTCTAGTTTAGATATAATTTTGTTTTTAGTATTGCATGCATTTACCATTTGACATCTTAATTGGTTCACCTGTTTTTATTAGCTTCCTTCCATTAGCTTTCTAGTCATTTTCCTTGTGAACATAAAACCACCAAAAGATCAAAAACATCGAAATCATCACAAAAGACCAAAAACATCACTAAAAATACTAGACACAACGCATTAAGAAACAAACACATGATTATCCACAGTGCACTTCATGACGGTTACCAACCTTGGTTGACAATTAATGGAAATTCAATTTAGGAGACTAGATTGAGACCAAACACTGTAATACAAATTAGGAACATAAAATTACATTTTTCTTTGAAATCAAATTTATTGATGAAATTTATTTATTGTCACTCCTTCACTTGCTGGACTTTATACATGGAATGTTGATTTGATGACCTTGAAAACCTAAGACCCAATGGAGACTCTAGATTTAATGAAACCATGATGAAAATGAATGTAATGATGATGACAACACATGAATGATGGTACACTCAGCTGAGAGGTGAAATGAGCTAGCAAGTAGTAAGATTTTAGAAGGATTAAAGTCAGACCTAGGTCTACATCTAGTGACCAAATTTTTGCATGATGACCTAATGGAATAATAAAAATTTGAGAATTGGACCCTAACAAGACATGATAAGAGTCTATTTGATCACTGGTGGTATGATGTAAAAACTAACACTAATATTTTCTACAGCTGGGGATGGAAGCTCCTTGGAGGTGTCAAGAACACCGTAGACCAAGTAGCTTAACCATTGGGCATGTGTTGGTGAGTTAAATCCCCTCTGCGGACAGAGGTGATCCCACTAGCCCTAAAGTGGGTCTAGCCACAAACGAGACACACTATAACATTAATTCCTAGTTAATGAATGGAAGAAGATTCGATAGATAACTTATCGAAGGTCCTACGCTGTTGTTGTCATCGGAAAGAGTGGCTACCTCTTGTTCTTGGTTTGACAGATCATGATTTGCTCGTTCTCACGCTCGGATACCTGCACATACAAAAGAAACAAAGATGCTATACAACATATTATTTTTCATTCGTAACTATCAGTCAGTCGAAGAAGACTAAATCAATTGCATCAGTAAACATAACACAATGATGGAACCAATACCATAGTCAAGTATATTAATGAAAGGAAGGAAGAGTACAACCAAGCTTTGACTTGCGGTCTCCTCCAACAAGGTTCTAGCGGAGTGCGTCTCACAAAGGCTCGTCGGGAATTCGGACGGGGCTCTCTCTACAAAATTCTCCTTGGTTCTACCTTCTCAATAGCAATTACTCAACTATAGTATCTCTTCTCCAAGTTCAGCTTCTTGGCTATATGTTCAGCTAGCTTTCATAAAGGGAGAAGGCCTGTTTATATAGAGGAAGAGGGAGAGGTTAGGATCCCTATAATAATGGAAGGGAGACCTGTCTTCAAGGAGTGTTCCATGGGAGGAGGAAACCACTACCTAAAGAGGGAGATCTGTGGCTCATCAGATTAACCACTTCCCGTGACTCATCCTTGAGGTGGTTAAAGGAAACTTCCGCCTCTATTTTGTTACAAAAAATTCCAAAAAATTCTACCGTGGGCACAACAAAGAGATAGAGCACCAGGTGGTGTGGGCTCTAGTGTAAATCCTCTATATTAGCATGAGGGATGAACTGGCTACCCATGCCAAGGCCAAAACATAGGTTTTTGTGGGCTTTTTGAGGAAATGTTCAACAAAAGAAATGATTTCCTTATGCAGAAGGATGCAAAGAAGGTGTTTGTAGAGTATGACACTGCTCACAGGTCATGGAAAAGACCCTCCAATATGCGGGGCGAGGGATTGCAGGGATGGTGAAATTTTTTTGTGTTACAGATGCCCCCTAAAGCATGAGGTCCGAGAGAGAGGGAGGGGTGAAATTCTTTATGAGAATGCGTTCGACCCAAAAACCGCTGTCAGAAAACCTGCAAGTATGAATACAACTGATACATCTGATACATGAAATGTGGCATGGGTGCAACCATCCATAATAGAGTACACAAATAGTGATATCCGAGGTATGGACACAACCATCCAGTAGTAGGGATCAACAAATAGACTCAGGTATGGTCGCAACCATCCAATCAGAAGATTCATATAACAAGTCATAGTAATCCACAAAGAACCCGCAGTCTAGATTTCATTAGACAAAACCCAGGGTCTTGCACTCCATCTCGTCCTGAAAAAAGTACAAATTGGAGTATGCGAATATGTGAGTTGAAGTCAAACATGCAAGAAAATCGTCTGATTACTAGCCAATGATGAAAGCTGTTAATAGACGCGAGAGAAACCACCAATAATGACAATGGCTCTCAAGGTACGAAAGGTACAATCCAAAAAAAGTGAATAGTGATTTGACGTTGAACACCCACAGAGTCAGTCGATCGAAGGCCAATGATGTGGACCTTACGTCGAATGCGAAGAACCTGCCATTGAGGCATACAGGCTTTAAGGTACCTAAAGGGAGTCTCTAGATCAACTTCCTAGATAATGAGTTGGAGTTGACAGGAAGTGACCTTTATCGAAGGTGGGCCATAATGTTTCCCACATCATCGACACAAAACAAAGGAATATGATTTTTTTGAATCAAGACCAACAGAGAATTAGAGGGAGGTTGAAAACTTCAGAGGCAAACTTCTATTGAACACATCGGCGGCATGAAACTGGATTTGGAAGTCTTAGACATCAAGGTATTTGAGGTCATGGTGACGTGGAAAAGAGTAGATGAGTGGTCAAAAGAGATTACCCAAACCCATGGAGGCAAACAAATAACGAGATGAGATGTCCCCAACCCGACATGAATGCAGACAAGTGCCATGTTCAAGAGCGACATATTGCCAACACAACTACAATCTGGTTCCATTTTCCCCAACCATTTCTGGCGAGTACCCCAATTATTTTTGAAAAACAAGCTTGAAGGGGATAGAATATGCTTGTGATGTAAGTTTATCCTTCGGAAAAATCCAACCTAGTACATTTTACAAGCCCTAGGAAGGAGGAACTCGGGTAACGTCATGACGACGGGGTCCGATGTCATCAGGTTTTAATGAGTCTGACAAGGGGAAAACTTGACATATTTTCATATTTAGAAAGTTTGAAAAGAAAGCGGAAAAGAAAACTCCAGCAGTCCCTTTTTGTAGGTAGTCTCACAGATCCGAAAAGGTAGAAAACTGTGTCTGAGAGAACCTCTTAGTCGCAATTGGCTAAGGTATTCCTTTTTCGTAAATAATCTATCCTAGTCCGAAAAAGGGGTAAACGTATACTGGGTAGATATCGTTTCGCAGTCAATTTAACGAGTTCAAAACGACAAGCGACTCGACAATCTTTTTAGTTTTAGAGAGTCAGAAAAGAGCTGAAAGGTGACTCTAGTAGTGACTTTTTCGTGTTTTTACCGAGTCCGAAAAAGTATAAAATACAACTCGTTTCTTCGTCATAACCATGTGAAAACCCGTTGCTGCACAAAAAGACGCGTGCAAAATGTATTCCTCGAAAATAATATGATAAAATAATCGACAAATATGTTTTAAAACCTAATTTAAGATTTCGAAAAGTTATAAAAGACCATAAGTGGTAAAAACTATTTACTTTTCACTTTTACCTCTTTGCAGAGCAACAGTGACCCATTTTCCTTGCGATCTTGTGGCAACGATTGCGAGCAATCCAGTGAACCAATCCGGACTCCGTTAGTTTCAAGTAAGAGCCGACACTATTTGCCATCTTTTGAACTAAATTTTATTACCTTTAATTGTCATTTTGAATCCTTTAGGGGAGGATTTGTAAAAAATAGGGCATCGTGGTTGGTGTGGGTTTCGGGCATGGCCCCGCGCTAATCGACCCTTTTTTACACAGGGATCGTGTCGCGCAACCCAAAAACCGCCTTAATTTTAAGAAAATGTATCCATTTGATTACAAATTTTAATGCCTAAGGAGACTTACAATGTTCATATGAACAATGCATGCAGGTACCAAGCAGAAAAGATGGTAATTGAGTGGAAAGAGAGAGAACACAGTGAGGAGGATGAACAAGCCATGGAAAATGAACAATGCATGAACGCCCTCAGAAATTGTGGGCTCAAGAAATTCTTCCTGACACCGTGCCTCTGGGCTCACCCTGAATTGCTTCAATATTTGATAAGAATTTGGGACGAAGATCAAGAAAAAATTGTGCTTCGGGATCAAGAGCTTGAACTCGAAGTCTCTGATGTGTATTTTATCACTGGATTGTCGCATAGGGGTGTAGTCCCTATCTTGACCGGTACCCGTCCTTCTAGGGAAAACATGGCAATGGTAATTGACAGGGTGTGCCGAGGGGCACGAAAAGGAACAGGGAGTGGCAATGTGGACATCCAAACCGTCCCTGATCTGGCACTAAGAGTAGTGCTGCACACTATCACGCGGGCTGCAGGATCACAAGCACCGCATGAGGCCACGAAGACACAACTACTTCTTGCCTCAGAGTGTATGAACCCGACTCTCTTCAACTGGGCTGAGGCCGTGACTATCAACATCAAACAACAACTCACTAAGTGCAAGAAGACCAAACTAAAGCAGTTTGGGTATGGATCGATTTTGGAATCATTCTTCTTGAAACGACTACCCATATTTCAACGTCAGGAGGTTATTGTCCCAATGCCACCACCCAGCGAGCCACGGATGGCCCAATGGGCCGCACTGATGCCTAGAGCAGGGGGTTGCCAACAGATGTCCTGGAGGCCAGAGTTTTTTGATTGGCTCCGACGACAATTGATTGTCGTGGAGGATTGACCCTACGCTGGCACAGACTTCATCGGAGACCCAGACCTCCCTCTTCCAGAGGGAGAGGATTGGGACGAAGAGCTAGGTGAGACTCATTTTTTATTTTCATGAGTTTATAATTTTTTGGTATATATGCATGTTCTGACAGTTACTCTTATATGTATGCAGATGTTGGCCCAGAGCATCTTGCAGGTATGTCGCCGATAGCGAGGCGAACTCCTCACGATTTCGATCCTCATGGTGAGGGCAGTGACGAGGAGATAGTACAATGTTGGAAATACCTGAGTTGGGGGGGTGAATCAGTATTCCTTTCAATTAGAGCATTAGTTAATCTTCAATTATTATCAGTGTTTGTACAATGATAGCAGCAAACAAGAGGAACACAAATGCACAAAATTTTTAAGGTGGAAACCCACTCCAGGACAAAAACCACCTAATGCTTTTCTAATAATTCTTTAATATTCAACTCCAATTGAAAATAAAGCTCCAACTTCCTAGAATCTAGAAAAGAATTCTTCTCCAGCTCCCACTGGATGGATGCTCCAACGCCCGAGATTCTTCAGTAGTCAACTGAACAGATGCTCCAACACCCAATGAGCTACAACTCACCCTAGCACCACCCTACAACCCTATAGAAGAATAAAAGAAGAATGGACTCCCGTACCAGGGAAAATGGTCCACTTTACAATGATATAGAATGATGTAGAAGAAGAAGATATACTAGATCATAACCCCAAATTTGACACAACCACCTAATGATGATCCTATACCTCCCAACACTACCTCTTCAACCCTTGGCAGATAGATACTAGTACAATTTTTAAAATAATGTATTTACAATGACTAAGTACAATGATACCTTTATAATGATTGTATGCAGTGTTGCCCACTTGAAGACTTCATATGATGAACTTCTTAATGTTGTTATGCACCTTGGTTGCTACTCTTATCATGTGACCCTCTATTGCACCTTGCTTTGCTTTTCTGCCATAGAAAGTCTGGTCCTTTGCAATCCTTGACAACAGATGATCTAGCTTTTTCTTGCCTTCTAGGAGCTCGATATTGAATCTGGTGTATCTCTGTTATTTCAGATCCTCAATATCTGATTTTTAGTCCTGTAGTATTCTTCTGAGTCGTCTTTCCAATTCCACAGGTCTAACCCAATTTGGATTCTTCAAGAGAGAGTTATACCCAATTTCTCACAATGCCCTAATTATGGACTATTTCAGTAGAGCGCACTTGTACGGTGTGCCACGTGTCACTGTTTCTTCATTTGGCTCTGAAATTGATAAAGTGAAAAGTACAGACTATGCAATATCTTCCACTTTTTATGGAATTCCAATCCAATACTCAGAGAGAGAGAGAGTTATGACGATTTTACCAAGGTCACTTCTTTGAGATGAATTTTAGGAGCCTGAAAAAACCCTAACTTCCACAGATCATATCTCCAAAAATATTGTACACCTTGATCTAAAATGTTTACTGCAGCTTCCTCAGGATTTTGGCTTCGCCTCATAAAAATTTCAGCTTCTGAACCTTCGTAGAAAAATAGTTATAGTGAAAATTCCAAGATGACCTGTTTCAGATGGCCGAATCCCTTGCATAAGGAGGAAATGAAGATCACAGTTTATATGAATGCTTAAGTTGAGAGGGGCTTCAACAAGTGAACGTGGGAGAGATTTTAGGAGAAAAAAAATATTAATTATGACTTTTCAATGACCCATGCTCCAACCCCATGGGTTTTTAGCCCACTAACTGGGGTTACAGACTTCAAATATGAATATCTTTCAAACCGTGAAGAATTACTTAGCGTGCCATATATCAATGGAAACATATCGAAAAGTAGAAACCATAAAAAACATTATTGACCCAGAATATATTAATTTGGTAGGTCAAAATTCCCATGCAATATTGGGTTAGCCCCTAGTGCTGCTTGGATTGACATCAATGACAACCGCTTGATCAAAAATCTCCCCCTTTGGCATTGATGGAAACACAAGTACTCCCCCTGCGATCATGACACCTATTCCTACAATATTCCCCCTAAAACACAACCATCCTGTAGACCTGTACACACTTCCACTCGCACTGACACACAACCGTCCTGCAGACCTGTACAAACTTCCACTCCCCCTGACACACAATCGTCTTGCAGACCTGTAATCTAATGAGAAATTGGGAGTATCCCAAGCTTTTGACGAAGATATTCAAATGCTTCACGAGGTAAAGGTTTAGTGAAGATATCAGCAATTTGTTCTTTTGTACAAACATACTCAAGTTTGATATTCTTTTCAGCGACTTGTTCTCTAACAAAATGATATTTGATTGGAATGTGTTTTTTTTTTTAATGCATGACAAGATTCTTGGAGATGCTGATGGCACTAGTGTTGTCACAGAATATGGGAATAGGCTCACTGAATTGTACCTGAAGATCTTGCAAAGTTTGTTTCATCCAAAGGACTTGAGTACAACATGATGCTGCTGCAATGTATTCTGCTTCCGCTGTAGATAAGGAGATTAAAGTTTTCTTTTTGCTCAACCATGATATGAGACAACCATCTAGATAGAATGCTGCTCCACTAGTACTCTTACGATCATTAACGCTTCCTGCCCAATCTGCATCTATAAAGGCTTGAATAATGAGATTGTTACCCTTGGGATACCACAAGCCATATTATTCTGTGCCCTTTAGATATCGAAGAATTCTTTTGACGGCAATAATATGTGATTCTTTTGGTGCTGCTTGGAATCTTGCTACTTGTCCAACTGCTTGCATAACATCTGGCTGAGAGGCTATTACATATAGAAGACTACCAATCATAGATCTGTACAACCTCTGATCCACATCCTTAGATGAGTCGTCTATGCTCAATTTGCAACCTGTTACCATCGGAGTAAGGACGAGTTTGCAATCTTCCATTTTGAATTTCTTGAGCATTTTCTTGATGTACTTGGCTTGACATATAAATATTCCTTTCTCTTGCTGAGATATTTGAAGCCCTAAGAAGTATGTCAACTCACCAAGTAAAGACATCTCAAACTCACTTTGCATCTTTGTAGAAAATTTCTTACTTAGTCGATCATCATTGCTACCAAATATTATATCATCCACATATACCTCAACGATTGTTAAATTATCTTTATCTATTTGTACATAAAGGTTGCTATCAACAGTACCTTTCTTGAACCCTTGTTGACGTATATATCCATCAAGATGAGCATACCATGCTCTAGGAGCCTGCTTGAGACCATATAGAGCCTTCTTTAACCTGCAGACATAGTCTTCTTTTTGTGATAGTAGAAAACATTTAGGTTGTTCGATGTAAACTTCTTTTTCTAATTCTCCATTCAAAAATGTTGACTTAACATCCATTTGGTGGAATTTGATTTTTCTTGAACATGCATAGGCGAGAAACATTCAGATGGCTTCCATTCTGGCAACTGGTGCAAATTTTTCGTCGAAATCAATTCCTTCCACTTGTGCATAGCCTTTGCAAACAAATTTTGCTTTGTTTCTGGTAACCTGCCCATCTTCATTCAATTTGTTCTTGAACACCCATTTAGTCCCAATGAAATTTTTATCTTTTGGTTGTGGAACTAATTCCCGGGTGTTATTCTTCTCAATTTGATCCAATTCTTCATTCATAGCTGCTACCCAATGTTCATTCTGGTTGGCTTCCTCAAAACTACTAGGTTCAAAGGTTGCTAGAAAAGAAACGTGAGCTTGTTGTGATGAACGAAGCTTTCGACCTTCATTTATGTCACCAATGATTTGATTTGATGGATGGTTCTTTTGTTCTCCTTGGAGGAGCTTCTTGTTGTTGTTCTGGTATATCTTGATGATCATTG
Source organism: Pinus albicaulis (assembly GCA_034641835.2). Taxonomy (NCBI): domain Eukaryota; kingdom Viridiplantae; phylum Streptophyta; class Pinopsida; order Pinales; family Pinaceae; genus Pinus; species Pinus albicaulis. The sequence goes on from CM076574.1 coordinate 390,417,562, forward strand.
TTTACTTCTTCCTTGTTGATAGTTACTTCTTGTTCTACAATTTTATCTGTGTCTTTTTCAGCCTCTGTCTTAAGTTTCAAAGATTCTAGATCCTCATCATTACTCGCTAGAACACCATCTTCTTCAAATGTAACATTTATGCTCTCCAATATCTGTTTTCGTCTTAGATTATAACATTTATAGGCCTTTATTTTGTGTGAGTAACCAACAAAGATACCTTCATCAACATGTGATTCAAACTTACACAAATTTTTATCTTCTCTTTTGATATAACATTTTCTTCCGAAGATTTTGAAATATTTTACATTAGCTGGTTTTCCTTTCCATAATTCATATGGAGTCTTGTTGCAATTATTTCTGAGAAGACTTCGGTTGATAATGAAGATTGCCGTATCAATTTCTTGAACCTAGATTTTTTCATCCAATTTTGAGTCCTTCAACATTGTTCTACCCATTTCCTGTAGAGTTCTATTCTTTCTTTCAGCAACTCCATTTTGCTGAGGTGTTCGTGCTGTTGAAAATTTCCTTTTTATTCCATTTTCGTCACAATATTGCTGAAATAATTTGGAAGTGAATTCTCCACCATTATATGATCTTAAACACTTTATTTTCAAATCAGTTTCATTTTCAACCAACTCCTTGTAGATCTTAAAGCACTCAAATGCTTCAAATTTTTTCTTTAGGAAACTGACGGCTGTCATCCTGGTATAGTCATATATCATTAACATGAAATATAATTCTTTGTCTAATCCTTTTGTTCTCACAGGACCGCATAGATCAGTATGTATCAATTCCAATGGATGTGATGAAAAGTGTTATTTTGTTTTAAATTGGAATTTTGTTTGCTTGCCATGCCAACATGCCTCACATAGTGTGTTGGAAGGTTTTGAGATTTTCGACATTTCTCGTACTGCTTCCTTTTTGCTTATCCTGACAAGATTGTCAAAGTTTATGTGACCCGTTCGTTTTTTCCATAACCAAATTTCATCTTCTTTAGCTAGTAGAAATTCTTTAGTTGCTTCATCCAGAACATATATGTCGTTTGGAGCTCGACTTGCTGTAGCCACAATTTTACCATACCTGCCTTTCCTGATTTCACATTTTGTGGATTTGAATAGCATTGTGTGTCCTTGATCACACATTTGTCCAACACTGGGCAGATTGTGATTCATGTTTTCGACCAATAGAAAATTCTTGGCTATAACATCTTTGCTTCCGAGAGTGACGGTACCTGATCCTATAACATTTGAAGATCCATCATTTCCAAAGGATATGGTTCCATCCTTCTTCTCTTTCAGAGATACAAATTTCTTTCTATCTCCAGTCATATGCATCGAGCAACCTCTGTCAACATACCACACATCTTTATTTTTTTAAGCCTTGAAAGAGAGAGCACAATTACCAGTCTTCTTCTTCTTCCATGTTTGTTCATTCTGTGGCTTCGAAGATTCTTCTGGAGGATTTTCAAATCTGCAGTCTCTGGCTATGTGTCCAAATTTCTGACATTTGTAACATTCCATATTATTTCTTAAATGTTCAAATCTATTGATGTTTCGTTGAGCCCTGGGAGGTTCATATTTGAAGAATCTCTTGGAATTGTATTGATTCCTAGGGTACGTGCGACATTCTACAACTTTATGACCAAATTTTCCACATGAATAACAATAGCCATAAAAAATATGTTGGTACTTGGATGAAAATCTTCGTCGAGGAATCATCTTCCAAGGATGTGCTTGCGAATCTTGTCCAATGAAGTCTTCATGTATGTCAGATCTCATAGGTTCATTTTATTTTGTTGTAGAAGGTCCTGCTTCTTCTTCTTTGTAACCGAGGCCAGTTCTGTCGTTGTAAGATTGTTGATTGTTGATGAGTTCTTCCAATGCCCTTGAGCTATTGGCATAGTTTTGGACAGTTTTTCCCTTCTTCACTTCCTTACGCAGTGAGACTACTTCGGCTTCTAATGCTTCCCTTTCTTGGTTGGTTTCTTCCAATTTCTTTTGAAGTGACTCTTCAATAAATTTGTGTTCTTCAACCTCAATTTTGAGACCTTGAACTTGTTCTTAAAGAGTATTGGAATGGATCTTCTCATCATTGATCTCTTTTATGAGCTTGATTGCCACCTCATAAAATTCTTCTATGGTCAACCCTTCTTCTTCATTGTTTGATACTTCTTGTTTATTGTGCTTGACCATAAACAATACTTTCTCATTGGCTTCTTCTTTGCTGTCACTTTCTTCATCAGATGAGGAGCTATCTTCTTTAAAGAGAAAGTTCCTTTTGGATCCTTTATTTTTTCCTTTCTTGTTGAATTTCTTAAAGCCTTTCTTTCCTTTTGAGTTGCCATCACTTTTGTTTGGACATTTTGCTATGAAATTCCCAACCTCACCACAACCGAAACATATCAATGGAAGTTTACCTTTGAATTTTCCCTTACCAGGTTTTAGTTTTCTTGTAAAGTAAGCATATTCTTCATCTGAAAGACCTTCTCCATCATCTCCCTTTTCTTCACACTTGCAGGTGCATGTCATTTCAATTGAAGGTTGTTTGTCCTTATTGGTTTTCTTAGATGCAACAAACGCATTTTCTAGATTTGAAGTACCCTTTTCTTCATCAAGTCTCATTTCATATGCTATGAGAACTCCATGTAATTATTCCTTGCTGAGTTTGTCCAGATTTGCATTGTATTCTAAGACCGATACCTTTGGGTTGAATCTCCCTGGTAATGTTCTAATAATCTTCCGTATAATAGTCTTCTCGTCAACTGGCTCTCCCAATCCTTCCAGAGTATTGGTTATTTCATCAACGTATTGGAAGTATGCAACAATGTTGCAATCTTTTTTCATTCTGAGTTGCTCAAATTTTGCTCTATAGATTTGAAGCTTTGCTTCTTTGACATTTGAGTCACCTGCATATATATTCTCAAGCTTGTCCCATACATTTTTGGTGGTTTTACAACCCAACACCTTATGATAAGAATATTCAATAAGTCCACTGATAATAATATTCTTTGCTTTTGCATCATTTACCAAATTCTTCTTACCTTGTTCATCTGCGGTTGATGTAAATCCATTTTGAACAGTGTCCCATACTTTGTAACCTTGCGCCAAGAGATAGACCTCCATTCTTCCTTTCCAGAGTGCATAATCATTTTCATTGAATAGGCATTTTTATTCTTGGTATGCTCCATGACCTCCTTCCAAGTTTTTTAAACTACTATTGAAGGAGCCAAATGCGATGCCAATTGTTGTTTCACTTGGGGGTGAATCAATATTCCTTTCAATTAGAGCATTAGTTAATCTTCAATTATTATCAGTTTTTGTACAATGATAGCAGCAAACAAGAGGAACACAAATGCACAGAGTTTTTAAGGTGGAAACCCACTCTGGGACAAAAACCACCTAATGCTTTTCTAATAATTCTTTAATATTCAACTCCAATTGAAAATAAAGCTCCAACTTCCTAGAATCTAGAAAATCATTCTTCTCCATCTCCCACTGGATGGGTGCTCCAACACTTGAGATTCTTCAGTAGTCAACTAAACGGATGCCCCAACACCCAATGAGCTACAACTCACCCTAGCACCACCCTACCACCCTATAGAAGAATAAAAGAAGAATGGACTCCCGTACCAGGGAAAATGGTCCACTTTACAATGATATAGAATGATGTAGAAGAAGAATATATACTAGACCATAACCCCAACTTTGAAACAACCACCTAATTATGATCCTAGACCTCCCAACACTGCCTCTTCAACCCTTGGCAGATAAACACTAGTACAATTTGTACAATAATGTATTTACAATGACTAAGTACAATGATACCTTTACAATGATTGTATGCAGTGCTGCCCACTTGAAGACTTCATATGATTAACTTCTTGCTGATGTTATGCACCTTGGTTGCTACTCTTGTCATGCTACCCTCTGCTACACCTTGCTTTGCTTTTCTGCCGTAGAAAGTTTGGTCCTTTACAATCCTTGACAACACATGATCTAGCTTTTTCTTGCCTTCTAGGAGCTCGATATTGAATCTGGTGTAACTCTGTTATTTCAGATCCTCAATATCTGATTTTTGGTCCTGTAGTAGTCCTCTGAGTCATCTTTCCAATGCCACAGGTTTGACCCAATTTGGATTCTTCAAGAGAGATTTATATCCAATTTCTCATAATGCCCTAATTATGGACTGTTTCAGCAGAGCGCAATTGTACGGTATGCCATGTGTCATTGTTTCTTCATTTGAATCTAAAATTGATAGAACGAAAATTACAGACTGTGCACTATCTGCCACTTCTTACAAAATTCCAATCCGATACTCAGAGAGAGAGTTATGACGATTTTACCAAGGTCACTTCTTTGAGATGAATTTTAGGAGCCTGCAAAAACCCTGACTTCCACAGATCATATCTCCAAAAAATTTCGCACCTTGATCTGAAATTTTTACTACAGCTTCCTCAGGATTTCAGCTTCGCCTCTAAAACATTTCAGCTTCTGAACCTTCGTAAAAAAAAGGTTAGAGCAAAAATTCCACGATAACCTATTTCAGATGGCTGAATCCCTTGCATAAGGAGAAAATGAAGATCACAATTTATATGAATGATTAAGTTGAGAGTGGCTTCAACAAGTGAATGTGGGAGGGATTTTTGGAGCATATAAAATATTAATTATGAATTTTCAATGACCCATGCCCCAACCCCATGGGGTTTTAGCCCACTAACTGGGGTTATAAACTTCAAACATGAATATATCTCAAACCGTGAAGAATTACATGGCGTGCCATATATCAATGAAAACATCTCAACAAGTAGAAACCATAAAAAGCATTATTGACCCAGAATAGATTAATTTGGTAGGTCAAAATTCCCATGCAATATTGGGTTAGCCCCTAGTGCTACTTGGATTGACATCAATGACAACCGCTTGATCAACATACAGAACCTGGAGGGGATCACCCGTGGGATTCCAAACTATGCTCATTTTGATGATGTTCCTTGGGCCTATCAGAGGCACACTGTAGGGGTGCCGAGTCATATCCACTACTTGCTGAGGCAGTTGGTATAGGTGGTGACGTGCTATCATGAGCACCACGCCGATTAGGCACTTAGGCTTTTATTTCCGCACAATGTTAGCTATTGCATTAGTTAATGTATTCATTCATCTTTGTATATGTTGATATGCAAAGAAATCAAAATTTCTTTCAAGTAAACAAATACACAAATACAATCTCAAAATGCATGGGTTTCAAACCGAATAATGACCGTTAAGTTGAAGAACAACAAGTTGCGAATCCAGATTCATAAGCAATGCGCGTATGCTGAGGTTAACTGCCTCAGTTAATAGTTCCAAAACAACACTATATTCAGCGACATTGTTTGTAGTTGGTCCTAGAAAAATACCTTGTAAGTTAATCAACTCACCAACGGGATCATAAATTACCCAGGCTGCCGAAGACAAGTTCCTGGTAGTGCGGGAAGCACCATCTGTGAAACCGACATAAGGGGAAATAGACATCTGCATAAAAAACAAGACCCAATAAGCAGAAAAAGGTCACAAAGCACATCAAACCAAAGCATGCACAAAAATGAAAAAATCACCTATGTACACATATCATGCATGAATGCCTCAAGCATAATACTTTTTCAGGTTCAACCCATTTCTGGGCTGCGCTAAGGGATAATCTTCATAATCAATAAGCTCATAAGCCCCATTCTGTAACACACGTTTGACGATGTAGGGCCCATGCCGCATGGGTTGGAATTTACCTACCCTCAGCTTGTCATGAGCTTGGTCGTATAGGAGAACGAGGTTGCATTCGATAAAATAATGAGGGGAAATTTTTTGTCAAAATGAGCTTTGACTCGCTTCTTCTGTGCTTCAACGACCAAGGCAGATAAGCGACGAGTTTCATCCAACCTCTCTAAGTAGAGGAGATGCTCTTCCTCAGGTGAAGTATTAAGTAGTAATTCCACAGCTAGCTTGAGTGAATGGATTTCACATTCAATCGGAAGAGTATATTCCAGACCGTATACCAACTGAAACGAGGTAAATCCGGTTGCACTCTTAATCGACGTTCGGTAAGCCCATAGAGCTGAAAACAACATGTGATGCTAGTTTGATTTATGGATCCCAATTTTTCATTGAAGCATTGTAATAAGGACTTTTTTTACGGCTTCAAATTGGCCATTAGCTTGAGGATAATAAGGCGTTGAGCTGTCGTGACGCAGACCCAACTTAGATGTTAGCTTCGCCATCATATAATCCCGAAAATGAGAACCATGATCGGTAACGATGGCTTGAGGGACACCAAACCAAGCAATAACATGATTGAATATGAATTGCACCACTTTCTTACTGTCCGTAGCCAGTGTAGGCATTGCTTCAGCCCATTTCGTAAAATAATCGATGACGAAGATAATATAGGCATGCCCCCCAGCTGAACGAGGGTTACACGTCATAAATCGATGCCCCATTTGAGAAAAGGACCAACGGTAATGACAGGGTTTAAAGGAACAGGTGGTGCAAGCATCTTGCATTGATATATTTGGCATGCATGGCATTTGCATACTGCGACAATGCAGTCTTTAAAAATGGATGGCCAGAAATCGCCAGCACGAAGGATATTCTATGCGGTGGCATAAATAGACATGTGACCACCACAGGCGCCATTGTGGCAGTCATTTAAAACTTTCTTAGCTTCCTCGAGGGTCAGACATCAACAGAGTACAGAATCAACTCCAACATGATAGAGGGTATCTCTGACAATACGATAAGGTTGCGACTGATGCCGAATACGACGTTAAGCATCTTTCATTAATTCAGACTTGAAAGTAGAAGTTTAGAGATACACGATGATATCACCGTACCATGGATCGAGGGTGCTAATCAAGAAAAGAGTTTCGTCCAGAATATGATCCTCGGAATGAGAAGGAGTAGAGTCAGCGAGGAGAGAACAAAACAAATCAGTGAAAACAAGTGATTTCTTCGATTTGGTGGTAGTAAACTCCAAATCAAACTCTTGGAGGATAATGATCCACCTCGAATATTTTCCTCCCAGCAACTGCCGAGAGAGAATATAGGTCATGGGGTTACAATAAGAAATCACGGTCACCGTGCGTAAAAGGATAAAATGACGAAATTTTGGACGACCTGGACCGCAGCCAGCACTAACTTCTTGACATGTGCGTAACGTGTTTAGGGGTCGAGAAGGTTCCAAGACAAGTAGTAAACAACATGCTCGTTACCATCATCATTATCTTGAACCAAAACCATGGCGATCGTACTGAAGGCGGTAGCTAGGTAGAGGGTGAAACCACGATGATAATTTGGAGGACGTAATAAAGGAGCTTTGACAAGCAACGTCTTAAGCCTATCAAAAGACTGCTGAGCAATCTCATCCCAACAAAAAAGGATGTCTTTATTTAAAAGTCATGCGAATCCTTTGGCTACTTTGGCGTAGTTCGGGATAAAACGACGTAAGAAATTTTCTTTCCCTTGGAGACTCTGGAGCTGGTGTAACGAGGATGGGGAGGGGAGATTATCAATAGCCTCAACCTTAAGCAGGTCAAGGTGAATTCCGTCTTTAGATACGATAAACCCTAAAAGTCTACTGGAGTCGACGCAGAAGACACATTTATGCAGATTGAGCCAAATGTTGTAGCGTCTACAATGAAGAAAGATCTAGCAGAGATGATCCAGGTGGTCTTTTCGTGCAGCTGAATGAGCTGGAAGGTCATCCAGGTATGGTTGAACAATATGACGAATATCATGAAAGGCATAAGACATGGTGCTCTAGAATGTAGCCCTAGCATTATTCAATCCAAAAGGGAGTTTATTATACACGAACGTTCCCCAAGGACAGATAAAAGCGATCTTGTGTTGATCGGACGGGAGAATGTTGATCTGATTATAGCCAGAAAAACTGTCCATGAGGGAAAATATTTCACTCCCCGCATAATCATCAATGATCTGATCGATGAAAGGGGTGGGATAGTTATCCTTAGGACAGGCCCGATTGATATCATGATAACCAACACAGACACGAATTTCTCCTTGTTTCTTATCCACAGGAACAATGTTAGAAACCCACGCTGTCAGAGGAATCAGATAAATGAAACCCACCTTAAGAAGTTTTTCAACTTCAGCTTTTATAGCAAGTTTCGCACCTGGGTAGGTGGGAATCTCGTGCACCACAATACTGGGGTTGATTCCATGCATCTCTTCGTAAGACCAGGCAAAAACATCACAAAATTTGCAAAAGAGGCTAGTATACACTTGGACTTCCTCGGAAGAGCAAGTGACTCCCACATGGATGTTCTCGACAATTCCCAGTTTCACGGAAATGTCGATAGGCATCGTTCGAATAATGCTACCCAAGTTACCTTCAGCGAAGACTTCATGATTCAAAATAGGCCTTTGAAGTGGCGGGGAAGGAAATTGGGACACAAAATGCTCAAGACAGTTATACATTGCCCCGAGGAACGATGATGCCCATCGCTCCACGGTAGGTCTTCGAGAGACATGGTTTCCATTATAGCCTCATCGGATGGAAACACTTCGTTCAAAGGATCAGGTGAATCTGCATCGCCAAGCAAGGGGGATTGAGAGACATGCTCAAAGGAGCACCTTCAAGAAGGGGAGAATCAGATGCAATTGTAAGCTCAAAATAATTGATTTCGATTGGACTAAGCGCCATCAAATCCCCAAATGAATCAACTTGTTCAGGTAAAGGGACGATCCATGGGTCATCTGACCGAGAGACCATATTAACTTGAATGGTATTTGGTGGTGGAAGAGGAAAAATACCCATGAGAGCGGGATCTTTAAAAAGACCTGACCCTACACTGTCAGGGGGAGAAGGAATCTAATCCACATATGGCACGTTGTTCTCGGAAGACGAGGTAAATAACCACAACTAGTCGACAGTAATGATTTTTCCCTCATGTGGAAACTTTAGAAGTCAAAAGAGGGTGGATGGAATGCACAACATAGCGTGAGTCCAACTATGACCGAGTAGAATATTGTAATTGAGTTTGGCGTCAACGACTTCTACTTCAACGTTGACTGTCTTTCCTTGCAACGTAATCGGCAAGCTAGCGAGAACACCCAAAGGTTTCGATTCCCTTCCATCAAATGCCTCAAGGGCATTGGGTGATGAAGTCAGGGCTAGAGAGCCAATAGCCTTCTAGAAAGCAGATGACATGACATAGGTAGATGCACCTTCTTGCACAATGGCTTTGTGAATATTGAGAGCATTAATGCCAACTTGTATGACAAGCGCAATTTGGTGCAGAAGTTGGGGGACAAAATTATCTAAGTCGAAAGAGAGAAGGCTAGAATCAGCAGGATCAATCCCTCCGATCATAGATAATAACACTTTCCATTGATATGGAAAACTCTGAAGCACTTCTAACACAGACATCACGGATGGTGCTTGTGCTAAGTCCTCAACAATACTGTAATGCTGAGCAGCACGGGCATTAGGGTTATAAGAATATTTCCAGAGAACGCCTTTGGAAGGTGGCCATATAATGGGTTCAGCACTGGGCCTTTCAAATTCAAGAGGACCAGAGGCAGGTAGGGGAGGAGGACCATCAATGACCTCCTTCTCGGCTGCCTGGCGTGATTCGGTATAATCCTTTGACCAAGTAGCGATGGAAACAGGTGCAGAATTGTTCATCATGAATACTTGAGAGCCAAATGATGTAGATGGCGGAGGTTGCTCGAACATCTAGGTTTCATGAGATGGGAAAGGTTCCTAAAGGACCGCCAGAGTTCCCTTAGTGCCTTTGAGCAGTTGACTAACCTCAGATCATCTAGGAAAATCCTTAGTGTAGTGTTCCTCATCACAAATCAGACAGGGATACTTCAGCTTTCGTTGTGAACCACCATCCGTACGAGGTTTAGACGATTCTAGTTTTGGGGCATCGTCTTTGGCTTTTCCTTTGCCCTTCTTTCTCCCCTTGGATGCCTTGTCCACAATATTGGCCTGAACAGCGTTGACCTCCGAGGTTTTACCAGAATCCAGGGTAGCCTAAGGAGCAAAATTATTGGAAGAATTTGTTTTTTGCTTCCCATTGGAAGACTTGTGTGAATTCTAAGACACAGACCCAATAACGTCGTCGACTGATGGGGTAGATGGCACTTTAGAGGTCCCAAGTTGTGGAGCCTTAGTCAAGATGTCATACAAAATGCCCGATTGAGAGTACACTAAATCAAGGTACTGGACACGATCAATGGCTTGTTCCTTGGTTACACATGCCCCCATGGTGATGTCTTTCACAATTTGATTGAAAAAAGAGGTAGTGAACCAATGAGTAAGAAGCTGATCAAGAATTTTGAACTTGATCAAGTGACGATGCCATCTCCATTCATGAATTTGGTTCGAGATATGGGTAGCCCGATCCTGTTTCAAGGATGTTAGGAGATGCATCACGACTTCGTAATGAACCGGCAACTACAAATGAGTAAGGAATGACATAGCAAGAGTGTTGAAATATTGAAAGATGCCACGAGGAAATTCGATATACCACTTAGCAGTAGCTCTGGTGAGAGTGCGCTGGAAGAGATGGAGTCGAACAGAGTCATCCACCCAAGAATTGGAAGAACACCATAAATGGTACGTCATGATGTGTGCTTGGGGGTCTTCTCCTGACTTGCCCTCAAACTTGGGACAATCACCAGGAACCTTCGTTGGAACTGGAGGCCAATAAGGATTATGAAAAATGGGATCATTTGTCAATTTGGACATATCTGGTAACTCCAACGTGGTGAGGAAAGGTAATTGAGGGTTAAAAGGCATAACAGGTCCCTGATAAGGACCCGTACCCATCCTTCATCCTGGTTGAGTATAACTCTGCCCCCATTGGTTCTGTCCCGGAGGATTCGGACCATAAGGGGTATAATCCGAATAATTCGGTTGATATGGCGACTGAGGACCAGAATATGGGGGTTGAAGGCTAGGATACTGATTCTGAGTATACGTGGGTCTCGATTGAGCAGCATAAGGATTTTGCTGTGGAGTATAAGTATAGCCTGGAGGTTGAGGGTAACCTTGAGGCGGGTTGTATACCAGTTAATATTGACCTTGAGGGTAATAACTGCCTTGGGGTCGAACGAGCTACTGATAAGTAGGGCCCTGTTGAGCTGGATAAGTCGGGCGCAGAGGTTGATTCATCTGCGGTATAGATTAGAGTTGTGGCTGAGCATGGTAAATGGGCTGTGCTGGTTGGCCCAGCTGAGCAGGTTGACCTGACTGATGAGGGCCACCAGGTTTCCCCTGCGGAGCAGGTTGGCCTGATGGCTGCGGTGGGCCAGGTTGTGCTTGATATCTAGGTTGACCTAGAGTAGGACCATAAGATGGTCTTGGCCGTGCAACATCTGGACCAATCGAAAGATATGGCTGTTGAGGTTGCACCAAAGGTTGAGATGGGTGGATCTACCCCCCAAGACCGTATGAAGGTCCGGGTTGATATACCGGTTGCCCAGCTAGTCCTTAAGGTTGCCCTGGTTGGATCACAGGTTGAGCTTGTAAAGGTTGACCTTGAGGATTGTAAGGCTACCCTTGCAGGCCATAAAATAATCCATGTTGGACCGAAGGTTGTCCCTATAAGGGTTTCCCTTGTGGGTCGTACGCATACCCTTGCTGCACCAAAGGTTGTCCCTGAAAGGGTTGTCCTTGTGGGTCATAAGAATACCTTTGTTGAACCAAAGGTTATCCCTGGAAGGGTAGTCCTTTTTGGTTAGAGGGTTGCATAGGCAAGGTAGGTATAAAACTGGAAAGGAACTGATAAGTCTCAGGAGCAGGAAAGTAGATAGGTTTCCTTGCTCATCACACTGAAATGACAGTGAATAAATCAGGGTACCATCCACACCATAATGAGAAAAATAAGACCAATAAGGATCCTGAGGGGACTGATTAGTCTGGGATATTTGCTGCTGAACAGCCAGCCGATACTCCTCAAAAGAAAGGCCATCAGGGATTTCCATGGAAATCGAAGTCTCTACCGAAGTCGAAACTCCTGACGACTGAGTGGTGACAAACGGTGCCAATGCAGCCACACAGACAATAGCCCTAGTGGGCACAGATGTAACAAAAAGCGTTGACGAGATAGGTGTCGTTGACGACATCCATAATGATGGGAGAACCGGCCCCCTCGACAGAGTTGATGTTTCCATGGAGGCAATACCGGCTATAATCTGACCCAAAGACCTATATCCAGTTGGAAGCAACATCGATGGTGAAGATTGAGCAGGCTCTTGATGGATGTATTCCGGGAAAAGGTGGTATTCTTCATTAGAAACTGGAATAACCTCACTGCCATTAGGACCGGACGAGTCCATGTATAAATCCACCGTGAGATCTTTCAAAAGACTACGGGGGCTAGGAGGTATGATAGCAGCCAAAAATGGTGATCCTGATGTAAGAGGGGGGAAATTTTCCCCGACCCCAAACCCAAACCAAGCATTTGAAAGAGGCCAATGGAACTCAACCGGTTCTCTAAAGGGGCACTCTGATGGGATGATAGGCTGTTGAAGCTTGACAGACCTAGAGGTCTGAGAAGTTTCAGATGAATCATCTGAGAAAGGACTACCAGTAGAAGAAACCAATGGTTCTGCCACCGTGACTATAGCACACCAGAAAAGGGAAAAAGATCGGAAAAGAAGACTCTTGGATCAAAACCAAGGCAAACAAATATAGGTCAATTAATCAAACTTTTAATGGGCATGTAATCGTAGGTAGTTGTTTTTACCACATTGAAACCAAAAATTTGTTGTTTCATGTTTTAAGAGTCAAGAAACAGTCAAAGATGACTCTATTCTCTTTCAGTTTTAAGCGAGCGTGAAAGGACAAGTGCTCGATTATCTTTTCAAATTTATGGAGTTAGTAAAGATCAAAAATGAATGCTCAGGTAGTCTGGGTAAAAGGGTGTACCAGGTTCTCGGGAACTGCCATATACACCTTGGCTATAAAATGAAAGAAGAATCAACCAAGGACTTGACGTACGTGCAGGTAGTCTCCCTGAATGATGTGTTCGATGTATCACGGTTACAAGGCGGCAGACTTGGCTTCCTACAGATAAAAGGATGCAACCTAGAGGGGTCTCCATTTATATACTCGACGGTACGGGGAGCACAAGTTCGTAGTAGTGCTGTCTGAAGCCAGATGGTGAGCGACAGCTACTAGGTTTAAAGACGCCGGAACACGTCTCTAACTTAGACCACTAAATGTTTCATTAAGTTTCAATTTTTCCTTAGGTTAATTGAATAAATTTTAAGTTGATCTTGTATTTATGTTTCAATTCTAAGGTCCTACCGAATGTTGGATCTCACAAATCCGTAAATGCAAGATACATGCCATAAAATACGATTTCGTTCGATGAAAAGATGTCTACAAGAAAGTTAGGAGTTTTCCAGCAATAGCAAATAATGAACACACAGAAGCATCCACTACAGTATCTGATGCAAGCTAATGAAAACAAGAAATATTTCCTAGAATGCCCAATGCTAGTTATGCAAAAGATTTTCCAATTCCACAATGCAAACAAGAATGCAAGCACAATTTTTTTTATTTTTTTTTTGAATTTTCAATGTAATAGAGCAAACAGTGCACTAAATGACATGAAAAACAAATCTTCACACTAGTTCGAGAAATTCAATGTGAGAGTTGAAGTGAAATAATTCAATCAACTCAAAAGCAAACAAAAAAAAAACTCAAACCAATGTTGCAATCTCTGAATCGAAGAAAGATGTCGAAATAGATCCATACAAGCAGTGTAATCTATGCTTGGAGTGACAAGAAGCACAACTAAATGAAAGAGGCAAGACTCACTCAAGACTCATTCCACCAAATGTAATCACTCAAATGGATCAAGAGAGCTGAATGCAATCAAACAAGGAATGAAGGTGGCTATGAAACAAAGACCAAAGCTCCTACAGGAGGCTCAGCATACCAAAGCACTAGAAAACCCTAAGGCCATGATGCTAACAAGAAATGGAAAAGCAACCAAAGGAAGGAGGTTGTTCACAGTCACAAACAATCCCAAAGCACTCAAAATATGCCAAAAAATAACCCAGAAGCACAAGCATTGACCAAAAACTCCAAAATAGGGAAAACCCTAGCACCTACAGGAAATGGCACAACTGTCTGGTTGTAATCAGTGCCAGACAGGGGATGGCACGGGTGTTGAACTAGCAACAAGTGCCAGTGAGCATGAATGTCAGACTGGAAACTATGCCAATCAAGCCAACCCTAGCAACAGGAAAATTTTGGAAAAACAGAGGTCAGATTTGATCCTTTGGGGCTAAACAAGGGTCTTAGACTCAACAAAAATAATCAAAAAAGGCAAGCTAAGCAGGCAAAGACAAAGAAGAAGACTTAATGAACAAAATACAAACTTGTACTGATCCCCAGCGGAGTCGCCAATTTGTTGGTGAGGTAAATCCCCTCTACAGACAAAGGCGATCCCACTAGCACTAGATTTTGTCTAGCCACAAACAAGACACACTATAACATCAATTCCTAGTTAATGAATGGATGAAGATTTGATAGATAACTTACTGGAGGTCCTATGCTATTGTTTTCATTGGAAAGAGTGGCTGCCTCTCGTTCCTAGTTTGACAGATCACGATCCACTCATTCTCATGCTCAGATACCTGCACATATACAAGAAGCAAAGACGATATACAACATATTATTTCGCATTCATAACTATCAGTTAGTCGAAGAAGAATAAATCAATTGCATCAGTAAACATAACAAAATGATGGAACCAATACCATAGTCGATTATATTAATGAAAGGAAGGAAGAGTACAACCAAGCTTCGACGTTGCGGTCTCCTCCAATAGGGTTCTAGCAGAGCATGTCTCACAAAGGATCGTTGGGAATTCAGACGGGGCTCTCTCTATGGAATTCTCATTGGTTCTACCTTCTCAATAACGATTACTCAGCTATATTATATCTTCTCCAAGTTCAGCTTCTTGGCTATATGTTCAACTGGCTTTCATAAAGGGAGAAGGCCTGTTTATATAGAGGGAGAGGGAGAGGTTAGGATCCCTATAATCATGGAAGGGAGACCTATCTTCAAGGAGTGTTCCATGGGAGGAGGAAACCACTACCTAAAGAGGGAGATCCGTGGCTCATCAGATTAACCACTTCCTGTGACTCATCCCTGAGGTGGTTAAAGGAAACTTCCACCTCTATTTTGTTACAAAAAATTCCCAAAAAGGTCGCCGCGGGCACAAAAAAGAGACAGAGTGCTAGGTGTCACGGGCTCTAGTGTAAATCCTCTATATTGGCGTGAGGGATGAACTGGCTACCCGCGCCAAGGCCAAAACATAGGTTTTTGTGGGATTTTTAAGGAAATTTTCAACAGGAGAAATGATGTCCTTATGTAGAAGGATGCAAAGAAGGTGTTTGCAGAGTATGACACTGCTCACAGGTCACTGAAAATACCCTCCAATATGCGGGGCGAGGGATTGCAGGGATGATGACAAATTGCTATGTAACAACATGGAGTAAAAAATTAATAACCAAACTGAGTATTGAAAACTTTACATGATAAACTGACTCAAAAACTGGCTGACTTGACTTTGACTAAAATTTGAAAACATAAAAAAACCAATGAAACTTTATGGTCTTCACCTTGGGCTCCAAGCTCCGATGGTTCTCCACTTCACACTTTGTAGAAAAATTAAACATATATATACAATGGAATTAGGAAGTTTTCAGAAATCTGTATCAGAAAGGATAAGGAGGCCTACCATTGACTGGTCCTCCTAAGAAATATTCTCCGTTCATCTCCTTCAATATGAAAGTATGCTCTCCGTGAAAGGCTTCAATCTTGTATGGCCCTTTTCACAGGTTCTTAAATTTTCCATGCTTCCATTTTTCCTCATTCCTAGCATCCCATCAGAGGACCACATCTTCAATCTTGAAATCATCTGCTTTTTTTTTGTGGTCATATACCTTCTTTATCTTTTCATGAAGCTTTGAGGTGTTCTGAAAGACTTCGTCTCTTGTTTGCTGAAGATGGATCATCTGATTGATCCGACTCTGTACATCATTCTCTTCACTTCCTGCTTCTTGCAACAACTTCATGACTGGGACTACAAGTGATGTAGGAAAAACAATGTCTACACCATAAACCAACTGAAAAGGGGACATTCCTATTGATTTATTACTACTCACCTTGTCTTCCCACAAAGCATTAACAAGATTTTTGTGCCAGTTCTTCTTCTTTGCCTCCAACATCTTCTTTATGATATTAATAAAAGATTATTAGAATATTCTGATAATCCATTACCTTGCAAATAATACGCGGTTGAGTGCCCCAATTTGATGTTGTACTTGTCACAAAACTCAACCATTTTCTTCGACTTGAATGCAGCCATATTTTCTGTAATGATTTTATGAGGACAACCAAAAGGGGACAAAATGTTAGTCTCCAAAAACTGAATGGTTACTAAATTTGTTGCTTGCCTTGTTGGGATCACTTCGATCCATTTGGTGTAGTTGGTGGCCGTTAAGATCCATTTATGTTGTGTAGATGATGTAGGGTGAATCTCTGCAATAAAGTCAAGTCCCCACTACTGAAAAGGTGCATGCACTAAAATAGGCTGCAGAGATAATGGAAGAAGTTTTCTTTTACCTTGAAATACCTAACACTCATGGAAACTCATCACTGTTTTATACAAATATGAAAAAAGAGTTGGCCAATAGTATCCAACCCTCAACACTTTTTTAGCTGCTGTTAGTATGAATTTTAATCACAAGCGTATGAAAAAAAATCACTTTAGTTGTGCATAACAAACAACCCTAACATCAAATATAGCTGCCAATTTCTTTAGATCTACAGTTAGTTGATCAAGATAAATGTTACAAAATATAGATCTATGCGGTAAAAGAAATTAAGCAGTAAATAAAAGTAAGAGTTGCTCCATGCATCCAATAGACAAGACAAGAATATTTTTAAAGAATTTTTGTATTTTTGACACTTGGGAAGGGAACATAGAAAGATGTTACTAGTCCCCCTCAATGGGATGGATTTTTCTAAGTTCTTAGCACTTCAGATCTAAGATCTCCCTCTCTTAATGGTGTAGAAAACCAAGACAAAAAATGGAACTCAAAGGGAGCTCACAAGAAAAATGGTAGCAAAATATGACAATGATGGATGATCAAAGTCAAACCAAAAGTATAGATCCAGAGTGATATTTAGGCAACAAAAGGTAGTGAATGAATGGAAAAACCCTTTTATTTATAACGAAATATTGAGTTAGTCTAGATATTGGTGCATAATTAAAATATTATTAACCAAATCTAGATCCAACTTTTATGGAATATCTTATTATATTTGCTGGAGGGAAAAAGAATTTGACTTTAGTTAAATCCATTTATTTGTAAATAATAAATAAATAAACAAATGATCTATTTATTATTTTAAGGATGTGGTTGAGTAATAATTAAATAAATAATGATTTATCTAATTAATTTTCCTATTTTGGGTTAAATATGACCAGAAATATTAATTAAATTGTTGTTTAAATAATTATTCCTTGAGGAAAATCAAACAAATATGGATTTATTCAATATTTCGTTAGCCATCAGTATTTTTTACATGTTAGTGATGACTATATCTATAGCTGAGTTTTCTAGAAACTGATTTCCTTATGTCAATATGTCATCGATAAAACCCTCCTAAAACTTTTTTCGCCCTTCTACCTGTTCAGTCCACCCATGTCAAAATCAAAACCTCATTATCACAATCCCATCTAGCTTCAGCCTTATTGGTCTTCCCATCATCTTTAAAAGGCAAATCCACATCTGTTTCAAAAGTCTCCCCTATGTTAGGAAGTGGCGCATTAAGACATTTCACCCTTGGCAATCATCAAAAAGCCAAAAATCCTTCATCTGCAACAGGCCTACCATGACTGACCTCTTACTTTGCAAAAGAAATTGACAAACAACCCTAAGTCGCGCCACTCACATCCCCTAGATCTCAGCACTGCAGAAACCCCAATCTCAAGCTGACTATTAGGTTTTTCACAGTGTTCTATGGTTTCTACAAAGGCAGGAAATATAATTTCATCTCATGGAGTAAATGCTTGAATTTACAGTTAGAGGAACAGCTGCTTCTAAATGTAGCTTGAGCCTAAGATATGCCTACAAAACAGAAAGCTACTCATCCAGACTTTACAGTTCTTTCCATCATGAAAATCACAGAAAGACACCACTGTCACAGCAAACTGGCAAATGGTCATGGCCCAGAACCTCCTTCATTTACAAGCAGAGGGTTAGGGCGCCTCCTTCATCCACAAGCAGAGGGCGCTGGCCACTATTGACTTTGAAGATTGCAAGAGCCCAGGTTTGCCTTGAACTGAACAAATGAAACAGAGACTCCAGGTTTTATGAATGTGACTGATGATCATAACAGGAATACAGTTGAAATATGCTAGCTCAAGGGAAAAGAGAGTCTGGTCTGATAAAAGAGGTCATCTGAAGCTTTCAAGTCATGTGAATTGTTGAACTTTAGAAGAGCATGTCATCAGTCAACATTCCAATCATAAGAGACCTGTTTGACCACAAGATCAAATGGAATAGATGCTGACAACAAATGCCATTACACAGGCAGAAAGAAAGTTCTTGGTTTCTCAAAAGACACTGACCTCCATAGTCACAGAAACTATTTGTCAAGTAATCTGTCATGAGATGACCAAACCAAATGATAATATTTCAGTCACCCTTAGAGCAGTGCAGAGAGACAATGTCACTTTGGCTAGGGTTTTTGCTGAAACACAGTGATGCTGGCAAAAAGAGGTGCTAATATTGATGTTTTTCAAGAGGTTCACTTACCATCACATCCAGAGAAAAGCTGTGTCAAACAGATTTTCCACAAAACCTTCAAATACCTTACCTGATGAAGAGCCTCCTCCATGTATGAGCAGATGGCCAAAGCCAGTGTAGGTTGTTGGAAACTGATCGATCTAAAAAGTGCAGTGAAAGGATACAAAAATTGAATAGAAGTCATTACACAGGTAAGTGATAGTGTTTATGATACAAAGGGATTGGTTTTCCTATTCAAAAGAGCTATCAGTCAGACTATACCTGTAGTGAAAGGGAGAAAATATTGAATATATATATGCCATTGATACCAAAAAGGACAGTTTCCTTAAGGGAAAGAATCAAATAACAATCCACTGTCACATGCTCAAAGTCCAAAGGGCGCTTTTCAAAGAAGCAGAGAATTATGATATGAAGAGAAACAGCCAAAAGATGGCACTTACAGTCCAGAGGGAAACCTATAAATCACCTAAGAGCAGAGATTATTAAACAATTTGGAAGGGCATAGGCGATCTCCTGTTAAGTGATAAAACAGTTTTCAAATGCATTTTTGACAGTTTTTGGATGATTTTTCTTTGTTAAACATTTCACCTAAAGTGTCATGGCAGGGGACAGAGTTGAGGTCTTGGAATGTCTCTCTTACAAAAATACCAATGCACTAGTCAAAGCAGAATAACAAGGCAATCCCTGTCCTTCAGAAACAAAACAGTTTTAAGCATTATCTTGACAAGTGGTAAAGTAGGTTGCCTTTACATCAGGAACAACACCAACATCTTTAAAAACAGTGGCAGAGGGGATGTAGAAGTGATTGGGTTATTTGTCAAAGTTTAAAGCTTGGTGTCGAAATATCCCCCAAAGGACAAAACTGAAAAAATCACCCTTTGGAAACACTGTGTACAAAGCAGAGTTCTGGTTTTAAGTTTCCTTTGTTGTTTTCATAAAGGGTCGGTCCATTGATCAAACCATCCAAAAACATCAAAAAACTTTCAAAAGCATGCACAAGATTATGGGTTCAGTTTCGCAAATGCACCAAGGGTTAAAGGATTAAAGGACTTCGAAAAATTTACAAAAAGCCAAACCAAAGTTATGCTTTACATTTTAAAATGAAATGACCGTTGGAAATGTTTTTTGAAACGACATAAGTTTGAAGCATGAAAGTGAGAATGTCATTTTCAAAATTTAAAATAGAGCCCGCGCCTCCATAGCATCAACACAAGGAAGATCCGGTCGACAGTTCAGGAGTTTGCACTGTTTAACGCCGAGCGACGCGCCTGGGCGAGGTTTTACACGGGCCACCTGTGTTAGCGCGACGCGCCTGTACAGTGGCGCGACGCGCCTGTACAGGCCGCCCGTTCACCCGACAGGTCGACCCGACAGGCCACTCGGGTCTATTTGTTGCGCGACGTTCTATCTTCGAAAGAGTGTCGCGCAAGTTTTAAAAGATTCCAATGCTACTCCGGCCCTGCACGAGGTTTGATCACCCAATCTAAAGGTATTTTCACATAATTTCCCCCTCGACTTCAAAGTTTTGCTAAGTGACAGGAATGGTTTAAAGGACTGTTTCGAAATTATGGTGTGGAGTGAAAGGGTTAAAGCTGCTGGTTAGGCCTTGTTCATATATCAAACGTATGTGCTGAGAAAGCTGTCTAGCAAGGTCGAGGTCAAATTAAAGGGTAGTTTGTCCATAGTTTTCAAAACTTTCAAAACCCTCTAACCTGGTCACTACAGTTAAAAAACAGTCCTTTCTACACAGTGAGCTGAAGTATTGCAATATGATAAAGGGCTAAATTTGTCATTCAAAGAGTACCTATGGAAATACTTGGTTTTGAGATTAAGAGCCAGTTTGTTTCATCTTCAAAACAATCGAAAGGCAGAGGTTTCCTGTAAAGAGCTGTGTTTTGATAAAAGGAGATTTTGTTGTAGAAAGACAGGCCTAAGTCTGAAGAGGAACCTTTCACACTGTCATCCAAACATTTCCACATTATTAAAACAGTGAAGTGCATTCAGTAAGAGGGGTTTTGACATTTTTATTGTTTTAAAAAGAGAAAACTCATATAACCTCTGTCTAAAAGCTTTACAATCTTCTAAAAACTCTGTCAATTTTTTCTCCAATACTGTGTATTGACTGTCTAAAGACTAAGGGTTGACTTCACATGTGCAAGATCAGTGGAAAGTGGGCACACTTATGCAGGGCAAGGTTTTTAGTGGTTGAGAGCCTCCTTGAGCAAGGAATTTTGGTGTATTGATTGACATCTGAGACTTCTAAAAACAGAGTGATTTTGGCATTTTCTCACAGCACATTGTCTTTCTTTCACTGTATTATTTCCTACTGTGAATTTGTTGACAGAGATTTTCCAAAGATGAACAGGACACTGAAGGGCAGAGTTTGTTGATGGGAATTTAACTTTGGAGGCAGAGGTACAAAGGTGGTGGCTGATCTTTTAACTTCACAAGTGAAAGGTGTTCTTCATAAAACAATGAGCACTGATATTTCACCTAACCTAGGTCTGCCCTTCTTTTCACTACATTGTATCATTTTGAAGAGCTGTTGACTGTGATATTTTTCAAAGGGAAGACCATTTCTGAAGAGTAGGGTTTTTTATAATTAATATTTGTCTTGAAGACCAAATATTGGTGTGTGGATTGGCCTCTAACAAATCCACAGGAAAGGTGATTTTCAATACTGTGCACAGGGAATATACACAGCAGTTTGTTTGCCTGGCTGAAGTACAATCAAAAGTAGAAAGTTGTTTTCAAAGGGAGCAAAAGTTGTGTGCTACAAAAGCTTGTTGCATTTCATCCAAACCACATTGTCCATATCTGTCCAAACAGTCTAGTGACCAGTTTCAATCCAGCAGAGCATTTTTACATACAGTGAAGGCAGTTTGCCTCTTCCAAAGCTTGTTCAAGTCAGAATGCCTCCAAAGCAAGATCACAGGAGCGGTCCACATAAGAGATATGAACCTATCTCCACAGAAGAAATCAATGCTCACCCATCCGTGCTTTTCAATTTCCATGAAGTAGGCTGTCTTGATTTCTGCCAGAAGATAGAAGAAGTCAAGAGTTTTTCGCCACTAACACATTTGTGTGCTTTGAGATTCAAGGACAAACACTTCCAATTGGCGGGTCTTGATTTCAAAATTTCTCCAAGGTATGTATCCAAGGCTACCAAGATCCCGTATCATGGTGAAAAGTGGTTTAAACAAGCTCATCTTGATCTAGAGGATTATAAACCTTTCATCAAGCCTGAACATAGGGAAACCATCACTGCTATTTTCCCTTTTTCCTATCTTCTTGACAGCTATGCTCCGCTGATGAAAGCCATAATGAGATATTTCACTTGTGAAGGGAGGTTTAACCGAATTTATGCCTATCATGTCCGCTTGTTGATGCATTTTACCAGAAGCAGGAAACTAAACCTTCCATACTTTTTGTCCAAAAGCATAGAGAAAATGGCTTCTACTGTCCAAAAGAAGGCTCCACCTCAGCAAATCCCTTCTCTCTTTCATCATTCCTTGATCAAGATTATCTTCTTACACCAGCTGGAGAAGAAAGGGGTTTCATGGGATTCATTCATCAGCCATGCAGATTTTGCCACTGTCCCTCCTGTTCATGTGTCTCCTACTCAGCTTGTCCATCGCCCAGTGCCTTTGTCTAGTAGGCCTACACCTAGAAAACTCAGAATGACTACTGGGCAGCCAAGTCAGCAACAAGAAGGAGAAGGCAGTGAACAGCAGCAGTTGGATATTGAGGAACAGCAGCAGTTGGATATTGAGGAACAACAGCATTTGGAGATTGAGGAACAACAGCAGGTACAGGAAGAGGGACAGCAGCAGACAGCAGTTGAGGAGCAGCAAGTTGGGCAGGCAATTGAAGCACCTTTTGAGCCACAAACTGGACAAGATATTGAGGAAGAACAGCAAGCTAAAGCTGCCACCTTAACAGTGACCAAGACTGTTCCTAGCAAGAGGAAATTGCCCAAAAAGACACCTTCTAGCTTGCCAAGGAGGAAAAGCGCCAGATTGGCTTTCAAAGGCAAAAGTAAAATTGGAGAAAATACAAAGCATGGAGGTGAATTAGCTATTATCCCTATCCAAAGCGATGATAGTGACAATGAGGCCCGCCTCCTTGAAAACCTCCTCATTCACAAAGAGGGGAAAATTGAGGTATTACAGGAAGATCTTCAAAGGGCGAGGAATTTCAACCACTTCTTGGAAGTTGAAAACAAACAGATGAAGTTTCATGCAGCTATTCATGAGGCAAGGGCAATTAAGTATAAGAAAGAGGCAGAAAAGGCGCAAGCAAGAATTGAAGAGCTCATTGGTGAGTTTGATGATGAAGAGGAGGAAGACCAGCCTAGGCGGAAGAGGCCTAGAACCATCGGGCTTAGAAGAGCCTTGGAGAAACAGAGAGCAGAAGAACAAGCTCATTTCGAAGCTTTTCCTCTCACTGCCCTCCTTGAGCAGGAAATTGAGGAAAACAAAGAAGCATGGCTTGAGAGAGCTAACCAACATCTGGAAACAAAGCTTGAGAGGGCGAACAGGGATCTTGAGCTACAAAGAAAGAGGACTCTTCACTTTCAGAAGCTAAATCAGTTTGCCAGGCGAAAATTAAAGGTAGCACAAGAGAAATTGAAGAAATTGAAGGGGAGGCGCCTAGCACGGAAGGAAGGGAAAAGCATATCAGCCCTTGATATTTTGGCCTCAGCTTCGGAGCATGTTTCTATGGACCCTTGAGGGTCATGCATGCCAATTTTGGGCCTTTTTCGACAACTTTTTGTTTTTTGGTATTTTTTGGGTTTTTGGCCAAAAACTCATAATTTCGCCATTTCAGTTTGATGAGTTTTCAAGGGAGGAGAATGATACCGATGGATGCCATAATTCCATGAGCAGGTCTCCAGCGATTTTCAGGGCATTTGAAGATCATTCGCCCCCTCAAATTAGCGAAAAACACCCTCATTTTGCACATTCTGCCCGCCATATCAGCAGTCTGCTATTTTCTGGGTTTTTTCACACAGGTACAGTTTTGGATGACTTCCGGACCTCGGATTGAGTTGGTTCCAGTTGCGCCGGAAAGTAGACATAGAGAGATTTCCAGAAAGCCCTCATGAGCCTCATTTCGACATCGGGAAGGCTTCCTATTGCATCCAGAAAGTCAGGGGACCTTTTTCAGGCATAAATATGAAGTATTTTTGTAATTTTTGAACTCCAAAAATCTGATTTTCCCAAATGTGCGTTAAGCTATTTTTATCATTGGGAAATGATGTAAAGTCAATATAATTTCCGTTTTTAGCAGTTTTTTAGATATTTTATGGGATATTTTGTGCCTTGGGCTTTGCAAAGCCTCAAGGACAAGTTTAGATATTTTGACTTGGCCAATGGGATAGCTAGTTGCTCCATGAGGTTTTCCTCCATCAAGCCTATTTATTCCATGGTTCTCATTGTAAATCAGAGGCTGAACTTGAGAGAAGAATTAATACATTGGTCATATGAGCTTTGAAGAATACATTTGAGTTATGATTTTTGGACTGCCTCTTGGATGCTTTTGAGGAATGATGAAGGATTGTTGATGGATTCCTTGACATGGTAGAATGGTATAGTGTTTCTTGATATGTTTTTGTCTTCTAGTTCTCATTCATAATCCATATTTCTTGCTGCTATAGATCAGTAGAGATTGATTTTGAGATATGCCCATGGAGGCACCTCTAAATCCCTGAATCTTCATAGCTTGATGTTTTATTCTCCCTTAGTTATGCTAAAGAATTCTTAGCTGCTCTTTAGTAACTTAAGGTATTGTTGCTAAGTTTTATTCATAAGTTCTATGTATGTTGAGTAGGATGTATGGTTTTCCCTACCTACCTATCAGCTGCCCATATTTCTGTCCATAAAACTTTCTCTTTGACTGATTTGTTGATCATCTTGTTGAACCAAGGAGGCCTAGTCCCGATCTAGCCCTTTGCCTAAAACTATGAAAACTTGTTTGTCAAAGTGCCCAATGACTTAGAGACTATGTTTAGGCGTTCCAGCGTAGTTTATGAGTTGTTAGTTTGTCTTATGTGTTTTCCCCAAAGTCTGATAGCCATTTCCCGAAGTTAGAGGGTCTTATACCTCTATGTATGGCTAGAATGTTTGATTTCTATGTATTAATTAGCTTATAGTTATACTTAGCATGATTAATGGCTTGCTATTACATGTTTATTGTCTGATATTAACTAGTTACACTTGAAATCCCTTGTCTTTCACCAACTTGTTGTCCATTCAATCCATTTTGCCCAAAGATCCCTTCTACCGTGAATCAAATCGGCCCTACAGCAACTTTACATCATCACCTCATAGCTTCCTTGACCTGTTTGACCCCATAGCCCAATTTATCTACATCTTGTTATCCAGTTTATGTATTTGATCAGTTTCATCCCTCACAAACTTAAAAAAACCAAAAAAACTAAAAACATACTTCATAACTAGCCTAATATCAGAACACCGCAAGTAAAACACATCGACATCTTTTACACATATAGAGAGAGCCCTCTCTGAGTCCAGGAAGGCTAGGTCCTTGGGCTCCAAAGCTTGGTTTGATGTTACATCGTCATTTACAGCTAGCCAATCGACCCGATCATGGGACCCTAACAATTTCCTCATGTGGTTTCCTGTTTAGACCATAAACATTTTAATAAATTATGGATTACTAAGTTATTTTTCATAGTGAAAGCAATTTTACTTAGGGTAAAAATGGTCTTACATGGGTACTTTGGTCCGTCTAATAGTAACAGGTTAGATGACCAAAAATTGGTGTAACAGATTTACCCCCAGTGTGCGAGCATTAGGAGCTAATCGTATGACCGAAGTACGTTGTAAGAACTCAATCACTAGACACCGAAGGGGAAGTCAGAGAGAGAGAAATATAAGGTAGAGCAAAGTGCTAGAGGACAAGACCGTGATGAGGCAAGACTTACAGGTGCGAAAAGTATCTTTTATGAGTGATTACCTGTGCTATAGGTGGCGGTGGAGGCATACCTATGCCCACCGAGACAAAGTACAAAGAATAATGCGTCTAGTAAACAAGGGACTGAATTATATAGTACATGCTGGCATAAACATGAGCTAGATAAAACCATGATAATGGATCCTACATACATACTATGCCTGGGATAATAGCCAGGATTTATACAATAATATATGAGTACATGAGATATAAGTGCAACCAAAGAGGCTCTGTAAACAGGAAAGGGATCAGAAAAATCTTAATGATACATGCAAAATAAAAGCTGTTGCAAGTGGCTGAGGCTGACACCATCAAATCTATGGAGCTGCATCAAAGGCTGTAATGAAGAGGTCATCTGGGCATGTGGGGGGCTACTTGAAGGGCCACCCCCTCATGAGGTCTGAAACATCTCACACACTCGAGAATCATCGATAAAATCTACTACATCACTAAACCATCAAGTATATAGATCCCGATCATGCTGTAAGGAGCTGTAATTGAGAAATAATCAAGTCAAAGGGAAATAAGGAGTCTGTTTTCTTGATCCGAGGCACTAAACAAGAAAGGAAGCCGAAACCAAGTTTCATCACCCTTTAGACCTATCTTCTAGAATGAATGAGTTGATGTCGACAGAAGGAGGTCCGCCATAGGTGAGGAAATAAGGGGTCCTCAACTAAGGCACGAGAGATAATAGTAGAGTGACTGACAAAATGACACCAGGGATGATGATGGAATGGGGAGTACTGAATAGGGGGCTGACAACTTCCCTTGTTAGAGCATGAAGGGCATGGATGACTTGGCAGAAATTGATAGAATATTAAAGGGGATAGGGGATAGTAGGACTGAAGGCCATAATGTGCGACATGAGAGAGGGACAAAGAAATGAAGGATGGAGGACTATGATGAGATACAAAGGGATTCGAGATAGACTCCATGAATGCGATGATGAGTCAACTCGGATGCTCTAAACAAGGGTGACTCGATGATGATGCCACACAGAATAGGCCTAGTGGGGACCATAAAAACATGAGTACAAGGTGGGTACTCACAATGAATATCGACGTGAGCATGGACAAGTATGGAGGCAAAGTGGTTCCCCAAGTACAAGTGTTGCAAGTGAAGAAATTTGATTTTGAGGAGTGGTGAAGTGACCCTTCTCGGAAAAAATGTGTCTAGGTGAAGTATCAAATCACAAAAAATGAATAGATACCCATTTTAGAGCTCAGTGAGAGCTTACCAACAGTGTTAACAGTTTTTCAAATAGAGCTACAGTTTTGTCGCAGCTGGCAAAAGAAAAATCTGGGGTTTCTCTTTTAATAAGGCATTTTCCCTCCAATTTAATTCATTTGCAAGTGTAGCTGTTGTGAATGTAGAGAGGAGAAAAGTCCCTAAATCTTCTGGCGATCGTAGCTGACAAACAGACTATTGGAATTGAGATTCTTCAGTTTCAAGTAAAATTCCTAACCCTACTCTTTCATTTCAGTGGATTAAAGTTTTAGATTAGGCACCTAGAGCCCAGGAATAGGCCAGGTCACACTTTTTGGGGTCTGTTCTGTGACATGGGTATCAGGTACTAGGCAAAAAATTGCGACCTGTCCTAGGAAATGACCTAAAAAGTGTGACCTGTCAGAGAAAGGGGGTTTCAGTGCTGTTTTGGCTGAGAGCTAGGATTTTTATGGTTGAGGGGCATGGGTGCCCCAAAGCATTTTATGGTCATGCCAAATGTATTTAGAAAAGGGGAATCTAAACACATTTTTATGATATGGTGCGTCATTTTTTTCTCGTTATGGTTATGTAGTTCGAGAAAGGGAATGGAGGATTACCAATATCTGTTGGTACTGGATATATGAAGCAAATGGACTAATTTTTTGGGTTGGCATACATGGTGTTACTATCCCAAAGAGTGGATTTGGAGATAATGAAATAGTGCTCTCCTAGAAAACCTACAGGTTGGTCAACAACAATGTACAAGGGATTGGGTTGTTGATGTAAGAGGAAGGAATGATGGGGGGTATCATCCCTAGAGTGATCTGAAGTGATATGGGACTCTAGAGGTTCTTCTAAATGGGGAAGAATAAGGTTACTAGAGTTGACACAACCAGATACACTAGGAGAGTTATGGAGAATTGCTTCTCCTGGTCTCTCAAATATGGGTGCCCCCTTACCCAAACATTGGGTGTCAATGTAATGGCTACAAGGTGTATGTGGTTCGAATGCATGGGTTCGATGTAAGGGGGGATAGATAAATTCAGGGGTGGTGACTACTTCCATAATGTCATCATCATAATAGAATATGGGGTGACTGGTGGAAGAAAGACCACATGGTGTGACAAAGCTACCTGACTCATCATCATGAGAAGAAAGGTTCACATGCACATCGTCAAAGAGGGTGATCGAAAAACAAGTAGATGAAGGATACACCGATGTTGAGCCCAGGTTGATCGCTGAAGGGAGGTCAAGCGAAACATAAGGGGAAGTCCCAAGGGGGTCTTCCACCGTGGATCTCATGAATGATGAAAGGTACTGGACAATGGCCGAAGACTCTGTCATTTCAACATCTGGAGGGGGAATGTCAATAGGAGTGGATGTGTCCTCTGGTTTTGCTGAAACAAAACACACAAATAAGGGAGTGGTGGACTTGTTGTGCTTGGTCTTGAATTGGCGAACCACTTCCAAAGAGGAGCAGTACTCTTCGAGGTGGTGACACAGGTAAGTATAGTGGCCATGGAAATCACACAAAGAATAGGGGTGATTTGTGTGCAAAGTCTTGAGTTTCTTGGCTGAATCCGATAAATTAACACGGACTTCTGACATATCAGACTCAAGAAACGCTTCGTTGAGCATGGGATTGAGATGAGGCAATTTAGGACAATTACGAGTGGCATGACCGACAACATCACACAAGGCACACAATGGTGTATGCTTTGGAGGCTAAGAAGGAGCAGGGTTGGTCGGGATAGCCTTGTCTTTAGGTGCCTTCTTGCGAGCTTTTCCCCCTTTACCCGAAGCTGTCACAATAGGAGGAGGTTCCTGTTGAGGTGGCTGAGGCATGGTAGCAGAGGGAGGGGTGATGGGGACTAGTTGAATTGGGGTCAAAGCAAGATAAGGTTTGGGCTTACCAGGCAGGATAGCAGCCGGGGGATCAAGGTACAAGACTGGGATCCCCAAGGTCAAGTTAGGGAGGGATAAGGTAGCCATAACAGGTACCAAAAACACTCCAGGAAGGGGAGACAGGAATGGTATCTGACCAGAACGGTAATGGCCAGGCGGGATAGCTCCAAGATGGTTAAGGTCAAGAGGAACTGTTCGAGGAGGGTAGAGAGGTTCATGGATACCAGCTGCAGATGAAGGGCCTGGAGGAAGGGTTCCTGAAGGCCGAGTCAAAGTTCGAGGAGAAGGTTGCGGAGGGCAGGGCTGCTGACTAGCCAAAGCGGGCCGCTTGAGGGAAGCCTGAGATGATTGCATCATGCAAACATTCGATGAGCTGGGATCAGAGATAGGAGGAGGAAGACTAGGGAAATAACTAAGCAGAGAGGAGTATTTTTAGACTCTAGGTGAAACACTAGTCAGAGATTCGACTGTTTGCTTATTGGCCACCGAAGAGATGATGGACTCAGGAGAGGTCTGAGAGTTCGGTTCGTAATATGTCAACTGGTTGATGGTGAAAATCTTTCCGTTATGAGGAAAGGACATGTTGCGGTGATTCACCATAGATGGGACAGTAGAGATTGCATAGGTGTAGCTAAAACCTAATAGAATTTTTTAATCTAAGGGGGCATCATTGACTTCTACGTCAACGGAAACAGCGTTGCCCGCAAGAGTAATAGGAAAATTGCAGAACAGGCCAATGGGCTGGGAAGAGTGGCCATCCCACACTCGGAGGGTGATAGTGGAAAGGTCCAACTTAGGTGATCCGAGTTGCTTCCAAAATGCAATGGACATCATGCAGGTGGATGCCCCCTCATCAATGATACAACGGGAGATGTTGGCATTCCGGATCTTGACGAGGATTTGGAAGGCGACGAAAATAGGAATAGGAGGATGTTCTGACCGGTCAACATCAAAGACGATAAAACGATCATCTGAAGGGTCCACAGTGCCCATGGTAGTTAGTAGAGCTTTTCATTGTGAAGGGCATGACTGGAGGAGTTCCTACGTTGAGATGGCAGCAAGATATTGTGCCAAATCATCTACTATACTATACGAATGGGTAGCTTTTCTAGAAGCAACGTTTCAGCGTAATGGTTCCTTGGGGATATTGGTATGAATGTCTGCCTTAGGCTGAGGGATTTTTAAAGGACCATTGGTTGTTGAAAGAGGCTCTGTGGAACTTGAAGAAGGGGGCTCGGGGGCAGACGTAGTGGGAGGCTTATTGTATTGACGAGACTGAGTTTTAAGGTTGAGGTCAATGGTAGTGGGTTGGTCAGAGTTCATCATGAGAATTTGGTAATTAGAGGTACTGGATGGAGGAGGTTGAGTGGCCGCCTAACCTTCAGGTGGTTGGGTAGCCACAAATCCTTGCTGAGGGGGGGGGGGATTGGTAAAGACAGCTGGCTAGATAGGTGCTGTAATATTCCTAATTTTTGCAGCTAATGGGAATATTGCATTTTTAATTTCAGTTTGCTTAACTCATGAATAAAAGCGTAAAAAAGGAACTATAAAACTCCTAATCAGCAAAATAAATAAATGCCCAATGTGAACATCGAAAAATATGGGCCATTTCAATAAAATACACTTAGGTTTGAAAAGGAATGAAGAAGGTTGACTAGGTCAACAAGACCAAATCACATCAGTGTCTAGATGCATTGAACCTCCTTATTGATTATCGCAGTTTTAGATGGAGACCCTTCATGTGAAAAGGTTTAACTCATTGGAGGTGGTTTGGGGTTTTCAAAGCCCTAATGTTATAAAATTAATAGGAAGGCCACAGGGAAAGGTTGTTGAAGATAATTCGATTTTGAGCTTACTTAGGCAACTCAAACTCTCTTGGTTGTTTAGCTAGAGAGAGAGGAATCTCTTGTTTAGGAATTCCTCCTCCTTCATTGAGGAGTTCTTGAAGGAGTATGATCTGAAATGCCTCACATATAGGCTTGAGGCCAAGCTTCCTCCTCCATCACAACATTATTGTTGCAGCAGCGTAATTCTGTGTTGCACGGTGTTGCAGTGAGGGGTTTTCAACACCACTTCCAGATCTATTTTTGTAGAAAAGGGGGCATTCATTTCTCTGAAAGATTAGTGAGGAAGCCTTGAGCTTCATATTAAGATATTGGAATCAGGAAAAAGGACCTTCCAACATCATATGCGCAGTACACTTCAGAAACTGCGTCATTTTTCCAGTGCATTGTTGCAGCAGGGTTTCTACCCTAGTTTGGTGCTTGTTTCCTTGAGGAAGGGCCATCCCTTCTTCCAGAAAGTTTGTATTGCAGCCATATTCTGTAATTTTTTACATTTCAGCTCATATAATCAGAGTTTCAGTGATTCTGCATTTTTCAGATCCATATTCTGCAGATCTGATACTTGTATTTGTTCTTTCATGAAATCCCCTTGCCGGGTGATCTATTTGATGTATAAAAGGAATTGAATCTCTATTTTTATTCATTCTATGTTATAATAAAATTCAGATCTAATGTTTCAGACATATTTTGTCTAATTTCTTCAGAAATTATGCTCTGCATGCTTCAGCCATTTTCTGCATACTCAAAGTCCTGGGAAATCAACATTTTTAAGCATATCCGGGGATGGAGGAACTGTTTAACATAGCTAGAATGCTTTTTTTGAGCTAAAATTCATAGCATAGGTCCCTCACTACGTAATAGAAAATAAAATCCCACCATTTCCCTTAATTTTACACATATTTATGAATACATCTATTTTAGGGTCAAAATCACTGCTTTTCCCCACTTTTTGGATCCTAAATTCAGATCTGAGTTGTTGTTGTACTTGAAATAAGTTTTTGAGTATCTATCATCACATTTTATGCATTGATGGCTCTCTGCACTTTTAGTAGAGCGTTTTAATTTGCTGCGGCCCCTCATTGGGCCTTCTCTTGAAGATAACTAGGTGTGGGATATATGTTTAACCCACCTAGTCTTATTTGTTTCAGCTCAAATATTGGATTTAGTTTTTGTATTGCTGATATAAAGGATACAAGAATTATTTTCCTGTTATAAAGCATATTTTTCTGAAAATGCGTTTTTAAGTTCATAATTCATGAGCTGTTCCTAAATAGGAATATTACAGTGGTATTAGAGCATGATCTCTGGCACAGCTTGTGAGATCAAGCTATAAGAGAAGAAAAGAGAAGAAATAGAGATCATAATGATGGAGAGGATGATTTTACTCTCATCAGTGTTCAGATCTAAGAAGGGCCTCTCCAAAGAGGTAAATCAGAAGAGAGAAAGAAGATGTACTGAGACTCCTAGAGGGTTGCAAGAAGAAGCAAGCTGCAGTGAGACCTGCATGAGGTTTCAAGAAGAATAAGGAAGCCCTAGCACTTCCTATCAGCAAAGTAGAAGACCGGAGAATCCTAGATATCCTCATAGATCTATTATGCCCACTTTATTTGAAGAAGGTGAGATGTATAGCAATGAAGAAGAGAGATGCAAAGAAACTCCTAAAGGGTTTCAAGATGAAGAGGAAGAACTATACACTTCTTGTCATCACAAAGTAGGGAGAGTGATTGAAGAAGAGATCTCATTGCTTCTTTTTCAAACATTGAAGAGTATTGAAGAAAATCTCAAGGAGTTTGATGAGGAGAGGAAAAACATGAGCTACAAAGAGACATCTCCCAAGGAAACAAAGGAGAATGTCAATCTTGTCACTTTGGGCAAGAGATCTCCATTTTCACCATATGCTGCTAAGGTGCTTGCATCTTTGCAAGGTAGTCATGAGCTCTTAATGTATGGAGTCCCATGCATGAATCTGGAGATGCATGAGGAGGAGAAGGAAGATACCAGCGATGGTATTCTTGAGGAAAGGAGACCATCATTCTTGCTAATAGTTGGAGGCATCATTGATCCAGGTGGAGGAACTCTTGTGTTCTGTCAAGAGGTTCCCACATATCAGTTGATCCAAGGTATGCATGAAATTTCAA
This sequence comes from Pinus albicaulis, assembly GCA_034641835.2. NCBI lineage: Eukaryota > Viridiplantae > Streptophyta > Pinopsida > Pinales > Pinaceae > Pinus > Pinus albicaulis. Next base: position 390,450,472 of record CM076574.1, read on the forward strand.
CACATATTGTTTCAAGATTAATGCATGGCCAAGGATTAAATCAAAATGCTGATTTGAAGCAAAGAAATGTCATAGCATAGAGGACCCTTGATCTAATCAAGGATGAGACTAGAAAATATCCCTATGCATCATTGTTGAGCTGCATTCAATATCTTGGGTTGAGATGTAGGGTCTCAAGAAAGGGGATTAGTACTATCCTATGTTCAACGGCTGATTGTGAGATCATTAATGAAACTTGCTTTGAGACAGTACATGCATCACTTTGCAGATCTACAATTTTGTCACTTAGTGACTGACAAAGAGGCTTAAGTTCTCTTGGAGCATTCTAGAGGCAGATTCAACCTTGAAGTAGTGGAGAAGAAGAAGATGAAGAGTAGACATCTTGAGATGAGAAGCATTTTCTCCCCTCTAGATGACACTCTCTCAATGAGCAAGCTACAGCTCAAAGAGAGACTTCTACTTACTGTAGATTCAAAACCTCACTGGTTTTTGAAGGCCATAGATGGAAGAAAGGTCTCACTAAGAGATCTCAATAAATATGCATTCCAATATTTCATGAGATGCAAGGTTCTTCATTGGTTCAAAGGAGATGGTATTCTACAAAGGGAGGATGCCATGATTATGCAACACATCACTCATCTTCCATATTGGAGTGAGTGGATGAGGATGATGAGAAAGAGATCACATGATCACTTGCATACATATATGGGCCAACAAGCTTGGTTACGCTGTTTGCCCATGGGAGACTCCTATCACTCTCCAAAGGCACCTATTTCTCTAATCTATGCCTTGATGAATGGTCATGAAATGAATAAGGAGGCATGGCAACGCTGGTTGCTTTGGGGTAAGCATGATCACTACCCAAATATTCTCATTCTCTCATCTCATGCTTGATGCATCATTAATACCGTATATGAAAAGGAAGCACGGTTGATGTGGTTGTTAAAAGGAGAGTTTGGACATCACATGTTAAATCTCATGTCCATGTATTCACCCATGTTTGAAATATGTCTCATTTATCCACATGTATTTATGTTGGAGGTATGTTTCATGCATGAAATTTAGAGGAGGAATGACTCCCACATGATGTGGTATGAGGGAGCTTGCTTGTACTATGTTGATGAGACATTTCACATGATCCACATGTTGATAAGGCAAGAAGGCTGCAAAATTCCTTGTTGCTATGGCTGCTCTTGGGTGAGTATGGTTACTACCCAACAACTCATCATTTTCTGAATCATGCCTTGGATTTCAATGATATGTTGTAGCAAGAGAAGGCATGTATAATTTTTTTTCACTTGAGAGAGTATGGCAACCACATGACATCTCCTATGTCTATGTGTTTTGCGTTGTGTAAAATTTGGCATATTGATCTCATGATGTGCATTGATGATGGTACTCTGTATTGGGCTGATGTGACATATCATATGCCCATTAGTATGGTTTGGTTTCATGATGCACATGAGGAGGAAATAAGGCAGAAATACCTCTTGTTGCTTTGGTTGCTTTTAAATGAGTATGGTGACCACCCCATAGCTCAAAATTTTCTGATTCATGCCTTATGTATCAAAGATAAATTGCAGCAAAGGAAGGAATGTACATCATCTTTGGGGAAGCTTGGCTTGCTCATCTTACATGGAGGAGATGGAGGATGGCAGAAAAGGTCCTTGCTCTGGTGGTTATTATTAGGATAATATGGTTTGACATATTTGTTTACCCATATTACTCCTTCCCTTCTTCTTTTGCATAACGTTGGAATGATGGAGTTTGGATCCAACAAGGCCAACAGAGCTAAGAATGAAAGCATAACAATGCTTAATCAAGTTCATAAAACATGGATGGAGGAATGTTCTTGCATGATGAAGATTTTCCTTTATGGAAGGAGCTACTTTATTTTATGTCTCTAATGTGTTTATGATGGTGTTGGACATCATGTAATTTTCATTTTGTACTTCATGATAAGAAGAGGACATGTAACCTTATAGTTGGAAGTCAACTCATGCATTTGTGGAAGACAGCTTTGGAACTAAACATACATGACCTATTGCAACAAATGGAGGAAGCCTTCCTTATATGGATGCCACTTGGAGGGGAATAGATGGTTTGCATCTACAATAAGAGTTGCTCGAGGGCAAGAAACATTTTTTTGGGGGAGACTGTAATATTCCCAATTTTTGCAGCTAATGGGAATATTGCATTTTTAATTTCAGTTTGCTTAACTCATGAATAAAAGTGTAAAGGATGAACTATAAAACTCCTAATCAGAAAAATAAATCAATGCCCAATGTGAACATGGAAAAATCTGGGCCATTTCAATAAAATACACTTAGGTGTGAAAAGGAATGAAGAAGGTAGACTAGCTCAACAGGACCAAATCACAGCAGTGTCTAGATGCATTGAACCTCCTTATTGATTAGCGCAGTTTTAGATGGAGACCCTTCATGTGAAAAGGGTTAACTAATTGGAGGTGGTTTAGGGTTTTCAAAGCCCTAATGTTATAAAATGAAGAGGAAGGCCACAAGGAAAGGTTGTTGAAGATAATTCGATTTTGAGCTTGCTTAGGCAACTCAAACTCTCTTGGTTGTTTAGCTAGAGAGAGAGGAATATCCTGTTTAGGAATTCCTCCTCCTTCATTGAGGAGCTCTTGAAGGAGTATGCTATGAAATGCATCACATCTAGGCTTGAGGCCAAGATTCCTCCTCCATCACAACATTATTTCTGCAGCAGCATAATTCTATGTTGTAGCGTGTTGCAGTGAGGGGTTTTCAACACCACTTCTGGATCTAGTTTTGCAGAAAAGGGAGCATTCATTTCTCTGGAAGATTAGTGAGGAAGCCTTGAGCTTCATATTCAGATCTTGGAATCAGGCCAAAGGACCTTCCAACATCATATGTGAAGTATACTTGAGAAACTGCGTCTTTTTTCCAGTGCATTGTTGTAGCAGGGTTTCTACCCTAGTTTGGTGCTTGTTTCCTTGAGGAAGGGCCATCCCTTCTTCTGGAAAGTTTGTATTGCAGCCATATTCTGTAATTTTGTACATTTCAGCTCATATATTCAGATTTTCAGTGATTCTGTGTTTTTCAGATCCATATTCTGCAGATCTAATACTTGTATTTGTTCTTTCATGAAATCCCCTTGCCGAGTGATCTATTTGATGTATAAAAGGAGTTGAATATCTATTTTTATTCATTCTCTATTATAATAAACTTAAGATCTAATGTTTCAGACATATTTTTTCTAATGTATTCAGAAATTACGCTCTACATGCTTCAACCATTTTCTGCATACTCCAAGTCATGGGAAATCAGCATTTTTAAGCATATTCGGGGATGGAGGAATTTTTTAACATAGCTAGAGTGCTTTGTTTGAGCTGAAATTAGGATAATATGTCCCTCACAACATAATATAAAATAACCTCTCACCATTTCCCTTAATTTACGCATATTTCTGAATACATCTATTTTAGGGTCAAAATCACTGCTTTTCCCCACTTTTTGGATCCTAAATTCAGATTTGGGTTGCTGTTGTACTTGAAATAAGTTTTTGAGTGTCTATCAGCACATTTTATGAATTTATATCTTGCTACACTTTCATTAGAGCGTTTTACTTTGCTGTAGCCCCTCGTTGGGCCTTCTCTTGAAGATAACTAGGTGTGGGAGATATTTTTAACCCACCTAGTCTTATTTGTTTCAGCTCAAATCTTGGATTTAGTTTTTATATTGTCTGATATAAAGGATACAATATTATTTTCCTGTTCTAAAGCATATTTTTCTGAAAATTGGTTTTTAAGTGCATAATTCATTAGCTGTTCCTAAATAGGAATATTACAGGTGTAGCATTGGGACAAACTGAATGGGAGGCTTTCTATCCTCATGATGCTTCTTGAATCTCCCACATCTGATTCATCTTAGGTGAAAGAGGAAAATCATGGGTGTCATGACCATGGACACCACAACAAGAACAAGGCTTATTCGTGCGAACAAGCCTGTCCTGCTTGGGCTGAGTACCCTTTACTTAGGGATTAGGTCCTGGATTACCTGGGGTAGATTGATTTTGGGTGCCTTTCCTCTTATTTTTGGAAGTAGGAGGATTAGTCGCACCCTACTATGCAAACACTTTCCCCTGGGGGGGCGGTGGTTACTATTGCGAGGGTTGAGAAGGAAAGAGAGGTAGGGGTGCTAATGCTGGAGGAGCTAGAGCACCAGGCTGTGGATATGAATAATAAGGAGGTTGGGAAAAATTGTGGTAAACAGGTTGGGAAAAAGGAGGAGGCAAGCCATATCCTGGATACATGTTGTTGAGAGGGGGGAAAGTGCTAGAGGAGGTGGCCCCTCCCTGTGGGAAACGATAACCCATGGGAGGATGAGTGTATGGATGAGAAAGGGCTCCAATGATACCGTCAGTGGCATGGGATGCCCTCGGTGCATTGGCACCACCTGGTCTAGGGAGATCAGGTAAGATGATATAAACATAACCAGACTGTGCGTAGATCAGGTCATATTTTAACGCAATCTGGAGAGCAGCTTGTTTGGTCTAAGGGAAATGAGATGCAGCATCTTTTATGATAGCAGGAAAAAGGGATTTTAGAAACCAATCCATGTAGACACGGTCTTCGAAGGTAGGGGCTCGACATAGGCTCTTTCTTCTCCACTATTTGTGGACATGATCGGATAGGCGGGTCGCAGACGATTGATGGAAAGAGGTCAAAAGTTTAGTACTAGTGTCATAATGAAGGGGAAGCTAGAAGTAAGACAGAAAATCCTAGGAAAGAGTTGCAAAAGTAGTATGGGAGGAGGATGCCTAGTCAAAATACCACTTAGAAGCTTCTCCAGTAAGCGTACATTGGAACAACCGAAGACAGATAGAGTCATCGATGATGGAGTTAGACGAACACGACATGTGGAAAGATCGAACATGGTTTGTAGGATCTTCTCTAGCAAGACCTTCAAATTTGGAGATGTCGGAAGGGAGCTTGGTTGGCATAGAAGGCCAACCAGCATCATGGTGTATGGGGTCATTGATCAACTGGTTAAAATCAGGAAGAATGAGGCCTGCCTTATAAGGGAGCAAGGGAGTAGCCGGGATAGTTCATGTTGCAGTCCCACTAGTAGTAGTCCCAGCATTAGGGTTAGGGCTACCACCAACGTTAGGTCCTGAACCATACATGGTGAAGGTGATAAGGGGAGAACCGGGGATGGAACTAGAAGGGGAACCCAATGAATCAGAAGCGGAGTCGGAATGTGGAATCAGTGGAGGACTAAATCGAATCCTACGCGGAGGAGTAAGTCTTCCTAACATAAAATGAGGACGAAGGCCAAGAAGTCTCTGGGATAAATGCCTTGGGGGTGCAATGGTGAAAGAACAAACATGGATTAGAAAGGGAAGAGAGACAAACAAGGGTAAGGAGGTGCAGGATCAATTTATTACAATGTTATAGTCTTTGCCTGGTGGTGTTAACCCAAATATTCTTCACTTAAGGTGTGTGTGTTAAGTGTGTTAATTTTAATTTTTAAACCCAGACGTTTGTAGAGAAAAAGAAAAAGTGTGTTGTATAACTATAAATAAATCTGCAAATAACAGTAAAGGAAACTGAATATAACAGAAATTAAACAGCTAAATATGCATTAATCTGAACCCAAGGAGGCAGGCCTCTCAACAACTAGTCTGTGGGTGCGCAAAAATATACTCAAAACACACCAAAATAGCCAATGGATCTAAAGTCAGGAGGGAAAATGATCTAAAGGTCTGATCTGCTGGAAATAGGTGCAGAAAACAACAAAAAACGAGAGGGAAAAGTGCTGCAAATGAGGTGGTGAAAGGCTACAACATGAAGGGAAATAGAGGAGACCCTAGATGAGGACCAAACAAGATTGAAAAGAGGTGTTTTGAATGGATGAATAACGAATCTGAAATGGAGCTGAAGGTAACGGATCAGATCTGAAAAATGGCTGAACACACTGAAATTTCAGACGACCTGCTTCAGCTAAACTCCTCCTAGAAAGGTGGAAGGGTACTGAAGCCCTAGGGGGCTAGGTTCCCACTTCAATGAGTAAAAAGGAGCAAGTACAGGTCCAAAATGGGCAGAGAAGGAGGTCAAAAAATCCTGAACAGAGGCCCAGACAAACCTAAAAAAATCTTAGAAAAATTCTCGCAAAAAGTTCAGGTCGCGGTTTCAGACCTAATTTCTGCAAAGGTCGCAGGTTTGGGGCTGTTTTTTGTGCCCTGAAAGTCCAGGTCGCAGGTTTTGGCCAAAAAAGTGTGACATGCACTTCCAACACTCTCAAGAGCAGGTTTCAGAAAAAAATTGTTGTCTCAGCTGCGACTAATGCCTGTTACCTGCGCAATTGGTCCGAAAACCCACGAAAGTTAGAATTTTTAATGTTTTAGGGTTTTATAGGTTAAAAAAAACATCAAGAAAAGAAAAACAAGAAGTTGAAGAAAAATCCTAGGGTTTGAAGCAGCTGGTCATGCAGGGATCTAAAAAATGACAGAGGTCGTAATCATAAACCCTTGTGGAGTTGCCAATTGTTCGTATGAATTTTAATCGCAAGCGTACAAAAAAACTCACTTTAGCTGTGCATAACAAACAACCCTAACATAAAATATGGCTGCCAATTTCTTTAGATCTACAATTAGTTGACCACGATAAATGCTACAAAATCTAGATCTATGTAGTAAATGAAATTAAGCAGTAAATAAAAGTAAGAGTTGCTCCATGCATCCAATAGACAAGACAAGAATATTTTTAAAGAATTTTTGTATTTTTGACACCTGGGAAGGGAACATAGAAATATGTAACTAATCGCCCTCAATGGGATGGGTACTTGTAGGTCCTCAGCACTTCAGAGCTAAGATCTCACTCTCTTGATGGTGTAGAAAACCCAGACAAAAAATGGAACTCAAAGTGAGCTCACAAGAAAAATGGTAGCAAAATATGACAATGATGGAGGATCAAAGTTAGACCAAAATTATAGATCCAAAGTGATCTTTAGGCAACAAAAGGTAGTGAATGAATGGAAAAACCCTTCTATTTATAATGAAATATTGAGTTAGTCTAGATATTCGTGCATAATTAAAATATTATTAACCAAATCTAGATCCAACTTTTGTGGAATATTTTATTATATTTGTTGGAGGGAAAAATAATTTGACTTTAGTCAAATCCCTTTATTTGTAAAGAATAAATAAATAAATGATTTATTTATTATTTTAAGGATTTGGTTGAGTAATAATTAAATAAATAATGATTTATTCAATTATTTAGTCAAATTTAACAAGGAATATTATTTAAATAAGGTTTAAATAATTATTCCTAGAAAATAATGAGATAAATAATGATTTATCTAATTAATTTTCTTGTTTTGGGTTAAATATGACCAGGAATATTAATTAAATTGTTGTTTACCTAATTATTCCTTGAGGAAAATCAAATAAATATGGATTTATTCAATATTTCCTCACGTGGTTTCCTGTTTAGACCATAAACAACTTAATAAATTATGGATTACTAAGTTATTTTTCATAGTGGAAGCAATTTTACTTAGGGTAAAATTGGTCTTACATGGTGTACTTTGGTCCATCTAATAATAAGAGGTTAGATGACCAAAATTGGTGTAACAGTCGTGGTTTTCCAAAATAGGTGACCTCCACAATCTCCCTTATGGAAATCATTCATTACTTCTTTGGCTTCATTTTAAACTAAAAAATTCAACAAAATACCTCCTGGGTATTTCCAATAAAGAGCGTTGTCCAAAATGTAGTATTTGGAAGCCTTCAAATTTAATGACCTAACCTTAATATTATACATGCCTGGAGGAGGATTTAAATGCTGAAGAACATATATAATTTCTGAATACCAAGGAGATGAAAGAAAACTATCAGATACCTGTATGAGAGTGCCAACCTCTTCTTCATGAGACAAAGTTGAAATGAGGTTGATGTCTAGAGCATGTAAATTTGACTCAACCATGAGCTTGGATAAAACCTAACCTTTGATCAGCTTTGTGGGCTTGATCTCAAGGCTAGATTCTAACATTGATTCTATCCACTTCCCTCTTCTACCTTCCAGATCAGTCTGCATGAGAACATCTTTTAGTGCTGCATTGGGGACATAAGCTAGAATATGTGAATGTAAGATGTATACACGGAAGTCCTTCAATGACTTTACCAGAGCCAAGGCTTGCTTCTCAATGATATTATATCGAAGGGATGCATCCCTGATGGTTCAACTGAAAAATGCAGTGGGATGCTCGGTCTTATCCTTCTTTTGCATAATGACTACAACCAAGGTATGCTCAAAGGAAAATGAGAATATGATAAAATAAATAGAATAGTCAGTGTTAATTAAAACAAGGGCTATAGTTAAGGCAAAATTCACTGAGTTAAAAGAATTTTTGGCATCCTTAGACCACTTTACCTCATTGTATTTCTTTAGCATGTTGGTCATTTCTCGAAGATGCTTGGCCAGATTTGGAATAAATATTCTTAAGAAGTTCATATTACCATTGAAAGCTTGGATTTATTTCTTGCTACGTGGAAAATCAATTTTCTAAATAGCCTCAACTCGAGAGGGGTCAATCAGGATACCATCATTGGAGATGATGTGACCGAGAAGCTTGCCATCCTCCATGGAGAAAAGGCTCTTTTTTGGTTTAAGAGAAATTATGAATTTCTTGCATTTCTGAAATACAATTCTTAATTGATACAAGTATTCATCATCAGAATTAGAGAAAAAAGTCAAATCATCAAGATATACAACTAAGAAAATATCTTTCTCATTGGCAAAGGCTATGTCCATCGCTCGCTGAAAGGTGGCCCCTGCATTCTTGAGTCTGAATGGCATCTTAACATACTTAAATGTGCCCCAAGGTGTCGTGAAGGAAGTTTTATCTTGATACTTCTCATGCACTAAAATCTGATTGTATCCCGAATATCCATCAAGAAGCGACATTCAGGAAGCCCCAACCACTCTTTGTAGGATATGATCCATTTTGGGAAGGGGATAATTATCCTTGAGAGACACCTTGTTTAAGTTTCTGAAATCAATGCAATACCCGATTTCTCTAGTTTTATTCCTTACTAGAACTAGATTTAATATCCAATCAGAAAATCTGATGGGAAGAATGATGCCAGACTTTCAAAGTATGTTCACTTCTTTTTGTATCGATGGCAACGACCTCAGGTTGATTCTTCTTAGCTTTTGTCTGAAGGGATTTTTGTCAAGCTTAATTAGAATGGTATGCTGAATGATATTCTTATCATAAAATTTCAAGTTTGCCTAATCCCAAGAAAATACATTAGGAAATTCAGAGAATAAAGCAATGTATTTGTATTTTACCTCAACAGATAAAGACTTGGACAATTTGACTATTTTAGGCTTGTCCGCTGTTCCGATGTTCACATCCTCCGCACCTTTCTTTGTAGGAACCAATGTCGGCTTCCTAGAAACATTGTCATGATCAAGAAATTCTTCCAAAGGTATGAGACCTCTTGGAATATTGTTATCCTGCAGTGGTAATATATCAACCTAAGTGGCTTCGATGACTTGATCATCCTTGTCATAAACTTCATCAATAAAAGAATTCTCGAATTCACCTTCATTTTGTAGAAAATTGTTTACCTGTTTGTCATCCAAAAACACTTGCAAATATCGCAAGTTGTCAGGGATAGTCATCCAATGTTTAACATGGATTTCAAACTTCTTATTGGAAAATATAGGGATCTTGAAATTACTTGCTGCTGTAGCAAGCAAATCTGCCATAAGATTCTGACTTCTTGGCACTACTGACAATGTATATTTGGGAAACATTTTTAGGATATCAAATACAACATTTATATATGCTCTCATTCATGGAAGCTTGTCCTGGTATTCCCCTTTACCCATTTTATCACAAGCTCGAAGTCGTCATAAACTTAAATTCTTCTTGCACCCAAAATTTTCAGGATTTTGATGCTGGTGATCAATGTCTCGTATTTAGCCTCATTGTTAGAACAATCGAAAGCCAACTTATATGAACATAAAATTACATTTTTTGGAACTTTACCTTGTTGATGAAGAGGACTACAGATCCAAATTCCGATGCCTACCCTGACTTTCCCCAAGGCACCATCAAAATCCATGGTCCAAAGACCATTTTTGTCATCCAGATGTTGGAATTCTGATTTTTTTTCTATCTCATATTTTCGAGCTACTTCTTCAATCTTTTCTAAAATTTTCTCTACCTTATTCAATGACTACTCTGAAGAACTAGGCAAATTTCCTTTTCCCTAATCTAAAACTGCTCTGACACTATTGGAAATTTTTGGAATATCTTCTACTTCTACAAGTTGACTATCTACATCATTCAAACCGCTATCATTGAACAAATTAAATGATTCAAGATCTGTATGTACAACATTAATTGGATGATTGTTAAGTTTCTCTTTGATGATAATCATGTATTTCATCTTCATTTCCCAGTACAACTTTCTCAATTGTCTGAAAACCAACATGGTGGCATAAGAGAAATCTAGTTGCAAAGTGCCTCTCAACTTTGCTCCCCAAGATCTCGATAGAAACATACCAAACCATGGTGGTATATCAACTACCACCACATCCATCAAGACATTCTTTGCTGTAATTTTTTCAAGGGAAACTACCAAATCCTTTATGAGACCAAGACAATGAACTCTACCCGAATCAAAGGAATACAAGTCATGGTAAGGACGAGTTATATCGAGGCCCAATTTCTCCATAATGGATTTCATCATCAAATTATGGGAAGCTCCACAGTCGAGCATGGCATTATGAAGGATACATTGGTGAATTCTCAGACTCAAATAGAATGGGGGGAATTCACTATCCTCTAATTGAACATCTATAATTGGACCAAAAATAAGTTGAGGTTGGTCATCTTCGATGTTTACCATATCAGATAAAGGATATACTTTCAACTTTTTGGCTACGTGAGACTTATATTGATTGTTTTTGACAAGTTCAGTTAAAGGGATATAGAATTTTAACTTAGATATTTTAGTTTCTAAGCTAAAAGAAATGGCTTTTTCTACCTCTTTAATGACGATGTCTGTTTTTTCGGGTTAATCCTTTTGTGTAGTTTCCTTCTTCTGACTGCCTTTCTCTTTGCTTGGTGTGCTTGTAGACGACTGATTAAATTTGCTCTGATTTTCAGTTGTAGGCTCTTTTCCTTTGTTTAGATTACCTTGAGGATTTTTCTTTTGTTGAGTATATTTTTGTTGGGATGCCCTCTTTTGAATAGGATTGATTGGGACATCTCTACTCCTCAATGAGTATTGCCTTTTTTGTGAGCTGAGTGCATTCAAATAACCCCACTGATAATCATAAGACTCAACCTCCAACTCATGAGCATTGGCTAGTATGTAATCTTCATCCTTAGGCACATCTGTCTTCTCAACATATTCTTCATTTTCTGTCAAAAATATGGGTTGGCCATTTGCTATAAAAAAGTAATTTTCTTCAACAATTGGATCTTCTTATTCTTCCTAAAATTCTTGAGCATAGTTTTGATGCAAGGGTGTCTGAATTTGCTATTGATGTGATGGCTGATCAGGAGCCCTTTTTTCTCTTTGTTTGATCCTAAACTGAGGCTACTTCTGCTGTCCTCTGAAGTTAGGATTTCTAACCTGTGATTCCAACTGTATTTCTGTGATGGAATTTCTGTCAACCATTATTTAACTCGTCCTTATCAAAGTGTCCAATTTTACCTCAGAGGATGAGGATGCTTCTTCTTTGATGGTTACCTTTCTCTCACCCTTCAGCTTTGAATTTTTAATTGACAAGTTTGCTTCCACATTGACTACATTCCTCTACATGTCTTCTAATGTTGCAATATTCCTGTCTCGCAGCTGGTATGCCATTTCTAGATCAAAGGCATCTGGATAATGCAAGAGAGACAAACTTGGAGGAGGTTTGATCTTGTTTGGAATTGAATTGTATACTTCGTTGAAACGAGCAGTGAAATCTTGAACTAATTCATTTGGGTTCATTTTCAGGTTATCATATTTAGAAAGAATCTACAAGGGGTTCTTCTTCACCTCCCATCAGGCTATGAATGCATCAATCAGCTGGTCTAGAGTGGCTATAGAATTTACAGTCAAAGCTCTAAACTAGGTTTTAACATCTCTCATCTTGGCACTGTTAACATCTATTTCTTCCAAGTCAATAAAGTCAGTGACTTCGAATATATTTTTTTTTGCATTGATTTGGGAATTATCATCAAAGAGAGGGAGTCTCTGGCCATAGCCTTGTGGTAAGGCATTGAGTTGAGCAGGTAGAATCAAGGGTGAAAATATGGCCATAAATCCTACTGAGTGAAGTATAGGAGCAACAATGGAAGGAGTTGACTGAATAGGTAATGAGGTAGAAGGTGTAGATTAAGAAGAAACCATTGACTGGGATTGTGTCGAAATGGGTAATGAATCTTGCTGGTATTGGATAATGGCTTTTTCGGACGTGTATTGAAGTTAATTAGCTAACTTTTCAAGCCTATATAATTGACTCCAGACCTTTCTATCGAATTCTGATTCATATTTAGATTCTTTGAAAAGTAAATTATATTCAAGTTTCAAGGAATCAAAAGCTACCTCATATAATTATTTTACTTCAGAAATTATTAATGGGTCAAATACTATATCAGACAGTGAATTTTCAGACTTTGATCGAAATAAATACAACTAAAACTTCAAATCAAAAGGTACGTCCTCGAGAGATAAGAATTTTTCATGTAACGAAGAAGACATTACAAATGGAGAAGGATTTGACTAAAATTCTGTGTGTTGATATCTCTTCTTCTGAAAAAGTCTCTCTAGATCTTCAACTGGATCAACTAGATGAGGATCTGGATTTGATCTGGTGTATCTCCTCGAAGCCAGAATGTTCACTGATTCTGCAACTTGGTTCTTTGCAACTTTTGGATCACCCTTCACGAAGACCTAGACCTATCACCCACAGGCCTATAATTCGATGAAATTATGGTACAACCATGGAGGATCTATCATTTTCTTCCCATTATGGTCACCAAGATGTTATCACTCCACTGAATCTTCGAAGGCTGAGAAGGAGACTAGTAAAGGTAACTACAGACCACTTTGACCTAGTAGCTAGCCCTACTAGGCTGGAGAGGGCTCTCTCCATTAAATCATAGCCAAATTGACTGGATAATTAGGATTTTAGTCTAGGTGTAGTAGGGTCTAGGGTTTGATTGATTTGGTTTTGGTGTTGGATGGTAAATTAGTTTTAGGAAAAACTAGGCCAGGGCACTGAAAATCAGACTTGCAGAGATGTGATGAGGGAAGGTAAGCACACACTTTAGCACTTTAGGGTATCATGGTGAATAAGGTAGAATGATAGGGTTTTGAAAGCAAGCATAGGAAATCATGAATTCTTTTCTATCAGAAGAAAGTGAAACAAAACTATGATAATTCCTCCAAAACAGAGCATCAAATAATGAATTTTGCTTATGTAACTTAGGAATCAATCACATTGAGAGATGTACATGAAAATGGAAAGCATAATACATTAAAAAATATTAAAACATAAGAGGAAACACTACTAAAACACATGCCACATGAATCCCACCAAAATAGTTGTAACTTTGTCTATTAGTTCTTGCCTAAAATGACTGATTACATTAGTGTTCAAAGATCAATTACACAACATCCAACCCTTGCAATGACAAAGGAAATGAAATATATAGACCAAAAAAACTTCTCACCACTCTCAGGGGTCGAATCCATGAATTTTGGAGCTGTTCCCGAAAATCCTCAACTGGAATCCTAATGACTAGGGAGGTCAACAAACTCATCCCTATGTTTGATGAAATTGATTCGCTTGACACAAAATTACATTTTTACTTGATGTATCTACCTCTAGTAACTACAAAAGACATAATTACATTTTATTTTTACATTTACATCTGTAAAACTCCTTAGAATCCATCAATCAATTGAGAAAAAGTGAAATTTGTGAAGAAAACAACAGTCTAGAAAAAGCGCAACGTCCTTGAGAAAAGTGCAGCATGGAGCTTCCAACTGAATTTTGACTACCTTGTTGAGGTCCAAATTGAGCCCAAGATATCTCATTGGAAATATCTTCCTGTCTAGTTGTCAAAAATGTCCTCAAGTAGTGAAAATGATGGATTGAAGCTCCTAAAAAATGAAATCTTCCAAGATTGGTCAAAAAATGCAGCGTGAGGCTGAAAAAGGTGGCATAAAGGTGTTTTTTAGGAGGTTTTTTGGATTTTCCACCTATCAAAAGCTCAGATTTTGGAGTGCCAATATTCAAAATATGATGTATAGACCATTATCTATCCAAACATGAAGATATTCATCATTTATATTCCTCCATAAAAAGCGCAACGTGGCCCACACTGCGCTTTTTGCAGGCTGACTATGCAAAAAACTTGAAAAATTTGACCAAAATGCCAAAAAAACAAAAAACTTCCTGGTTGAAGTTCTGATGAAGTATGCCAAGCTACCAAGGAGGCATTATCAAGCAAGTCAATTTTACCCTTCTCCTTTTGGTTGATTAGGGTTTCTTTGAGCTTATCCCTCAATTGCTTAATCTTGATATTGCAAATCTTGTTTCTAGTATGGTAGCGGTCAGCCATGTGCCTCAATATTTGAATGAACTTATTTTCCTTGTGAAGGAGCTTCTCTAGGTGTATTATTACTCGATCAAGCCAAACTTCCATATTCTCATTAATTTCCATGGAAATCCTCTCCTCAAAGGTGAGCTCTTCTGCCTCATGTTGTTTTTCCATCTCTAATGCTCTTTTAAAGCCCCTTTTTTTTGGTCTCTTCTTGGTGATCTGAGCCTCATCCTCATCAGAATCACATGTCCCATCACTGCTTTGCCTTTGACATCTTTCCTCTTAGCATTCAACAATTCCATTTCCAAGAGTACTTGTTTGTCACTCAACTGTTTATTTTCTTGCTCAAGGAAGGAGATAACAAATTGTGCCCTTACCAAATTATCTTGCATCTCTCTGATTTTGGAATATTTCTCTTTGATGACCAGGTCTAAGGTTTCCTATTCATCTTGAACCTTCAAGTCCACTAGGTCAAAATCATTTTCTTCCTCATGGTTAAGGGCTTCTTTCTCTTGGAAAACTGTCTCCTCCTGCTTATGATGTCCCTATTTTGTTGATGTAGATGACAAGGCCCCTTCCACAATTTGTGGAGAAAAAAATTGCCTATGTCCTCTATGATAGGTTTTGACCTATTTGTCCTTTTTACTATTCTTGATTGAAACCCTTCTTGATGGCCTATTTTGTTTTGAGAAACTGATGCTGATGGTGGAACAGGTCTAGTAGGTTGATTTGGTGGTGTTGTGAAGACCTCTGCCTCAATGAAAGTCTCCCATGCAATGTTCAACTATTTGAGGTGATGAAGGACAATGATTTTGATGAGTGAATGATGGAAGAGGATGTTCATTTTAAGCTCATACTCTCTGTTTTGCACTATGTAGGCCATCTTTTCAATGCTCCTGTACAAATAATAAGGGATGTTGAGCAATTTCACCCTAATGAAATGCATGTGTAACCTCATGTGATAGCTATACAACCTGGAGAATCTTCCCTCACAAGTGAAATATTTCATGATGATATTCATCATGGTAGCAAATATATTAAGCAATTAACCAAAAGGAAATATTTTCTTGATGTTGTCTTTGTATGTTTCTTTGAGGTAAGGTTCATAAAGTTGAGCATCCAAATCTTGAGTTTTGAACCGCTTTTTGCCTACATTAGGTATCCTTGTTGTTGTTGCTATGGTGTATGTATAAATGGTGAATGTCACCCCTGTAATAGTCACCTGGTATTTTTGTAGGTTGGTGATGAAGATCCTGGTCAAATTAGGATGGCTCTGCACTCTTTGGACCATATCACAAAGCTAAAAACAACCTACATGCTGAAAACATTTAACTGCTAAGGGTAATGACATCAATTCCCTAGTGTCTAATGGTTCAAGCCTTAGGATTCTCCCTCCTTTATTGTAGGTATTCTTTTCTTCTTCTATGGTATTTCTCTCTTCCTCCATGATGTTCAATTTTGTTTAAAAACCCTAGGGGATAAGGGGAAGGAAAAGGGAGTGGGATTATAGGTGTTATCACTGGAAAATAAGTTAAGAAAAAAGACATTATAAAATGTCAAGAAGACAGATTTACAGGGCCGAGGAACATTAGAAAATCTTGATAATTTAAAAATCTCTAAGGTCAATAAGAAAAATATCAAATTGTGAACAAAATACACATGGAAAATGTGCTCCACGCGCTTTTTTCTTTGATAGGCCCGCTGGTCTATGAGGCTTTCCCTAAACAATCCGCGTGTTACTGAGAGTGGCAGAACTCACCATCTAGGACCACTTGAAACATTTCAGGAGAAGATTCTCCACTTGAGGACACCCTAGGACAACCGCCTAGAGCCACCTTGAGACCTCAGGTGAGCACACAAAGGAATCAACTCCCACTCTTGGGTCTAAAACACAAGTGTACCAAGAGAGGGAAGAAGGATTTTAATTTGCCTATAAATTACCACCATGAGAAGAACAAAAGGAGAACACATTTTAATGCTGGCCAAATTTCCCATGAGAAAACTAGTAGTGTGTGATCCGGAGCAACAATAGAGTTAGAGGATTCAATTTTTGGCCACCAAAAAACTCCAATCCCTTAGGAGAAGAGAGAGGCATTGTAGAACCAGCTCAAGTGTAAATCGCTCCTTGCATTGGGTATTAAAGATCCATAGCTCTAAGGATCCTTTGCAAGTGTGTAACGTTCTACCTTTTCTTCACTAATAGTGGTCAATAAGAGGGGATTATTCCACCATTCATATTATTGTCTCATTTGACTCATTTGAGCTTGTGTTTGTGTTTTATTGTAGTTTAGTTTCTTCTTCTTATTTGCAGCACACTGTGTTCCATGTATTAGTGTGTTTTATATGTTAGTATGTTTCCACTAACCAGCTAATGATATTTTCTGCCTGTGACCATTTCTTGTAGGTTGCAACGATTCATACCAAGCAGCGGTGTTTTAGTACACTCGTGCACTAAACACACCATAACAGGATTGGCGACTCCACTTATTTTACCCTTTAGCTAAGTGGTTTTGTTTTTGCAGATCCTTCTCTTTGCTCAGGATTGCTGCTAGACCAACATGAACTCTCCTCATCTTCTCTCATTCACCTAGTGCGAAGAGTTTCAGTTCAAGAGTTCTATAATTTCTTATGTAGGAAAATCGTGTGCATTCAACACTGACAAACGTGACTATCCGCACGCGTTCAACTAAGACCTGCACACAGAGTCGCGCGCCTGTGTAGGAAAATTCCGCGTGGAAACCAGTGAACCAGTTTTTCATTAGTTTTCTTTAATTTTCACAACTGTAAAGTGGCTAGCAGCCCATAATAAATCTTCCAGCACTGTTTTTGGCGTCCCATGACTGTTAGGACATGCTTTTAGCTACAGTTTAGTCTAGCTATTTTCATAGTTTTAATTTTTAGTTTATTGTCACAAACTCATATAGTTTAATTAGTGGGCATTAAGTGGCTAAAATCCACCCATGCTATCTGAATTAACTTATTTTTTGAAAATATACACCAAAACACATAAGTAATTAGCAAGGAGTAAGTGGCCCATATCCACGCATGCTTAGCTAGTTTCCATTTATTTTTTCCTATTTGTTGCAATAATTTTAGTTTTAAAATTTTTCATTAGGAACTGGAACCATGACTAAATTATCTTATAAATCAAGTAATCTCTACTTCCCTTGCACCTTTTGGTGACCCTGGGCATGTATATGAATGCTACCTTTTGATAATTTTCCATCTCCCTTTAGTCAAACATTTAGTTTAGTAGGAAATATTGTAAACGGCCCACTATCCGCACATCATTTTCTTTTTGAAAGGAACAATCAAAACATAGTTTAAATAGGATGACGTGTAAAGGATCAACACATATCCGCATCTTACAAACTTTGTGATTGTACACTTTCTCACAAACATTGCCACACCATAAACAAAGTAAGCCACCTTAAAACTAACCATAAGTGAACTCATTAAATATCCCAAAAGGGGCCACAAGATAATTAATATTTCAGGTTAGGACCATTGGGGATAGCCATCCAATAAGCCACCATGGTTAGTTTACATTCTTGAAACATAGAAGTTGAATTTATAGGGAGCTTTAAACCCGTCGACCTGCCCACGAAAAAGAAAACCCGAGCACCACAGAGACCTGATTAAGAGGGGGTTAAGCTTTGGATGAATGCATGCAGTATTATTTGGGGCTACCTGACCCATCTAATGCTTGGTACTGGTAGCTTATTACTAAGAATCTCAAGACTTGAATGCTCGCATGGGATGACGGTACTTAGTGGCAAAATCTAGGGCATCCTTCCCTATAGGTGATGGTGCAGACAACACTAGATCATCTTTCCATTACCTTGGTCGATTCTTCGGCTACTGGAAGGTGTCACCAGTTCTTTTAGGATGTTAGACCAAGTACCCACTAGAAAATATCTTCACAAGGGCCAGTTACAATTGAGAGTGTGAGGACGATTAGTTATTTTAGGATTTTGAGTATCAAGCGCAAAAAAATCAAAACCATTTTTTGATTGACTGATCACATAGAATTAATCTAAAGGGAAATTAAAATTTTATTTTTTATTTCTTTTATGTATGTGATTAACTTTTCTCTTTGAAATATAATCCCTCTCCTCTCATAAAACTGAAAAATATTTCAAAAACCATACCTAGTTGACACCATAACAGACCCAATAGGACCTCGTCGATCTAGAAGTTTTTTGGACCTCCCCCCATTAGAGGGAGGAGTTATAGGTCCTTTTCCATTTAGGCATCAAATATGGAACATCGCCACCCTAATCAGTTCATCCTTTATCAGGGGGTCTTTAGTTGGGAACCCCCAAGGGTCACCCAATGCCACACTAGTGGAAACCCCCCCAGGGTCACGACACACCACTCCTCCCAAACCCCCACGGGGCAGAGGAGTCTTACCCATTCAGGGAACCAACAGAACACACAACTGGGTACATCACAGACAAACCCCATACCCAACTAGAAATTTGTATATTCACAGTCTACAATGGCGCTCAACACGTAGTTACCTTTTTTAGCATCTTTGAACTTACCTAATAGATCAAATTTAACAAATGAATCCATTGCACACAATCCCACTTGTACCCCATGCACACGAAGCTCCCTTCAGACATTCCAAAGTTTGAAGGGAAGCAAGCGGAAGACACAAGAAACCATGAAATGAATTTCCACCTGTGGTGTTCATTGAACAATATTATTGATGATACTATTCGGCTCAAGACTATTTCAGCACACCTTAATTGGACCAGCCATGAAATAGTATGTGGAGAAATATTCTGCTTCACATGGAACCTTTAGTGCCCTCGCTACTGCATTCCTCACATACTTCTAGTTACCCATCCACCACGATTCAGGAATGGATTTACTGATGCATTTTAGGCATACGCCAACTGTCCATATCTCGAACCATCTCCATGAATGGTGGCAACGTCGAAGTTTTTATAAAGCCAAACTCGACGATCGAGTTTTACTGGACCTATGTTGAGATTCAAAAAGAAATTTTAGCACCCATTCCTAGTGCATTAAGCACCTTGTTGCATTAAGCACCTAGACTAGGGTGAGGCCCACAGTTCTATTTTTGGGTGCATTTCTATTTTGGTTATCCCTTAATTAAGATGGAAATTAAATTGTAATCTATTCTCAATGTGGACTTGAATGAGTTAACTGAAAGTGATAAATTCAGCTAGCTAGTGGATTTTGAGTTAGAGGTATTTGGTGAGGCATGCAGGGTAATTCTAGTTGTAACAGAGTTCGAAATGCAGTGGTGCATGAGTTGGTGCAAGTTAAGTGAGTTAAACTCAGTTGTGCTAGTTGTAACTGAAGATACACTAGTGAGAGATATAGTGAATTAAATATTAATTAATTCACAATCAATGATCTCACATTCAACTGAGGATTTACTATTATTAGCTGCATGCATGTCAGATCCAGTGGAGACCCAGTTGAGTTCTAGGTGAAAGGGAAGTTGAATATCAGTTGTAGGATTATTGGCTTGCACACTAGCAACCAAACACCCATTGGAGTGCCCATGATACTTGCACAGTCAAGGCAGGCAATAATTCCTATCTTTTAGGGATCTTTACCATCAGAGATTGCGCAAGCAAGGAAAGCTGTCCGGAGGCTGAGAATTGGCTATGTGATGGTCAATTTTGCATAAGACAGTGTGAGGAAATTAGCTGAGTACTAAAGGGCTCTTGTGATAAGCGTTTTGTATGTAATTGTTTCAAGATACATGCTTCATATACAATAGAAGATAGTGGGGTTTTTAGTTGTAAGCTTTCCCTAGGAAATTATCTGTGTTGTGTGTGATTGATCTTTCTTCATGTTCATGTGATTAGCGATTGTGTTTTTAATTCCAAAAAAGATTTGTAGAAGCGATTTAGTATTTAACTTTAGTACATTGTTAGATCGGGTGAATCAAAGATATACATTCATGTTGTATAATTTCTACATGGTATCAGAGCACAAGAAATTGTAGAAGTGAAGCAGGAGTTAAGTTTGTGATTGGATAGAATTCGAATTTGCAGAAATACTTTCTTGGTGCTACAGCTGATTCAAGATAGAAATGGCTTTAAATGACTTGAGGTTAGAGTATGCACTCGTGGGCAGCTTGAACCAAATTTCTTGGAAGGACAGGGTGGAGGTAGTACTCAAAGACAATGGGTTGAATAAATTCATTGACGAATATTTTCCTAAACCCGATGTTGCAGATGATGCAAATCTTCATGCATGGCAAGTAGAAGTGGCAAAGGAGAGGAGGATCCTATTGGAGAGAGTACGAGACCACATTTTCTCAAGTCTCCATGGGAAAGCCACACCATATGCAATGTGGAAGGCTTTGAAAAATCTATTCCAAATCAGCAATGACCATAGGAAATTGGCGCTCAAAGATAAACTCAGGAAGATCAAGATGGAAAAGCGCGACACCATTCCAAAATATCTAACAAAGTTTGTCCAATGTTGGGATGAATTGGGTGTTAGGGTCCCGTGATTTGGCTGATTGGCAAGCCAAATGACAGTGTAACATCAAACCAATATTTGGAGCCCAAGGACCTAGCCTTCCTGGACTCAGAGAGGGCTCTCTCTATATGTGTAAGGGATATCTGTGTGTTTGCTTATTGTGTTATTATTTTAGGCTAGTTATGGAGTATGTTTTTTGGTTTTGTTTTTTTTAGGTTGTGAGGGATGAAACTGATCAAAGATATGAAATAGGCAACAAGATGTTAGATTAACTGGGCTATGGGGTCAAAAGGTCAAGAAATCTATTAGATGATGATACAAGGTTTTTGAAGGGCCGATTTGTTTCAAGGTAGAAAGGATCTTTGGGAAAAATGGAGTAAATGGACATCAAGTTTGGAAAAAACAAAGAGTTTCAAGTATAACTATATTAATAGATAACATACACATGGTAGGGTGAACCATTAATCATGCAAAATGTAACTACAAGCTAATCAATACTTAGAAATAAACATTCAAGCCATGCATAGAAGTATAAGACCCTCTAACTTTGGAAAATGGCTTTCAGACTTTGGGGAAAACACTTAAGGAAGACAAAAAACTCAAAACACTATTCCGAAATGCCTAAACAAATTACTTCAAGTTATTGGGCACTTTGAACAACAATATTTGCATAGTTTTAGGCAAAGGGCTAGATCGAAACTAGGCCTCCTTGGTTCAAACAAAATGATAATCTAATCAGTCAAAGAGAAATTTCATGGATGGAACTATATCTAACCATAGGTAAGCAGGGCGTACCATAAGTCCTTAGCATGTATAGAACTATGATTGAAACAAGCAACAATATCCTCAAGTTGTTAAAGAGCAGTTAAGAATTCTTTAATGCAACTAAGGAAGAAGAAAACATGAAAGCTATGAAGATTCAGGAAATTTGAGGTGCCTCCATGGGCATATCTCAAATTTGTTCTCTACTGATCTATAGCAAGCAAGAAACATGTATCATGAATGAAAAATAGAAGACAACAACAAAGCAAGAGACACTATACCATTCTACCAAGTCATGGAATCCATCAACAATCCCTCATCATTCATCCAAGAACATCCAAGAGGCAATCCAAAATCATAACACAAGTAATTTCTTCCAAAGCTCATATGACCATATATTGCTTCTCTTCTCAAGTTCAGCCTTGTTTACAAATGAGAGCTGGTGGAATAAATAGGATCAAGTGAGGAAAACCTCATGGTTCAACTTGCATCCTCATTGGCCTAATCAAAATATCTAAAATTGTCCTTGAGGCTTTGCAAAGCCCAAGGCACAAAATATCTCATAAAATATCTAAAAAATGCTAAAAAGGGGAATTTAATTGGCTTTGCATAATTTTTCATGTGCAAAAATAGCTAAACGCACATTTGGAAAAAGCAGATTTTAGAGGTTCAAAAATTACAAAAATACTTCAAATTTTCATCAGCAAAAGGTCCCCTGATTTTCCGGAAATATTTGGCAGCCTTCCCGGTGTCGAAACGAGGCTCATGATAGCTCGTTGGAAATATCTTAGTGTCTACTTTCTGGAGAAACTAAAATTTCCCCAATCTGATGCCCAGAAGTCCTCCAAATCTGCACGTGCGTGTAAAAAGCCAGAAAATTACAGTCTGCTGATAGACGGGGCAGAGTGTGCAAAAAGAGAGTCTTTTTCGCCGTTTTGAGGGGGAAAATGATCTCCAAATGTTCTGAAAATCACTAAGGGCATGCTCATGAAATTATGGCATCCAATGATACCATTCTCCTCCTTTGATGAATCCTCAAAATGAAATGGAGAATTTATGAGTTTTTGATCAAAAACTCAAAAATGCCAAAAAACCAAAAGTTGTCAAAATGGGCCCAAAATTGGTATGCATGACCCTCAAGGGTCCTTGGAAACATGCTCCGAAACTGAAGCCAAAATGTCAAGTGCTAATGTGCCTTTCCTCTCTTTCCGTGTCGGGCGCTTCCCCTTTGCTTCCTTCAGTTTCTCTTGAGTAGCCTTTAGCTTGCGCTGGGCAAACTGATTTAGCTTTTGATAGTGTTGTGTCATCTTCCTTTGTAGCTCCAAGTCTCTGTTTTCCTTCTCAAGCTTCATCTCCAAATTTTTATTGGCTCTTTCTAGCCATGCCTCCTTATTGCTTTCAATTTCTTGCTCAAGTAGTGCAGTAAGGGGAGTGGATTGAAGATGGGCTTGTTCTTCTTCCTTTTGCTTTTCCAGGGCTCTTTTAAGCCCTATGGTTCTAGGCCTCTTCCGCCTAGGCTGGTATTCTTCTTTACCCTCATCAAAATCACCTACAAGCTCCTCTATTCTTGCTTGTGCTTTGGCAGCATCATTCTTATATTTAATTTCCCGTGTTTCATAAACTGCCATAGGGACACTCATTTGTCTATTTTGGATCTCCAAGAAATGATTGAAGTTATTTGCCTAATGAAGGTCCTTCTCCAATGCTTCAATTTGGCCCTCTCGATGGATTAGAAGGTTTTCCAGAATGTGGGCTTCATTATCGTTGTCATCACTTTGGATTGGGATGATAGCCAATGCACCTCCATGTTCTTGACTTTCTCCTATCTTGCCTTTCCCTTTGCCCTTGAAGGCTAATCTTGCACTCTTCCTTCTTGGCATGCTAGTGAGAGGTTTCTTGGGTGATCTTCTTTTACTCTGGATATCTCCTGTTACTTTTGGAGTAACCACCTTGAGCATTTTCTTCTTTGCTGTCTTGGGCTTAGTCTTCTCGGGAGAGGAAAGCATGATGCATTTGCCCTTGTCACTTTGTTTATCACCTTCCGGAGAAAACCTTTCCACTTGAAGCTGCTGTGCAACTTGAGGAGGCTGTAATGTATCATGAGAGGACTGCTGTATGTTATAAGGAGGCTGCTGCTGCTCACCTTCACCATGCTGCTCAAACTGTTGTCCCTGTTCATCACTATCAAGCTGCTGCTGTGCTTCAACTCCATGCTCACTTAGTGGCTCAAGCTGCTGCTCACCTCCATCACTATCAAGCTGTTGTCCTTCATCTTTTTCTACCTGTTCATGCCTGTCCTCCTCTTTTTCTACCTGTTCATGCTCCTCCTCTTCTTGCTGTCTTGACTGTCCTGTGGTGATCCTGAGCCTTCTAGGAGTAGGCCTGCTGGATAAAGGTGAAGGGCGATGAATAGGCGGGGTGGGAGATATATGGAC
Source organism: Pinus albicaulis (assembly GCA_034641835.2). NCBI lineage: Eukaryota > Viridiplantae > Streptophyta > Pinopsida > Pinales > Pinaceae > Pinus > Pinus albicaulis. The sequence continues at coordinate 390,474,749 of CM076574.1, forward strand.
TGGAGGAACAGTGGAGAAATCCGGGTGACTGATAAAAACATCCCAAGAAACCCCTTTCTTCTCCAGCTGATGAAGAATGATGATTTTGATCAGAGAATGATGGAAGAGAGAAGCTATTTGCTGAAATGGAGGCTTCTTCTGGACTAAGGATGCCATCTTCTCGATGCTCTTGTACAAAAAGTAAGGCAGATTGAGTTGCTTAGTTATAATGAAATGCATCAATAGTCAGACATGGTAGGCATAAACTCGAGTAAATCTCCCTTCACAAGTAAAATACTTCATTATGATCTTCATAAGAGGAGCATAGCTGGCAAGAAGACGAGAGAAATGAAAAATAACAGTGCATGTTTCTCTGTGCTCGGGATTGATGAAAGGCTTGTAGTCATCCAAGTCTAGATAGGCCTGCTTGAACCATTTCTCACCAAGATATGGGATTTTGGTGGCTTTAGATACCAACCTCAGGGAAAACTTGAAATCAAGGCCTGCTACTTGGAAATGTTTGCTTTGGAACCTCAAGGCGCATAGGTGTGTCAAGGGCGAGAAACGTTTGACCTCATGTACTCTCTGGCAGAAATCCAAACAACCTACCTCATGAAAATTGAAGAGGATGGATGGATGTGCATTGACCTCCTCAGTAGAAATTGGCTCATATCTCTTGTGTAAACTGCTTCTGCTGTCTTGCCTGGGCGGTATTTTGGGCTAAATATGTTCTTGAAGCGCCAAACTGCCTCACTGTCTTTAAAATGCCTTCTTTAAGCTAAAAATCTGTCCACCCACTGCTTTGATAAGGAAATAATGTCTTTGGATTTTTGTGCACAATATCCCTCTCAATACAAAACCTCCGCTCCTTTAAAATGTAGCTTTCTCAACCTTTGATATGTATTTCAGCCAGCAGTCCTTTAAGAAGAAAAAACACAGTGAAAGATGGATACACAGTCAATTGAATTTGCTATGTATAGTGACAACGTCACCCTGCTTTGTGATGTTTGGAGGTCAACAACCTATTTTGTATCTTTGACCAATGGTAAACTTCTTAACTTTACAATCCTGCCTTGGTCTAGTATGCCAATTAATCAACAAATATTACACCATATACACAGTCAACTTTAGTGCAGAGACAGTCAATTTCACTGTTTATAGAACAAATGTGACAGATCTTTAAAATGCTTCAAAAAGTTTCAACAAAAGGCTGTAGGATTTTTATCTTTAAAATAATCAAAGCTCCCTTTCAATATAAAACCCTGTCTCTCTAGAAAATCGCCTTTTAAACCATCTGAATATCCACTTATCAAATGAGCTTGAAGAACAAAAAGACAATCAAGTAGTATACACAGTGAACAACTATCTTTTCTATGGCTGGAAAGGGTAACCTGCCCTTTGATGCTTTGGAAGATATAAGATACCCTTTTCCTTTGAAGAGGCAAGGTGAAAACACAGTTTTGAGTTTCAAGACCTCTTTCCTTGTAAGCACTTCATCAGCATATCAAATACTCCAGCACAGTTTTAAACAATGGATATCCACACAACAAAACATTGTTTTACATATATGGTGATGTAGCAGTTTAAATGTGGAGAAGCTCCCTTTGATCAAAATACTGACCCCTCATATGCAGTCTACCAATATGAAATGATACATAAACTTAGTCAATCAAGAGGCAAAACACAGTCCAAGGTTACTTGTGCTTAAAGGACAGAGTTTATTGCATTTAATTAATCATCAACTTTACTCTAATCAACACACTGTTTTCTTCATACTATACTGTATCTTTGCACTTAAAAATGATCTATACACCTCTTAACTGTTTATGGCAGAATTTTTTTACAGTTTCAAACAACGCATCTGCTTGATAGTTTCACCCTTGTTTCATCGGTCAATAGGAAAACATCACTTCGTTTTCACACCACAGCTTGAAACCATGGTCTTCTAACCCTTCATATCACTTATCAGTTTTTTGAAAAACCAAGAGGGCATATGGAAATACCTTTAAAACACGATGAAAATCTTCTTGAGGAGTTTGAGCCAGCTTCAGAGATGGTTTGATAGTGTGTTGAGGGTTAATTATATGCGCGATGCGCTTGACAGTTAGAGTGCCGCGCAGGATTGGGTTTTCGGGTCGATGTCGGCCGCCCGTGACTCGCGGCTACAGGAGCGCCGCACGCTTCTACAGGAGTGCCGCGCAGGAAAAAACTATCAAAAATGTTGAAAACTGGTCTGAAACTTCATTTTAATGCTTGGAGATTGCAAAGGGATGTCTGACTCTGCTTGGAGAAATCGAAAATGAGTTTGCCACTTCGATTTATTCTTTTGAAAAGGCAAAAACCCCAACGGCCACTTTGTCAATTGAAATGCAAAATGAAATCAAACCTCTTGGTTAGTCTTTGTAAGGGCTTTCAAAGTTTTTGCTTTTTTCAATAATGCCTTTGGCGCACCTTTGAAACTTGGAAAAATTTTGACTGCGTTTGAGAGGGGCCCACCCTTTTCGAAATGATGTTGGCATCGGGGTTTTCATGCTTTCAAACCATCGATGCATATAGGTTTTAGAGGTGATTCCTGCCAATTTTGTACCTTTAGTGACAATTTAACACAAAAGCTCCAACTTTGAAAAATACCCTAATGAACTGTGGATCGTCCTTTATCACTTGTTTCAACACTGTTGGTGATATTCATTATGTAAAACCCACTCTTAATCCGTTAAAAAAAAAACACTGAAAACTGTTTTGTCATTTGAAAGGAGATGGCTTATCTTTTCAAGTTGGTTGACAATTTCTGCCTCTAGGTGCCTCATCAATTTTTTTCCAGATGTAGGTGCTAAAAAATTTGCTGCATTTATTTAGACTTTGCCATTTTCTGTTGATCAAGGAGGGCGCTGCTTCCAACACACTTTCTCTACTCAAAACATACCAATATGGTGTCTCTTGACCTTTAAATAATGAATACCTATATTTGTCTCAAGCTTTCCAAAAACTGACAGTATTTTAAAGCACCCCTTTTGCATATTATGAACAATAGTTTCAATTGTAATGCCTCTTGAGGAGATAAGCCAGATTTTTCGTGTCAGCTGTTATAAGCATATTTGAAAAGCACCTGTTTATACTTTGTGTTGAGGAGACAAATATATGAGGTGTGAAATGGCAGCTATAATAACTCACAGACACCAAGGCTTTTATTATCCTTTTTCCTCCTAAGGGAGCTCTGAAATCAGCAACCCTGCTGCATCTGAAGAATGTACTTGTCTTTGAGGTGGATTGTGGATTGCAATGCTGGGAGTTGCACTGGCTCTTTTTAAATGATATCAAGATGGCTTATGTCTGGGGGTTGTATACTACTTGCCTGATTTTTCTCTATGTTTGTCTAGAAACCATAGACTATATTCCTCAACCCAACAGAAACATAAGAGTACACAGAGGTCCTTTTTATTGAAGTGTCTTCTTGCTCAGCACTGACTTGAGCCATTCATACTAGCACCGCTGCAGAGATGTTTTGTTACAATAGCTTTGATCAATGGAGTCTCTTCTTGTTGCGCCATGATGATGATACCTGAAACTTCAATTGATCCTATTTCTTTGGACATGAGACCTAAAAACTTTGCTTTCTCTTGATTTGAACATTTCTGATCTTAGCCCTGTTTTTTATCATCACTTTCCCTTAGAAACTTGTAGTTACCGTTTCACTGTTTAAAAACAAACCTGTCTTACAGTAAGTTTGCAATTTTTCAAGTCAACATTGGCCATTGCCCTCTACTTGTAGATGAATGAGGTGCCTTAACCCTCTGCTTATAGATGAAGGAGGTTCTTGGCAATGAAAAATTTCAAGTCTGTTTGATAGTGTTGTATTTCTTCTACTGTGTTTTCATGCTGAATGAAGCTGCAAGAGTTTGATGAATAACTCTTTGCCCTGCAGATGTATCTCAGGCTCATGTTCACATTGAGAAGCAGCTGTTCTTCTAATGTGGAGTCAAGAATTTTCTACTGAGATGATGACATGTTTCCTATGCTTGTAGAATCCATAAACAGTATAAAACACCTAAAATCAGCTTGAGATTTATGGTCTATGCATTGCTGAGACTTAGGGGCGTGTAAGTGGCATGACTTAGAGTTGTGACTAACTTCATTAGCAAAGTGGGAGGTCTGTTATGATTGGTCTGTAGCAGATGGAGGTTTTTTGGCCTTTTGATGGTTGCCAAGGGTAAAATGCCTTAAAGCGCCACTTCCTAACTTAGGGGAGGATTTTTTGAAGAGACTTAGATTGTCCTTTTAGAGCTAACAGGCAGACTTAGTATGGCTGAGGTTAGGTAGGATTTGATAATGGGATTTCAACTTGTCATGGGCGAACTGAAAAGTAAGGAGAGCAAAAAAATTTTATGGGTGTTTTCCCAGCTGGAAAATTTGACAAATTTTAAGATCAGCTGGTGGAAAACTAGGCTGTTGAACTAGTCATCACCAACAGGTAACAAATACTGATGACTAATAGTGGCTCCATTTGGGGAGGGCAGCTCCTTTTCAGGAGGTGTTCAGAATTTCAGATCTTTGGTTTATGAAGACCAATGCCTTACCCATTGGCGCAAATTTTCACTTTTCTTTGATGCTACTTCTGAAAGAGACAGCATGATTAGCATCGATGATATTTCTACTTACCCCACTATCTTTCCTAACATTTTTTCTTCCTTCTTTGGCGCATTTGAACTAGCAGCCTTTTGACAATGCATATTTTTCTTTTTGAAAAATGAACCTATCTAACTCTACACTTATATCTGCCGGGAGTTTAGATTAAACTGATGAACTCCTTCATTAATCTACCTAAACTAGATCAACGGTCAAGATTAAACTGTTTGACAGGATTTTATTCTCTAATCTAAAACATGAAATTCAAAATGATCAAATCAGGGTTAAAGTGTCTGATTTGTCATGTATTTGCGGCATGATAGGAAAAATTGCACACAAATATTATTTTGCAAAAAGGAAAACTAGAAAAGCGGGGCTAAGATGTACAATGTGTTTTTCATCCCTCGCTTCTCTCTTTGGTTCTGTTATAGGCATGTGGAACCAGAATCTCTCCCTAATCTATTCTCTGTGATAATTCAATCTTACACAATGTTGACCATATTTTTCACTCACTAACTTATCAACAAATAAATTTAAACATGCTCAGCTATGATTAGGCTAGATAGCTGAACAAGACATTGAAGTTCTAGTAGCGGCATTTGGACTTGCGCGCTTTCTGAAAGACTATTTTTTGGAACATGGGGCTTTTGTTCTATCTTCACTCGCCCTCTTTTCTATCTTTTACTGTTTTTGACTTTTCTATTTTTCTATGTTTCAAACAGTGGTATGTACAATGAATGAAAGTGTTGCAAACTCAGAAATGGAGCTCCTGACAAAAATAATGCTTTAATGTCCTGCCATTCACAGGACCTCCAAAAATTTCAGTCCCATCAGGTTCTTGCAAGAAGAAAGCATTGTTTCCACTGACTGAGCTGATGATGTAAGGCCCTTTCCATAAATTTTCAAACTTGCCATGTTTACCTTTATCTTCCCTTCTAGAATCCCATTTTAAAACTTTATCTCCAATCTGAAAATCATTTTCCTTAGTTCTTCTGTCAAAAATCTGTTTTATTTTGTCTTGTGCTAACTGAGCCCTTTGGTAAACTTCTTCTCTAGTTTGTTGTAAATGGATAGTCTGATTTACCCTCCTTTGCATGTCATTTTCTTCTATTTGAACTTCTTGTAACAGCTTCATTACCAAAACCCCTAAAGATGTTGGGAAAATGGCATCTATGCCATAAACTAGTTGGTAAGGAGACATGCCTATGGATTTCTTGGTGGTTAATCTATCAGCCCATAAGGCGTGTACTAGTTTCCCATGCCATGCTTTTTGATTTTGTTCAAGAAGTTTTTTGATGATGTTGACTAGGCTTTTGTTAGAGGACTCGGCTAAACCATTACCTTGAGGGTAATAGGCTGTGGAATGTCCTAATGAAATGTGATACTTGTGACAGAAGTCAACCATTCTTTTGGAGGAGAAGGCAGCGGCGTTATCTGTAATGATCTTTCTGGGACAGCCAAATCTAGATAGGATATTGGTTTCTAGGAACTTGATGATGACTGAATCGGTGGCATTCCAGGAAGGTATGGCTTCTATCCATTTGGTAAAGTAATCAGTGGCTGTGAGGATCCATTTATGTTGAGCGGATGAGGAAGGGTGAATTTCCCCGATAAAATCCAGACCCCATTGCTGGAAGGGTCCTTCAACTATAATGGGATGTAAGGGAAAAGGTAAAAGCTTTTTCTTGCCATCAAAAATTTGACATTTATGGCATGTCATAACTAGTTTGTGAGTGTCAGGGAATAAGGTAGGCCAATAATAACCAGCTCTAAGGATTTTGTTCGCTGTGGTTTTCCACTAGCGATGGCCCCCACATTCCCCTTCTTGCATTTCGTGCATAATTTTCTCTGCATCAGACTCAAGAAAACATTGAAGCAGCATACCAGTGGGATTTTTCCAATACAGAAAACCATCTATAATGAAAAACTTTAAAGATTTTTGTTTAAGGAATCTTGCTTTTTTTTTTTGATAAGGTCGGAGGAGCATTTAGATAAGTTAATACATAAAGAATATCTGCATACCCAGGTGAATTCAGAAACATTTGATCAATAGGAGGGAGTGTGCATTCTTCCTGTTCTTCTAAGGCATCAACAAAATTTATATCTAAAGCTTGGAGGTTGGTTTCAGCCATTAGCCTTGAAAGTCCTTGTCCTTTAACTAGTTTGGTAGGTCAGATTTCTAAGTCATATTCTAGGATGATAGCGATCCATTTTCCCCTTTTACCATCGGGATCTTGGTTCAGAATGTCCTTGATGACAATATTAGGGACAAAAGCTATGACATGAGAATGCAAGATATAAACTCCAAAATATTTTAGTGCTTTTACCAATGCAAATGCCTGTTTTTCCATGATGTTGTATTTCAAGGGAGCATCTCTCAGGGATTTGATGAAAAAAGCAATGGGTTGTTCTTGCCCAGCTGCATTTTTTTGTAACAATACAGCAGCTATTGTGTGTTCTAAAGCAAATGAAAAAATGTAAAAATCTTTGGTGAAGTCAGGGCTTATCAACATTGGTGTTTCAGTCAAAGCCCTTTTAATTAGTTCAAAATATTTTTTGGCTTCTATAGTCCATTTAACCCCGACCTATTTTTTCAACATATTTGTGATATCCTTCAGGAGTTCAACAAGGTTTGGGATGAATCTCCTTAAGAAATTTATCTTTCCGATAAAGGATTGCAACTCCTTTATATTTCTGGGGTGACTTATTTGCAATATACCTTCGATTCTCTGTGGGTCTATTTTAATTCCTTCTTCCGAAATAATGTGACCTAGGATTTTTCCTTCTTCTAGACCGAAAAGTGTTTTCTTGGGGTTTAGGGATAAACCATATTTTCTACATTTGTTGAAAACTTTTCATAAGTGTACTAGGTGTTCTTCATCTGATTTAGAATATACCGTTATATCGTCAAGATATATGACTATGAAAACACCTATGTTTTCTAAGAAGGCTATGTCCATGGCTCTTTGAAATGTGGCGCCAGCATTCTTGAGTCCAAAAGGAATTTTAACGTACATAAAAGTGCCCCAAGGTGTGGTGAAAGCTGTTTTATGTTGATCGGTAGGGTAAACCAACACTTGGTTATAACCAGAAAAACCATATAGCAATGAGATTCTTTTAGTGCCTACCACCTTCTGAAGTATGTGGTCCATTTTGGGCAGAGGATAGTTGTCTTTCAGACATGCCCTATTTAGGTTTCAAAAATCTATACATAGTATGATTTCACTAGTCTTTTTCCTAACTGATACTAGATTTGAGACCCATTCAGAGTATCGGAGAGAGACTATTATCCCGACATCATACATATTTTTTATTTCCTTTTCAACCAACGGTAGTAATACTGGGTTTATCCTTCTTAACTTCTGTTTGAAAGGATTTTGGTTTTCTTTGAGGGGAATTTTATGTTGGATGATGCTTGTGTCGTATGATTTCAAATCTTGGTATCCCCATGCAAACACATTTTTAAATTCTTTAAACAACTCAATGTATTTATGTTTTATATAAGGTGGGAGGGATTTGGACAGTTTGACCTTTCTAGGTTCCTCCGAGCTTCCCATGTTACATTCTTCTATGTCGACCTCAGTGGATTCCATTTTCGGCTTTTTGGCCACATCGTTAAAATAAAACAATTCCTATAGAGGTGCAAGCCCTCTGGGTATGATGTCATTTACACAATGTAAGACTTCGAGTTCTCTTGGGTCAACATCTTCTCCTATCTCAGTTCCAGAAGAAAGGTTTATTAGATTTAGATCTGTCAAAGAAGGCAGATTTAGCTCTCGGTCTTGATTGTGTTTGTATTCCCTTTCTTCTTTTCCTAAGTTTTTTCTGGTTTCTTCAAATTCATTCTTAGATTGTAAGAAATCATCAATTTGATCATCATCTTTGAATATTTTCCAATGATTGATATTATCTGGTACAATAGGGCAATGTTTAACTTGAATGTCATATTGCTCACTTAGACATGGTGTTTGGCTATTGCTTGCGGCAAATGCGAGCTCATTTGCCAGACTATTTTGAACCCTGGGGATAAAGGTGAGTTCATACTTCTCAAAGGTTTTGAGGATATCTAAAGCTGCATTCCTGTATTCCCTTAGTCTGGGGTTTTTTGCTGAATATTGACCTTTGATTTGCCTGATTACAAGTTCTGAATCTCCCTGGGCTGATACTTTTTTGGCGCCTAAGTCCTTAAGTATGTGTAGACCAATGAGAAGGGCCTCATATTCTGCAATGTTATTAGTACAATGGAATTCTAATCTGAAAGAATGAACTTCATTAGTATTGTGTATCCAGATACCGGCCCCTGAACCAGTTTTTCCACAAGAACCATCAAAGTTTATAATCCAAAGGACTTCCCTTTCATACAAGATACTAAGCTGTTTTTCAGGTTTCTTGGTGCTTTGATCATTGGTTTCTATTTTTAGTAATGGGAAGTGTGTTTCCGATGGTTTGAAAACCTCTTCATTTTCTATTATCTTCTTGTTCACATCACTTTCATTATATAAGATAAAAGAATCTAAATTGGAATGAATGGAATAAATGGGAGTGTTGTTCGGCTTATCCTGGTTACTAACCATGTATTTCATGTGAGTTTCTCGGTATAATCTCCTAGTCTGGTTAAAAACGGGGATGGTAGCAAATGACATATCCATTTGGAGATTACCTTGTATTTTGGCAGCCCATGCCCTTGATAGTAGCATTCCATACTTAGGAGGGATATCGGCTACTACTACGTCCATGACCAGGTTTTTCGCTAGTAGCTGCGTTAGAGAAAAATCTAGGTTTTCTATCAGACCTAAACATTTGACCTGACTTGAGTCAAAGGAATACAAGTTTTTGTAAGGTTGAGTTACTTCTAGTCCTAGGTTTTCCATGACTGCTCTAGGCATTAGGTTATGGGAGGCACCAGAATCTAACATGGCATTATGTAGTATCTTGTCTTGTATGTTCAGACTCACATAGAAAGGGGAAACAGATCCCTCTTGGTATTGACCTTCTATCTTTGGGCCGAATAGGAGCTCAGGTTTGTCATCAGTTAGATTCAAAGTATCTACCTCGCTTCCTATGTCAAAAACTTTGAAGAATTGAGATCTATACCTATCTATAGTTATTAGTTCAGTAAGGGGTATGGTAATTTTTATTTTGGAGATTTCCTCTTCGAAACTAAAAGGAATTTGTGGTCTGGACATATTTGTTTCAGCTTTCTCGGACCTGACTTTTTCTATGCTCTTAATTTGCTGACTTTGGTTCGGGATTTGGTTTGACAAAGCCATCTCGGGGATTTCTGTAGAGGTACTAGGAGTATTTGAGCCAAGACTTGTTTGGATAAATTTATCTTTGTTTTGGTCAATTTTCTTAGTCATGATTGTGTCGCTATCCATAGCCTTTTTAGGGATGGTATCAGAGGTTTTGGTAATGTCAGGGCTACTGTTTTTGGATCGGTCTTGCTTTTTTCTACTTCTAAGGTTATACTACATGTGAGCTTCTATAATGGCATTCTGAAAGTCTATGGTGGGATCTTAGAGATCTTCGTAGTTGGTTTCGTCCTGACCCGGAGAGCATAAATCCTGCTCTTCTGCTGTGAGGTAAACCTCACTCTCGTTATCAGAACCTATGAGATTCAAATGACTTTCATCAATGGGTTCAGTATCCCTATCATCTTCTTCCACATAATTTTCATTAAATGGTGGCCTAATTTGTTGGTCATTTTCCCTTGGTCTATTTTGAGGCTGCTCCCTCCTAAAATTTTGGTTTCGGTTTCTGTTTGGAGGGTTTGGTTGGTTGTCCCTAACAGGGGCCTTTTCATTTATCCTTTCCCACATTTTGGCCATGGTTTGACTAAGTCATCTATTCTAGGATCTAGGGAAGGAGATGAAGTGGAGACCTCGTCCTTATATGTGACCTTTCTTTCTAATCTACTCCTAGCCATTTTTTCCACTAAGTTGGCATCTGCTTTTATGGCTATTTGTTGCATTTCTTCTAAAGTAAGGGGATCTTTGTCTCTCAGATGATATGTCATGTCTGGATCAAAACCCTTGGGGAATTTTGCCAAGGCTAAACCAAGTGGGGGTTTGAAATGAGGTGGGAGGGAGTTATACACACTATTGAACCTAGTGCAGTAAGCCTGGACACTTTCCCCATTTTCCCGTTTTAGGTTGTTATATTCTGACAGGATTTGAATAGGGTTCTTTCGGACTTCCCACCTGTTTCTGAAGGTTTGACACAGTTCTGGGATGTTGTGGATACTGTTTGGAGGCAAGCTTTTGAACCATGTTTTGGGTTCACCACCAAGGCTTTGGGCGAATATTCTCATTCTGACGGTCTCGTCTTGTACTTCCAGGTATTCAAAAGCATCATTAATCCTAATTATGCACTGTTGAGGTGTGGTGGTGTCTTCTCCGGTAAAGTGTGGGATTTTTTCTTGATATTTATTTTGGAGAGGAGCCAAAGGTAGTGGCAACACCAAAGGTGTGTACCAGGCTGCCATGACGGGAGCTAATGGATGATGTACAAGATGAGGACTAGTGGGATGAGCTGAGGTGGTTTGAACAGTGGCGGTTTGGACAGGTGTGGCGGATGAACTTGGACTAGTGATCTGGTTTTGAGCAGATCTGGGATGGTAGGAGCCAAAGTGATGGAGAAGTTGGAAGTCGGGGGGGTGGAAGGTGAGGCTTCTCTACTATGACTTTGTGGTTGGTCTAGGGGTTCAAGATCGTCAAATTTTATCTTACTATGGGACTTGCTTCTGAAAAGAGTTTTTGATGACTCTAATTCAGAAGGTGAATCCGGTAGGATAGTGAGATGTTCAGGTACTGATCTTGTTTTACGGATGGATCTACCAGTAGCTAGATGGTCAGTTTCGGAAGCTTGCCATAGAATCTTCTCTGGGTCATCTACTATGATAGGGGGATTTGGGTCTGGGTGGGATCTGGTGTTGATTCTTCGTGAAGCCAGATTTTGGATCTAGAGTTTAGAGAGGATGGTATTGACGAATGTTTTGGATGGGTGGTCTCTCTAAACTTCAACTAAGGTGAAGGATGGTCAAAATAAAAGGGATGGACTAGTGGAGTCACCAGGTGGAACTTGGTTTTTTTGTGAAGATAGCTATGGTCCACCACCAGTAACTAATCTGGGAATGTTTTGGATTTTCTGAGTTTTATGTGCAGCCTATGGTTTAAAGTATTCTAAACTTGTTTCAACACTTTGCTAGGGTGGTGATAACAAAAAGAGTTTACTCTAAATGAGTCTGTGGACTACTGGTCTGTTTAGATATCTAAAGGACTAAAGATTCTATAAGAGTTTGCTAGACTGTCATGTACTCAGTGTCCCACCATCTCCTGCTATGTTAGTGAGCGATGGGATAGGTTGATCAGATAGTAACCTAGAGTTCGGTAAAATAGTAAGGCCTACTGGAGGCTAGTGGAGTCGCCAGGTGGATTTGGTTGTTTTGAGATATGTGTGTATGGTCCACCACCAATATTGACAAAAACCAATCTAAGGGAGTGTTTTGGGGTTTTTTGAGTTTTATGTGCCTACGAGGTTTGGAAGAGTTTCCTATGACTGACTCATCATTTTGCTAAGATGGTGAAGGAGCTATTTTCTACTCTTCGGACAACATTTTAAGTTTTCTAAGTTCTGAATGAGACTTCGAGAGTTTCTAAGGAGTACTTAGATTGTCACTAAATCAGAAAGTCCCACCATGATCGCCATTATGTTAGGGTCCCGTGATTTGGCTGATTGGCAAGCCAAATGACAGTGTAACATCAAACCAATCTTTGGAGCCCAAGGACCTAGCCTTCCTGGACTCAGAGAGGGCTCTCTCTATATGTGTAAGGGATATCTGTGTGTTTGCTTATTGTGTTATGATTTTAGGCTAGTTATGGAGTATGTTTTTTGGTTTTGTTTTTTTTAAGTTGTGAGGGATGAAACTGATCAAAGATATGAAATAGGTAACAAGATGTTATATTAACTGGGCTATGGGGTCAAAAGGTCAAGAAAGCTATTAGATGACGATACAAGGTTGTTGAAGGGCTGATTTGTTTCAAGGTATAAAGGATCTTTGGGAAAAATGGAGTAAATGGACATCAAGTTTGGGAACAACAAAGAGTTTCAAGTATAACTAGATTAATATATAACATAAACATGGTAGGGTGAACCATTAATCATGCAAAATGTAACTACAAGCTAATCAATACTTAGAAATAAACATTCAAGCCATGCATAGAAGTATAAGACCCTCTAACTTTGGGAAATGGCTTTCAGACTTTGGGGAAAACACTTAAGGAAGACAACAAGTCAAAAGACTATGCCGGCGCAACTGAAATTTCCCCAATATGATGCCTAGAACTCCTCCAAATCTGCACCTATGTGTAAAAAGCCAGAAAATTACAGTCTGCTGATAGACCGCGCAGAGTGTGCAAAAAGAGAGCCTTTTTCGCCGTTTTGAGGGGGAAAATGATCTCCAAATGTTCTGAAAATCGCTGAGGGAATGCTCATGAAATTATGGCATCCAATGATACCATTCTCCTCCTTTGATGAATCCTCAAAATGAAATGGAGAATTTATGAGTTTTTGATCAAAAACTCAAAAATGCCAAAAAACCAAAAGTTGTCAAAATGGGCCCAAAATTGGTATGCATGACCCTCAAGGGTCCTTGGCAACATGCTCCGAAACTGAAGCCAAAATGTCAAGTGCTGATGTGCCTTTCCTCTCTTTCCGTGCCAGGCGCTTCCCCTTTGCTTCCTTCAGTTTCTCTTGAGTGGCCTTTAGCTTGCGCCGGGCAAACTAATTTAGCTTTTGATAGTGTTGTGTCATCTTCCTTTGCAGCTCCAAGTCTCTGTTTGCCTTCTCAAGCTTCATCTCCAAATGTTTATTGGCTCTTTCTAGCCATGCCTCCTTATTGCTTTCGATTTCTTCCTCAAGTAGTGCAGTGAGGGGAGTGGATTTAAGATGGGCTTGTTCTTCTTCCTTTTGCTTTTCCAGGGCTCTTTTAAGCCCTATGGTTCTAGGCCTCTTCCGCCTAGGCTGGTCTTCTTCTTTACCCTCATCAAAATCACCTACAAGCTCCTCTATTCTTGCTTGTGCTTTGGCATCCTCATTCTTTTATTTAATTGCCCGTGTTTCATAAACTTCCATATGGACACTCATTTTTCTATTTTGGATCTCCAAGAAATGATTGAAGTTCTTTGCCCGATGAAGGTCCTTCTCCAATGCTTCAATTTGGCCCTCTCGATGGATTAGAAGGTTTTCCAGAATTCGGGCTTCATTATCGCTGTCATCACTTTGGATTGGGATGATAGCCAATGCACCTCCATGTTCTTTAATTTCTCCTATCTTGCCTTTCCCTTTGCTCTTGAAGGCTAATCTTGCACTCTTCCTTCTTGGCATGCTAGTGAGAGGTTTCTTGGGCGATCTTCTTTTACTCCAGATAGCTCCTTTTACTTTTGGAGTAACCACCTTGAGCATTTTCTTCTTTGATTTCTTGGGCTTAGTCTTCTCGGGAGAGGAAAGCATGATGGCTTTGCCCTTGTCACTTTGTTTATAACCTTCCAGAAAAAACCTTTCCTCTTGAAGTTGCTGTGCAACTTGAGGAGGCTGTAATGTATCATGAGAGGAATACTGTATGTTATAAGGAGGCTGTTGCTGCTCACCTTCACCATGCTACTCAAAATGCTATCCCTGTTCATCACTATCAAGCTATTTTTTTGCTTCAACTCCATGCTCACTTAGTGGCTCAAGCTGCTGCTCACCTCCATCACTATCAAGCTGCTGTCCTTCATCTTTTTCTACCTGTTCATGCCTGCCCTCCTCTTTTTCTACCTGTTCATGCTCCTTCTCTTCTTGTTGTCCTGACTGTCCTGTGGTGATCCTGAGCCTTCTAGGAGTAGGCCTGCTGGATAAAGGTGAAGGGCGATGAATAGGAGGGGTGGGAGATATATGGACCCGAGGAACAGTGGAGAAATCCGGGTGACTGATAAAAACATCCCAAGAAACCCCTTTCTTCTCCAGCTGATGAAGAATGATGATTTTGATCAGAGAATGATGGAAGAGAGAAGCTATTTGCTGAGCTGGAGGCTTCTTCTGGACTAAGGATGCCATCTTCTCGATGCTCTTGGACAAAAAGTAAGGGTGATTGAGCTGCTTAGTTCTAGTGAAATGCATCAATAGTCGGACATGGTAAGCATAAAATCGAGTAAATCTCCATTCACAAGTAAAATACTTCATTATGATCTTCATAAGAGGAGCATAGCTGGCAAGAAGATGAGAGAAAGGAAAAATAGCAGTGCATGTTTCTCTGTGCTCGGGCTTGATGAAAGGCTTGTAGTCATCCAAGTCTAGATAGGCCTGCTTGAACCATTTCTCACCAAGATATGGGATTTTGGTGGCTTTAGATAACGACCTCGGGGAAAAATTGAAATCAAGGCCTGCTACTTGGAAATGTTTGCTTTGGAACCTCAAGGCGCATAGGTGTGTCAAGGGCGAGAAACTTTTGACCTCCTGTACTCTCTGGCAGAAATCCAAACAACATACCTCATGAAAATTGAAGAGGATGGATGGATGTGCATTGACCTCCTCAGTAGAAATTGGCTCATATCTCTTGTGTAAACCACTTCTGTTGTCTTGCCTGGGCGACATTTTGGGCTAAATATGTTCTTGAAGCACCAAATTTCCTCACTGTCTTTAAAATGCCTTCTTTAAGCTAAAACTCTGTCCACCCACTGTTTTGATAAGGAAACAATGTCTTTGGATGTTTGTGCACAATATCCCTCTCAATACAAAACCTCTGCTCCTTTAAAATGTAGCTTTCTCAACCTTTGATATGTATTTCAGCCAGCAGACCTTTAAGAAGAAAAAACACAGTGAAAGGAGGATACACAGTCAATTGAATTTGCTGTGTATAGTGAAAAGGTCACCCTGCTCTGTGATGTTTGGAGGTCAACAACCTATTTTGTATCTTTGACCAATGGTAAACTTCTTAACTTCACAATCCTGCCTTGGTCTAGTGTGCCAATCAATCAACAAAGCTTACACCATATACATAGTCAACTTTAGTGCAGAGACAGTCAATTTCATTGTTTATAGAACAAATGTGACAGATCTTTAAAATGCTTCAAAAAGTTTCAAAAAAAGGTTGTACGAGTTTTATCTTTCAAATAATCAAAGCTCCATTTCAATATAAAACCCTGTCTCTCTAGAAAATCGCCTTTTCAACCATCTGAATATCAACTTATCAAATGAGCTTGAAGAACAAAAAGACAGTCAAGTAGTATACACAGTGAACAACTATCTTTTCTATGGCTGGTAAGGGTAACCTACCCTTTGATGCTTTGGAAGATATAAGATACCCTTTTCCTTTGAAGAGGCAAGGTGAAAACACAGTTTTGAGTTTCAAGACCTCTTTCCTTGTAATCACTTCATCAGCATATCCAATACTCCAACACAGTTTTAAACAATGGATATCCACACAGCAAAACATTGTTTTACATATATGGTGATGTAGCAGTTTAAATGTGGAGAAGCTCCCTTTGATCAAAATACTGACCCCTCATATGCAGTCTACCAATATGAAATGATATATAAACTTAGTCAATCAAGAGGCAAAACACAGTCCAAGGTTACTTGTGCTTAAAGGATAGCATTTATTGCATTTAATTAATCATCAACTTTACTCTAATCAACACACTGTTTTCTTCATACTATACTGCATCTTTGCACTTAAAAATGATCTATACACCTCATAACTGTTTATGGTAGACTTTTTTTAACAGTTTCAAACAACGCATCTGCTTGATCGTTTCACCCTTGTTTTATCGGTCAATAGGAAAACATCACTTCGTTTTCACACCACAGCTTGAAACCATGGTATTCTAACCCTTCATATCACTTATCAGTTTTTTGAAAAACCAAGAGGGCATATGGAAATACCTTTAAAACACGATGAAAATATTCTTGAGGAGTTTGAGCCAGCTTCAGAGATGGGTTGATAGTGTGTTGAGGGTTAATTATATGCGCGACGCGCTTGACAGTTAGAGTGCCGCGTAGGATTGGGTTGTCGGGTCGATGTCGGGCGCCCGTGACCCGCGGCTATAGGAGCGCCACGCGCGGCTACAGGAGTACCGCGTTCCTTTGTTGTGCAGTGTTAAAACTTCACCCAGGAGCGCCGCGTGCTTCTACAGGAGTGCCGCGCAGGAAAAAACTATCAAAAATGTTGAAAACTGGTCTGAAACTTCATTTTACTGCTTGGAGATTGCAAAGGGATGTCTAACTCTGCTTGGAGAAATCGAAAAAGAGTTTTCCACTTCGATTTATTCTTTTGAAAAGGCGAAAACCCCAATGGCCACTTTGTCAATTGAAATGCAAAATGAAATCAAACCTCTTGGTTAGTCTTTGTAAGGGCTTTCAAAGTTTTTGCTTTTTTTTAATAATGCCTTTGGTGCACCTTTGAAACTTGGAACAATTTTGACTGTGTTTGAGAGGGGCCCACCCTTTTCGAAATGATGTTGGCAGCGGGGTTTTCATGCTTTCAAACCATCGATGCATATAGGTTTTAGAGGTGATTCCTGCCAATTTTGTACCTTTAGTGACAATTTAACACAAAATCTACAACTTTGAAAAATACCCTAATGAACTGTGGATCATCCTTTATCACTTGTTTTAACACTGTTGGTGATATTCATTATGTAAAACCCACTCTAAATCTGTTAAAAAAAAACACTGAAAACTGCTTTGTCATTCGAAAGGAGATGGCTTATATTTTCAAGTTGGTTGACAATTTCTACCTCTAGGTGCCTCATCAATGTTTTTCCAGCTGTAGGTGCTAAAACATTTGCTGCATTTATTCAGACTTTGCCATTTTCTGTTGAACAAGGAGGGCGATGCTTCCAACACACTTTCTCTGCTCAAAACATACCAATATGGTGTCTCTTGACCTTTAACTAATGAAGACCTATATTTGTCTCAAGCTTTCCAAAAACTGACAGTATGTCAAAGCACCCCTTTTGCATATTATGAACAATAGTTTCAATTGTAATGCCTCTTGAGGAGATAAGCTAGATTTTCCGTGTCAGCTGTTATAAGCATATTTGAAAAGCACCTGTTTATATCTTTGTGTTGAGGAGACAAATATATGAGGTGTGAAATGGCAGCTAGAATTACTCACAGACACTAAGGCTTTTATTACTCTTTTTCCTCCTAAGGGAGCTCTGAAATCACGAACCCTGCTGCATCTGAAGAATGTAATTGTCTTTGAGGTGGATTGTGGATTGCAATGCCGGAACTTGCACTGGCTCTTTTTAAATGTTATCAAGATGGCTTATGTCTGGGGGCTGTATACTACTTGCCTGATTTTTCTCTATGTTTGTCTAGAAACCATAGACTATATTCCTCAACCCAACAGAAACATAAGAGTACACAGAGATCATTTTTATTGAAGTGTCTTCTTGCTCAGCACTAACTTGAGGCATTCATACTAGCACCCCTGCAGAGATGTTTTGTTACAATATCTTTGATCAATGGAGTCTCTTCTTGTTGCGCCATGATGATGATACCTGAAACTTCAATTGATCCTGTTTCTTTGGACATAAGACCTAAAAACTTTGCTTTCTCTTGATTTGAACATTTCTGATCTTAGCCCTGTTTTTGATCATCACTTTCCCTTAGAAACCTGTAGTTACCTCTTCACTGTTTAAAAACAAACCTGTCTTACAGTCAGTTTGCAATTTTTCAAGTCAAAATTGGCCATCGCCCTCTACTTGTAGATGAAGGAGGCGCCTTAACCTTCTGCTTATAGATGAAGGAGGTTCTTGGCCATGACAAATTTCAAGTCTGTTTGACAGTGTTGTCTTTCTTCTACTGTGTTTTCATGTTGAATGAAGCTGCAAGAGTTTGATGAATAACTCTTTTCCCTGCAGATGTATCTCAGGCTCATGTTCACATTGAGAAGCAGCTGTTCTTCTAATGTGGAGTCAAGAATTTTCTACTGAGATGATGACATGTTTACTGTGCTTGTAGAATCCATAAACAGTATAAAACACCTAAAATCAGCATGAGATTTATGGTCTATGCATTTCTGAGACTTAGGGGCGTGTAAGTGGCGCGACTTAGAGTTGCAACAAACTTCATTAGCAGAGTGGGAGGTCTGTTATGATTGGTCTGTAGCAGATGGAGGTTTTTTGGCCTTTTGATGGTTGCCAAGGGTAAAATGCCTTAAAGCGCCACTTCCTAACTTAGGGGAGGTTTTTTGAACAGACTCAGATTTTCCTTTTAGAGCTGACAGGCAGACTTAGTATGGCTGAGGTTAGGTAGGATTTGATAATGGGATTTCAAGTTGTCATGGGCAAACTGAAAAGTAAGGAGAGCAAAAAAGTTTTATGGGTGTTTTCCCAGCTGGCAAATTTGACAAATTTTATGATCAGATGTTGGAAAAATAGCCTGTTGAACTAGTCATCAACAACAGGTAACAAATACTGATGACTAACAGTGGCTCCATTTGGGGAGGGTAGCTCCTTTTCAGGAGGTTACCAGAATTTCAGATCTGTGGCTTATGAAGACCAATGCCTTACCCATTGGCGCAAATTTTCACTTTTCTTTGATGCTACTTCTGAAAGAGACAACATAATTAGCATCAATGATATTTCTACCTACCCCACTATCTTTCCTAACATTTTTTCTTCCTTTTTTGGCGCATTTGAACTAGCAGCCTTTTGACAATGCATATTTTTCTTTTTGCAAAATGAACCTATCTAACTCTACACTTATATCTTCCAGGATTTCAGATTAAACTGACGAACTCCTTCATTACTCTACCTAAACTAGATCAACTGTCAAGATTAAACTGTTTGACAGGATTTTGTTCTCTAATCTAAAACATGAAATTAAAAATGATCAAATCAGGGTTAAACTGTCTGATTTGACATGTATTTGCGGCATGACAGTACAAACTGCACACAAATATTATTTTGCAAAAAGGAAAACTAGAAAAGCGGGGCTAAGATGTACAATGTGTTTTTCATCCCTCGCTTCTCTCTTTGGTTTTGTTTTAGGCATGTGGAACCAGAATCTCTCCCTAATCTATTCTCTATGATAAGTCAATCTTACACAATGTTGACCATCTTTTTCACTCACTAACTTATCAGCAATTAAATTCAAACATGTTCAGCTATGATTAGGCTAGATAGCTTAACAAGACATTTAAGTACAAGTAGCAGCATTTAGACTTGTGTGCTTTCTGAAGGACTATTTTTTGGAACATGGGGCCTTTTCCTGTTTTTCAACCGCCCTCTTTTCTATCTTTTACTGTTTTTTGACTTTTCTGTTTAACTATTTTTCAAACAGTGGTATATACAATGAATGAAGTGTTCA